>VWZN01002413.1:79011-120189 GCA_013396955.1 Regulus satrapa | reverse complement strand
CTGCTGCATTTATTGAACCATTAATTGCATGTTTCTTAAAGGCAATGTGATGTTTTGCACTGTAATAGAGTCTATGACCCTTGGAGAAGTGTTTGTTTTTTTCTTGAAGTGGTGTCATATGCTTGTTATTAGATTTGGCTTGTGAAGGATTGATCTTCTTCAGCTAAAGTGAGGATCACTTGCAGTCAACTCATCAACACTGAGACTGGCTGACTTATAGTAATAGCAAAATCTTTTGTACCAATCCAGCTGGTAAGGCAACAAGGTGCTGAGATTCAGGAAATGCAGCAATGAGTGGCAAAATAAAATTGTTTGGATGATATACACCCTGGAGGTATTGTGGCTTTTTGTATTATAAATAATGCAGTTCAAATTATCCCTCCTGTGTTTCTGCAGTGTAGTGGAGCTAATAATGTGTAACTGATGGAATTTATAATAAAGGCTTATTAAAAATGTTTGTTCAGCAATCGTCCCTTAGTTCTGACTTATTTTGCCTGATGGTATTGCATTTACAATTCCTGACCAGCTTATGCGTTCTGCTTTGCTTTGTAACACTCTCTTAACTGGTTATTTACTCCTGTTTGTTAGCAACTTGTCTTGATGAATTCAATCAAAAGGGTGTGATAATATCTGCTGCATGTTTTATACCCTAATTTAACAAGTCTTAAAACTGAGGAAGTACAAAATTAATACCCTGTGACAAAGGGTACAATACTCTACTTCTCTTCCTAATGCTTATTGTATTTGAACTAGGGGCTTGAAGGGATTTTTGTGTGTCCATGGACACAGTGGGAAATGACTTCAACTTTTGCTCAGACTTAGAAACAGCTTTCAAGATATTTGTAAAACTTAATTTTAACACTTGCCATAGTGGAACTTGCTTTGCAGTCATTCCTGGGGGCACAGCTCTTTAACAGAAAAGATTGTACCACAAGAAAGCAGAGTCAGGAAAAAACAAAGGCTCTGCATTGTGTACATCCTCATGAGGGAAGTGCATAGCTATGTCAAACTATATCCATTAGAATTCAACAGGACATTTCTTTCCCAAAATCTCACTGACATTCATCTTAAGTTGAAAGCAGTGACAGTTGTGAAAAAACTATTACCTTACTATGAAAAAAGTGTCAGTGCACTTTCAAATGCCTTCTTCTGAAACTAAGTTATGTGCAAGTAATAAATAAAAATGTCTTTTCTTTTGAGTAAGATCATGAACAGCGTTGTTGAAATTTGATCAAAAATATTTTAAATATGTAACTATGTTACTACAATACACACCAATATTAAAAAGCAATTGCTCTGCTGTTGTGATTGCTTTGTATAAGTGCTTTCCTAAGCTTGGATAAATACAAATGCATGTAAATGACATAGAAGGCTATACCTGTAAAAATTTTGCTAGGTACACATGCGTGATCAAACTATCTTTCTAGCATTATTGCCACTCAGAGGAACTAAATAATTTTCTACACTATACTAATGCTCTGGAAACAAACCAATCTAAACCAAACCAAACCCAAACCAACCAAAAAAACCCAAACCAATAACCCCTTCTCCCTCCCTTCCACCCCCTCCCCAATTAAAACAACAAACAAAACTCCAAAAGACTTAAGTCCTCAGACTATTGATGTTATTAATAGGTAAGGGCACTGAACAATTGTTCAGGAATCCACAATTCATATCAGGTGTCTTTATTTTGTGTACATATGCTTCAGTGACTACAATACCTTCAGCTGCAATCCCAGTGTCATTCTGCTAGACCCTTATCACTTTTGTTAAACTGTACAGAATATACACACTGAACTCAAAAGAGATTTGTGAAGGATGTCAGTTGAACCATACTGTTCTCTTGCAAAGAAATATAACCAGAAGGAGCAAAACCATCCACATTCCCCCTCATATTTGTTTGAAAGAAACCAAAACCTGATTTACCTTCTGTAAATATCTCTTGAGGATGTTAAAATGAAGAAATGAGGAAAACATTGGGAAAGCATTGGAAGTAAATCATCATCTAAACAAAGAGAAACTAATTCATTTGTATTTAGTGAAAAGCCTAGCTCTTTCCAACTCATGTTACCTAACAAACACAAACTCACCAGATGGTGAATAAGAAAATCAAATAGATTATATTTAAACAAATTTAAAACACATTGAACAGTCATATCAAGAACAGCCACAATCTTAACTTTGCCAAAATGAAAATAAATCCAAGAAGAAAAGCTTAAGATGAACTGAGTATCTAGGAGAGACATAGGCAAAGACTATAAAGGAAGAAAAATGAGATGCACAATGGAATTCAAGCTTCAGTGCCTCAAGCCAAAGACCAGGAAGCTAGCCAAAGAAGAACACTACAATAAAATACAAAGAAAAATAAAAAAATGGGGAAAAGCAAAGAATAATAAAGTAGATAAAACACTGCAAAGCAAATGTGCCTTGTAGTGTGAAAGCACTACATGAAAAGAAATATACGCTATTGTTGAAAATGCAGAAAAATCCTGAAATTTTTCATTATTTCAAAAGCTCAAATGAAATCACTATACTTCACAATGTATAAAAAGCTTGAAGAAGAACAAAACTCAATTTAGGAACATTAAATTCCACATAGAACAGTTATTTTGAAGTTCCTGTTACAAAGGTTCCATAAATTATGTTTCAAGAATAATAGGAGTAAACTTTAAAGATAATCAATATACAAGAGATATTTGTTAGACCTTTGATTTTGTAGACCAATGTGTCTGATAGAGTAGATTCATATTTTGGAATACCTTTCTGTATATGAAATCTTGAGAGTTAATGTTCTTGGGAAAAGAACACAGCTGAACATGAAGACTAGAATCAAATGTATCATCTATCACTTCTAGCATCTAGACCATAAAGAAATAGATAAAAACATACTGTTGATACTATGAAAAAATAAATGGGGAAGAATAATTTTCAAAATTGAGGGCTCATCATTATGACAATGCCTTGAAATATAAAAGAGAAAAAAAATTAATATGGTAGAACTACTCAACAATATCAACAGAATTGTAATGATGCATGGAAACCTCATAAATGCAGTAATAGCTGGGTAAGAAAAAGTACAGATGGACTCAAAAGTTCAAAGTACAACTTCTTGCCAACATCGAGGTATTTAAACTTAGATGTGTTATACAAGAATGAGAGTTTAACAGTGTTGTGCATAAAGAAACAGCCCTTTGAAACAACAGTTGAGATATACCTTGGCTGCTTGGAAGCCTTTTTGCACCAGTCACTTATTTACCCAATATTCCTCATTCTGAAACCAATGGTTTGAGAAACATTTCAGTGAAATTTTCTCATTAACATTAAAGAGCGAAATAAATCATAAAATCATAGGAGTTGTATGGGATTGGTATGGGACCCACAAGGAACACTCAGACCAGCTCCTGGGCCTACACAGGCCCACCCCAAGAATCACAGCAGTGTTGTCCAAGCTCTTCTTGAACTCTGGCTGGTATTTGAAACACAGACAGCAGCTAGAGAAATTTATGTGCATTAAAGCATAGACAGTCTATCTACATTTTGTCCTTTAAGACTGTGTCAATTGTTTCTTAGATGTAGTTAAAATTATATTTCAGCTCTACTTTTTATTTAACTTTTCAGTACATAAAATGTGAACAAGAAGTTTGGAAGATGGCTAGATAAATTATTTTTGGGAAATCAGTTATGGTACTTTAACACTTTATGTATGCTTAAACTTTAGACTTGGAAACTTTCCAGTTGCTTCTTGTTTTACATTTCTTCATTCCTAGTTCTAAAAATTTGCATTACTGACTATGGCTATTGAGTTCATTTATTTCTGAGAAGCCCCTTAGATTTTCATGGCTATCCCAGTCCCATCAGGAACTGCTTTCTCTTTGACTGAAATTCCCTGCAGTTCCATTTGGCTGTGCGCTACGGAAGAGTTACTGGGTTTCACTATAACAAAGAGAGCATTTCAGAAGTTTAAGAAATTTATCCTTGTTGTTACAATTTTAAAAAAGCACTCAGATGAGGCTTTATTAACAGCTATTGTAAATTTTTTTCAAATAGTTCCACTTGTATAGAGGAGCCATCATTTCACATTATAAGCACACAAGAGTGGAGCTCAGGCAGTGGGATATGCTGTATGTTTAACACTTCAACTCTTGTGCCTCCTATCTAATCAGACAGATTTTAAAGGGCTCACACACAGTTGATACAAAGAAAGAATTTTATCTTCCAGCTGGCTTATCCTCCCAGTACTTAGCCTCTAGTTAGCTCTTGCTCTTTTTTTTCAGTCTCTATCCCTTTGAAAGGTTTAGAGAAAACACTTCAAAGTGCTGTTTTCAAAGATGAGCTACTCAAGATAAACTCCTCTCCAGTCTGACCCTCTCCTCATATTTCCGTCTGACAAACATTCACATTCAGCTTTCTTTTCTTCAGTTTTCTTTAGTTTGTTGCTGTTACATGCAGTGGCCAAGTGTTGTGCTCATTTCCCAGATGTTCAAAGTATATTTTTAAAAAAATTTTAAAATGTCCCAGTTGTTCAGTATTACCAGTCTGTCTGGGAATAAGCAGATTGAGCAAGAGAATTCAACATGAAAGGTGCATCGCTAATTTATTAATGCATACAATAATTCATTTTTTTTCAAGATACCCTTAAAATAGAAAAAAAAAAAAAAGTACAATTCTAACAGAGTTTCAAAAGTAACTAAAGGAAGATAAATGCCAATAAATTTTCTGGTTAAAGGGAATTTCACACAGAACTATAGCTATCCCATATCATCCTCTATCTGATTTGCAGTTTTCCATCCCATGTATGTGAAACACAGATTTTCTTGCCCTTTCCCTAGGTTAAAATTTTCTTGTTAAAAATATGTGAGATGGTCCAGTGCAAACCCTCTTGGTTCCAGTCATCTGCCTTACAGTTCTGCATCCAACCCTGTCTTCAGAGTTCAGGTCTTTGATTTATTTTAAAAATCCACCCTCACCAATAACAGACAACCTTCCTCAAAAACATGGTTACTAAGCATTCTGGCTAAAAAATAATGCAATCACAAAAACTTGCTCTTCACCCTTGCTCTGCTTCATTTCCCCTGGGGTTTCTAACCAGTTCAAGTGCACTGCCACTTAGATGATACTTGATGCAGGATTTGGGTCAGCCAGGACAGATCATTGTGACTGATAAACTGTTCTGAACAGTGCCTGGTTAAATGTGTTAGCTTTTTTAATAAATTGGTGCTATGCAAAACATGTAGGTCATGTTGTCCCTAGCTTGCTCCTTAGCATGCACTCAAAGTTGGCATCGTGTCATCCCTGCCACCTGCTTATTCATTGGCAGGACACAAGAAGATGATGTGTTCTGGCAAACGGATGTCCAGCAGCTGAATCACTGATGCAGTAATGAAGGCAAAACCCCCCGAATATTCATGGGAAAGCATCCTAGAGGGAAGATCCCTTGTGACTGCCAGTACTGCCAGTAAGTCATTCCATCTTATTTTCCCTCTTTATGCCATCTATGGAGTCATGTTACTCAGTATCTCTGACTGGCTTAATGTGCTCTCATAGATGATATATTTGAAAGCTTGTCTAGATTCAGAATGGTGCTAATTTAAACTGCTCACTGGCTAACTTCCAGGTCACACTTCCAAATACTCTGACATCTTGACTTAGTAATGGCATAGGACATTTAAAGAAGGATAATCTGCAATGACAGCAAAAACACTGCCATTTTCATAGAATTTATAACACATTTGTGTGGGGTACACTTTTATATATTTATTGATGCCAGAATATAGAAAACAGAAGTAAACCCTATCATAACACCAAGATTACAAGAAAGAAATCTTGCCTTGGTACATGCAATTCATTATGGGATTTGTTTTTCTTTAAGGAATCACTTTATGGTCTAAACAAATTGCTGCAATTATGGCTCTGATTCAGAAAAGCACTTCAGCACATATTTAACTCAAGCATGATCTTGGCATGCCCACTCCTCAGTGCTGGCTCTTGATGATATTGCTGAAACTGAAGATAGAAACCCTACACCTTTTATTCAGTACACAGCACAAATAAACCCATCAGATGATAGCTCAACAAAATAAGTCGCTTTCTGGCAAGCATATCCTCAATACCATAAAATCTACTGTGCAAGTGAGTTAACAACATTGTTTTCCCTAGCTTCTCTTTGATGTATCTTTAAATATCCCTGTTGCATCAATGAGTAGAAACTAGATTTGTTATAGGAACACTAGCTAATACAGGTGTCTTTAAAGGGAAAACCCCCACAATTATTGAATTAAATAGGCAATTGAAACTTAAACCATCACCCCAAGCCTGGAAAATAATTCTTAGAAGAAAATTGACCTAGAGAAATAAAATATGACCAGGATAGGTAATTGTGTGAAAGATTGGCATTTTAATCATAAATTATTCTAAACCTCTTCTGTCTAAGCATCTAGTAAGTAAATATTTATTTAAATTATAACAGACCTATCAATGGTTTTAGAATAAAAATGAAAAAGAGTCCACAGCAATATATCAAATCAGGACCTTTTTAACGTATAACTGCCATAATGGGAAGCAGATATTATTCACTTTAGGTCATTATTTGAAAGAACAGCTTATGCTTTACTTGTTCCCATTGTCCATATTCAGGGCTGCAAGAGATGCAATATGGAGAAGAAACTAGAGAAATTTCAGGGGTTTTTTTGCTTATTCCTTCTCTAAGAATTAAGTAACTTAAATAAATAAATTCTTACAGCAAAGAAGCAGCAGTTTTCAGAGCAGGAAGTGTCAGTGAGCTTTTTTCCTAATTGAAGCTCAGTCATGCTTCCTTTGCTTTTAGGAAATTTGAGGGAAATAAGGAGTTTTTACTGAAGAATGCACGAAATACTGAAGAATGAGCAAACTGAACATAAGTAAGCTCTGCTTTACAGGTCTAACCTTTTTTCAATTACTTTTATGTAAATCTTGAACAGGCAACAGTGAAAAAGGCAGTATTCCTTAGTGAGACATGACCCTGTAAAAATACAAAAGAGAAATGAAGTGCAAGGAGAAATGTATTTTAGTAGAGACTTTGAAAGCACAATAAAAGTTCATAAAGCAAACATTAAAAAAAAAAAAATTCTACTTGGAAGTATCTGAAATCTCTGTGACTACTTCAGGCTGAATTCCTTAAAATACTTCTCAGCAACAGCTTTTTTGTTATTGCAGAATGTTGTTTCCCTAACGTGACTTTTAAGCATTTGGATTTTGACAGCACTATGAGGTAAGTCTTATCTGACTCATTAACTTTCCATGTTCCACTCCCTGCTCTTAAGTTGAAAGTTTAAGGATTAATGTGGCACCAAAGTCCTAATAACAGCACAATGATTTATGGCCAAAAACTATTGAATAACTTTGCATTTGAGTACACATTGGGATTTGACAGAATCCTTAAAAATAATGTTGAAGAACAGTGAAAGTCCATAAATAAAATGCATTAAGGGCAAGAACATAAATATCATGAAATGCCTTGTAGGTGGTGCTGTACAAGAAAACAAAATTCTTTAAGAAGAATTCAAGATCAGAGTCTAATTTCATCTGTGATGATATCATGTTATTTAATCACTTTACTTATCTTTTTCACCACAATCAATGTCTGGATTTGTGTGTGTATTGTGTGTGTGTGNGTGATGATATCATGTTATTTAATCACTTTACTTATCTTTTTCACCACAATCAATGTCTGGATTTGTGTGTGTTGTGTGTGTGTGTGTGTGTGTGTGTGTGTGTGTGTGAGAGAGAGAGAGAGAGAGAGAGAGAGAAAGAAATTTCATGCAAATGACATATGATTTTATTTTGCTTTCTGTTCCAAAAATAGAAATTCTTGTAATTAATGTAGCAAGAGTATTGTAACTTCTTGCTGCAAAGGTCTAACTGGGCCTGTCATCTGTCACTTCTTTATCCTTTTTATGAGTCAATCAATAAAACTTGTCATGTTGTTCCTTTTTATGGCTCATTGAGCTCTTACCAAATACTCAGTGAACAATTGATTAATGGACAAACTGGGGACTATCAGCTTTTACTCACCTTGAAACACTTTTTCTGTGAACAGCACGACTTGAAAATGGAACTTTTTAGAGGTTTAGTTCTAGATTGAGAATCATACATGGAATTTCAGCTGTTTCAGTTCAACATCATCAGTTATTCATCTCAGAGTGTTCTGGTCTGTGAAATCTACAATTAAAATCAAATGCTAAATGGAATACTACTGCTTTTATATGGTAAGTCTGGATTTTTTATTTAATTTAGATCACTGCAGAAATACAAGTGGAATCCATCAAAGCATAAGTTTTATTTGTCTAAAAAGATTGCATGTCAATTAAGGGATTTTAAAAAAGTTTTTGCATCTGATGTAAATGAAATTAAGTTACTTTGATCTGTCCTGAGTCAAGACAAACTGGAATTCTTATTTCCAACCACAATTTTGTATTACTACTTGTACTGTTTTCTCTCCACCACTCCAGACCCCTACAGTCTTCATTAACCTCCCAATTTATGTACCAAGCAAATGTTGAAACACTTTCTTTGTGAGACCTCTTCAATAATTTCACCGTCCCTGCTGCTGAAGATAAGTTCCAGCAGCCATTAACTTATGTATTTATACATATGAAAATTGGACAGATCATTGTTCTTCAGAAAACATAACAAAATTCAGCCTTTTAGTTGTTGCTTTTTTGGTGCACATTTTTAACATCTCTTTTTCTTGTGATCAGTAGTTACTAAACCTTTATTGGTTCTGCATACATGCATGTATGATTATACCCCAAATCTCATAAGAAAATTCTCTTTGTGGTATTTTATTTTCTTTGTTGTTATGTGATGTCATAGTAAGGTTTAATTTTCCTTTTTTTTTTTTTTCCTTTAATTTTAAAAAGTATTTTTATGCAATTAGCCTGCTTCTTCCTTATTTTCAGTAAAGCTGCAGTATAGAGACACCTACTGGGAAATAAATGAACAGAAACAAATGCAAATATCAATAACAATAATAATTATAATAATATTATTAGTAGCAATAATATTTTTTATAGTTTTCAATATATTACTGGCCTACCTTTTTGAAAATTGGTATCTTTGATTTTCACAGAAACCATAATAATTTTATCCATAAATGTTCTAGACAAGGATGTTCAATTAGAATATTTAATCTGACTGATTATAACAGTGTTTAAACTATCCATGGAACTTCAAATCATTCCACATATTTTTCCTTTTCAGAAGCAATCAGAGAGAATCATTGTGATTAGACCCAGGAGTAAGAGATGCTGTGTGCCAAATTCTGTGCATTGATTTCAGAAGCTTAATCATTGAGGAAAAACTAGAACTAGATCTAATGATTGCATAAAGAAAAAAAAAAAAAGAAAAAAAGAAAAAAAAAAAAAAAAAAAAAAAAAAAAAAAAAAAAAAGAAAGCCAGTATGACAAAATAGAAGCTAGGGAACATGTTACTGAAACCTATACTGTGTCAAGTACACTCACACAAATGGATAGTTAAAGGAAAAGCTTCATTTCAATCTTGTATTGAAGTTTTCATCTCTCATTAGATTATAAGCCCCCTAACTGCCACCCAACAGCCATATCATTCAGTAAAGTCTTCATTAGTCAGAAAGCCAGAATAATATATTTGGTTGATTACTGTTGAATTGTTCTGCAATCATTTTATTCTTACAGCATATATTATATACTGAATGTGCTATTTAATTAGCCACCTAAATAATGGTAAAGTGTAGCAGGGATGCTGTTTACTCTCTTCTGTGGTTTCTGTCATAATTCATAAGAAAATAGCTTCCTACTCTGCTTCAGAAGTCTCCTGACAATAAGTGCTGTAGTGCATGCTTCAAAACATTTACAATGGTGTCTCTATGTATGCGTAAGTTAATACATTCCTGGAAAAAATCATTCTAGCAGTTAATATTTTTGAACATTTTCTTAAGAAAATAAATGACATAAAAATTTAATATGAAAACTAGTAAACTTTTTTTATTTTTTTTTTCTTAAATTTGCTACCAGTGGGAACAAATAACATTTTCCAAATGATTGCACTCAAGAATATATTCACAAATGTACTCTTATGCTGCAATGGTTTGTATTAAGGGTTCTTGGCTTGAGGCATCTTGCTACTGGTAGAAATGACAACACTGAATGAACTTTTTCTGAGGAATGACAGCTGAGGGAGATTCACCATTCACTTGAAGGAATTTGACCATGTTTTACCCTCCCTCTTAGCTAAGAATGCTGATGCCCAGGCTGCAGGACAGTCCGGTACACTGCCCTCATGCATCCTCTGCTTTCTAAGGAGCCCAGTCTGGACTGGGGAGGATGATGTTAGAAGCTTAGAAATCAAGAAATGAAGAGCACCAAGCAACTTTCCTAAAGGCTTTGATTTTATTTTTTTTTCTAATAATCTGAAACTAGAAGATTTATGAGAAACTTGTCTTCCCTGGTATCAGCTGTGTTCATGCTGAGATGATATAAAGATTTTATGTAAAATGGAAAGGTAAAGCTTAGTGTACACTTATCTGAATATGTACATGCACAAAAATATATATGTGCGTACCCAAGTACACATACACATAAACCATAACAAGATACTCTATCATATAAATCACAATAACTATGCTCTTTGAAATAACCTATTCTGTAATTTTAATTTTATATGTACATAATTCTATCTCAAATTGTTTCTGCATGTTTTTCATGACCAACATCTTCTGTGTATAGTGTTCAAAATTAACATAATTTGCTACAAACCTTATTATTTTTTTTTTTAATTTAACATAAAGGCTAGCCTCCATTGTGCAGGATTTATTAGTACTGTTTTATTCATTGAAGTTTCTCATTTCTTCTTTCTTTTCAAAAATTTATTTTGATATATATTCACAGATCCTTCATACATTCAGTATTTTCTAATAATTCTCAATAAAATGGAAGTTCTATGTATATCAGACTGTCATTACTCTAGTTGTATAAACTGGATTGTTCTAAAAGTAGTGAATTTCTCTATCATAAAAGCTATATAAAGCTCAGCATAATGCAAACTGGCATTTTTAAGCTAACCAGATAAATTTAGTCTGGTGTAATATCGGACCACAGCCACTTAGCTAAAAGAAGTTCCCACTGTTCTATGTCGTCTATAAAACATAACTGATTCACATTTGACTTAGTGACAGTCTTTGACATACATTTCAAAAATGGTGCAACTTAAGCCAAAGGCATAACTGACTTGACAATAGATGAGAATTTGAGACACAATGTGTATTATTACTTTTTTCAGAGCATATTTAATTACAAAAATTAATATTTACAACATTTAGGGTCACCTAAGGGATCGACATAATCAAGATCTTGAATTGGCCATTTTCATTACAGAAACATGCAAGCTAGTTCATACGATATATACTTTTTAAATACAGTTGCTGTGGTGAAACCTAAATATTAACTTGTAGAATATATATTTTTGTTTAATATAACCAAATCTATAGAAATATATGTTCAACTCTGAAATATATACTTCTTGCACCATAAAAAACCAGCTTGAATTCACCTTTGGTTTATGGGTACAGAATAGCTTCATTCTTTTCCATACCAGATGCTGCTTCCTAAAGTGAATAGTTTTTGCTTTACCACAAATATTACTGCTGAACTAATTTTCTCTCTCCTATAACTGAGCAGGGGTTCTGCTGTTTTTGTTCTCCTTCAAAAAATTTTACCATAAATGTAAAACAATACAGTAAAGCAGGTCTGTGAGATTTTCCCTTGAGTTAGTATGATTAAAAAGACCATATAAAACACTGTCGGAAGAAGACTACCTAAATAACTATTTTAAAAACTATTTTGGATTTATCCTTGCTGCTCTTAACTAAATTCAAGCTGAATTTTGCCTTCTCTGACAGTATTTGGTAGTTCAGCAGATATTCAGATTGCCACAGTGAGGCTAAAGGCCAGATAATATCTTAGCATTGAGAGGGAAACACATAACCCTGATACTGGTGCCATTTCTAGCAGAACTTCTACTTTATTTCACCACCACATTTCAAGTCCAGACTGAAGACTCTTATCTGAAATTAGTTAAACAAAAATTATTTCAGGCACCCAAAAAGAATAGGACACTACTCCTCCTTCAGTTTCAATAATGGTAGGAGTAACACAAATAAATTAGTGGTATAGACCCTAGAGTATAATTATTAAGTCTGTGTTCCTATGTTCTTAGGTTTATCTTAGGTATGTATCAAATGTTTTAAGACACAAACAAAACTCATTACTAAATTCTTGATCACAGCTGAGGTTGACATATTTGAATTATTTGGAAAGATACTGTTGTCTCTGCTCCAAAATCAAGAATAGAAAGTAATTTTCTGTGAGTAGCCACATATTAGTTTCCTGTGATAGCTCTTGAAGAAGTTAAAAATGTATTTGACTCCAAAGTCACCTAAAACCTAGTTTTAGTTATAAAACCTTATATAAAACCTAGTTTGAAACACGTGTAGTTAATTTTTAACTTAGACACTTAGCATACCTTACAAAGTCCATGTGCTTTTTCAGAAAAAAATATTAAACACACATTTTTCCATATTTCCATGGCTTTCTGTTAAATAAAAATCCTCTCACAGAATGAGAGTAGAGGCTTTGGGGGGTAGGTGCATGTGTGCAGGTGTCTGTACATATAACATTTCCTTAATGATTGAGTACATGCAATGATTGTACCTGGACTATAAAAAAACATGTAACATTTTCAAGAGACATAGAAAAACTCCATGTTTATTTTGATTCCCCAAAGAAACACGACCCATTTTATTCAAGGCAGTGTAGGGTGGCACAAGTAATTCTATGGTTTTATGCACATAACTGCAGAAGCTGAACCAATTTCATACAGGCTTTAGCTTATCTTTTGTTTACTAGCAGAATGGATTTGATACTTACACATTCTTCTAAAATATAATAAAACCAGAATATTTTTTGTACCTATATCACTTGATTTCCATTTTCAATGGCATTATTGATTGTGAATAATTCTTACTTTGAAGCAAAAAGAACCAGCAAGAAGCAAAGCACAGGGATGATGAAATGAGGTAAACAATTATTTTTTGTTATCAAGTCTTACAGTAAATAATGCTGCACTACATCATTTTAACCATGATTCCACCTGCCTGGATCATGCTGGTGGAGGAGACTAGCTTAACTGTATGTGTAAATATATATAGTGTATTTTTAAACTCTTCATTTTGAATAGTTTCTCAGGGTTATCCCTGATTTTTCTCTGCAACATTTTCAGTCCCTACAAAGTTTAGTGGAAGAAGTCCAAACTCTCAGGCACAAAAACTCCATGTTTTCCAAGTCTAACACATTGAAAATAACCTATGTTTTCAGGTTGGATTGCCCTTGGGTTAATGTACTACAACACTATATTATGTGTTATAATTATAACACATTAGCACATGCACACATAACAGGGAAAAATATGCAAAAATACAAATCATAAATGTGCAGCATATAGATGTCTCAGATCTCTAGGAAATATTTCATCAGAAAAGGAGAAAAATCAACATTTTTCATTTTTATTAATAATTACTTNTTTGTTTGTTTGTTTGTTTGTTTGGGTTTTTTTGGGGTTTTTGTTTTTTTACCTGAAGAAAACTTTTGTGCATGGAGCCTCTGATGCACAAAGGAAACTTCAAGAAAAATATATGCTTTGAAAATCATGACTCAGCACTTTATTTTGTTATTTTCTTTTAACTATGACTGTTATCCAAATCACATTTATAACACTAATTTTTAAGCATTTAAGCAGATATATTGTATGCCAATCTTAAAATGCTAGTGAATATATACTTTTCTATACATTCTATGATTAGGTTTCTAAGACCATCCACCATAGTCCAGTAAGAAATTAGGAAATTAACGCTCATTCTCATATAAGAATGTCAAATGTCAGATTCAGGATGCCTTAATGATGTAAGTTCCCCGGGCTTTCTATTTCATAGGGAGAAATCCTAACAAATCAACAGAAATTTAACTTTTTTATTTATTTCACAAAATCAAGTAAGAGGGGACTGGAAGAGACCTTGAGAATTTTTTATGTACATTTAATGCTATTTTCTACTAAAACAAAACTACTGGACACTTTAATGCTTGAAAATAAAAATCATGCTGGAATTAAGTTATGGAGAAAAATTCAATTTTCTGACAGGTTTATTAAACACATTTGTCTGTACCAGCACAAGCTATGTTTACATTGCAATTTTGGGTGGCACTGTAGGATCTGTTCACAATGGTGGCACAGATAGTGCTATTCCTAACTGCAGATTTGCTTAGATGGATATTCAAATCTTGTTTGCAATTAGAGATGTATGTCTTGGAGTCATGTCTACTTATTTCAGCCTAGATGAGCTTCTGTCTGGAAATACATGTGTGGTTTTCATAGAAACTCAGGAGTTATCTATTTCTGAAGCATGCATTAATTTTTTAAATTTACAGTAAATTATATTTATTATATTGGAACAAAAAATATTTATAAATAGTCATTAATTTTCTGCGTGCACTTAAAAGAATAGCTATAACTTCTCAAAGTAAATATCTATCACATTATAGAACCACATACCATTATCACATTTTATTTCTATCACACCAGTTAACTCCCACTAGAATTGGCTCCCTTCACTAATGGAAGACCTTTTATCATTATTTGTGCTTAATTAATTCTCCACACACTAGACTTTTTGAGGCTTTGACATGTCTGCATAAAGAATATATGTTTATGCTAGTCATGGACAGATGATTTAAAGTTATATTTGATGTATGGAACTTGTCTAGTGGCAGTCAAGTATAATAGCAGTTGATTTTGGCATCATTTAGTTTGCAGGGACTAGTTAATGAATACAATAATGATGTATGGGATATGTTGTTTATCTCTATCTGCATCTATGCCATTCTTGTATGAATAGTGATGTCATTGTCTACTCAAAAAACCCCCTCACCTAAATGAATAATAGACATACAATTAATATGGTTCTTACATCTTCTAATGAACCAAGAAAACTTAGCTTTTAAAGAAAAGGCAAGAAAACACTTGAAATTGCTGGATGGATAAGAAATGAATTTATGGCCAGTAATACAGCTGACTTTCTGAATCAACTCCTGAATTGAAAAGCATAACAAGTCAAACTAATTTTAGAAGCACAAACTGTCAAAGCACATAACAGTTCACTATGTAGATTAATAACTGATACTCTTAAGTGATTTTTTCTCTGATCAGTACTTCTCTGACAGTCAGTCTAAAGAGATTTACTTAGAGCCATAGTGATCTCCAATGCACAGGTATTTCAGTTAGCATTCACTGCTAAATTAGCTACCAAATAAAGGATAGTCTTATTAGCACACTCCTTTATCTTGTGGCAGCGCTTCAAAACAGAGCAAATTAATTCCTCAGGGGCACATGTCTAACATACCTTTACTGGATTAATAATTGAAATAGCTCATTTGGGGTCAGTTAATTCTGCAACTGTTCATTGTACTACATTAGAATATACTGTGACTGATGGAGCAATAAGTCAAATACTGCCAAGATCAGACATTGCAGAGAAAAGAGTAACAAAATTCCTGTCTACAGTGAGGGTGTGTTTAAACTAGACTGTACTTCAGGATTTCAGACTGCCAGAAGTACATGGAAAAATACACAGAAATTATGCCAGAATTCTATGCTGCTTCTGGGTGAAAGCTGGTTCTTTTTAACATCGTGTTCTACCCTATCTGTGACTCTTATACTCCAAGGTATCACAATATACGTTAGCCATAGCCAAAAAAGTCTAATGAAAAAGAAGACCAATTTTTTAAAAAGTCTATAAGGAATGCTGTCAGCCAGCCTTTAAGGCCCTGCTCTTTGTAATTCTTTTGCTGAGTTGACTGTGCTAGGAATTTCATGGTCAATTACAGAAGCTCACCAGTGGTAGAACACTTTTGACTGCAGAAAAAGTATAAATACTTGAAGAAATCAAGTTCTCTACAAACTGCAATCAAACAGTGATTCATGCTTTCTGGTCCAAATAAGCCCTTACTTTTTATAGATTTAATTTTGTCTTTGCTTGAAAATTAATTTATGTTGCTTGCCTTAATTCCTTGCTGTGAGGAAGGGCAGAAGAGTTGGAACACTTTTCCTTAGTTCTGTTATTAAGCCATAGGCTGAGGGAATAAGTATGTGTATCAAGTCATTCCACAAGCTCCATAATATGGGTGTATTTTATAATGACAGATGAGAAACACAACTAATATTCTTTATGTAAATAGATCTAAGATGAATAATGTAACAAATTCTCACTAGTTGGAATTTTACAGCAATGTAGTCTTCATATTTGTGTTTGGGCTTTTTTTTTTTTAAATGATGAGCAATTTGTGGTGGAAACAAACACAAAGAATATATGGGGGTTGAATATTTAATCAGTGTTTTATCGGAAGAAATAAATAGATCATAATCTATTTTACAGATGTAATTGAACTAAATTTATAAATTTAACTAAATCAATTTCATGAAGTAACTAACAGTATTTAGTTACTGGCTTGCAATCATGTTTTTTAAGTGATTGTAAACCATCCAAAATGAAACGTCTGTTCTTCTACTCTTTATTTGATTGGTTTATTTCAGCTAGTCAAATAATTTTTTAAAAATACATTGAAAGAAAATTGTTCTTTTATGTTCTTCTAAGGAGCTTGTCAGTGGCCAAAGGTCAAAGGCCAAGGATAATTTATGAGGACAAGAATTAAGAACTATGTCAAGGTACAAAGTCTTTAAAGCAGACAGGTTTTTTTCCTAACTGACAGGATGGGGTTCAATTACAGTGTTCAACATATCATTTCTACCTTAGTTGTGTCTCTTGTTTGACCTCAATTCATCCCAAAAGATAAGATGTGCTTAATCAATTTTTTTTAAAAAAATCCTCTTCAAATAGAAATAGAAATAATGGCAAAAAAAGTAATTCCAAAGTAGGTTCAGATGAAAAGTATTTAGTCTGAATTAATTAAGCAGGCTCTCTCTGTGGCCCATACAGGTAGGCTGTTCCAAGGGCCAATTCCTGGCATCTTAAAATATTTGTTAAATTTGCTGAGTTGAATCATATTTTGGAACATCTTATTTCCTCCCTTTGGCTTAAGAAATACTCATACGACTAACTTAAAATGCATGTTTAATTTATAAAATGGCTGCAGATAAATGTGATAAATCATATTTTCTATCAAATTTTCTGTAAATTTTGAGCATTCTGTTAAAAACAGATATGAACTTCCAGAGAGGTAAGAAGAGCTTGGAGATTACTGTCCAAGTAAGTACTTGATACTTACTGCCAAAGACAGAAAAAAATGTAATGCAGCATTTAATATATACTGTCCTGAGCCTAGTGATGACTGATATAAAGCACTGTAATACAAAAACAGTTTTATATATTAGTCCTTAAAAATAAAAGAAATTACAAGTACTTAAACTTATTTCTATGGATTTAAATGAAAATATTTACATGAGATTTCTTTGGCAAACATTTGGATACTAGACACTGCTTAGGGATACAAAGAGTTTAAAACCTACATAATTTCAGAACACAAATTTGCCAAGCATACAGCTGAAGATTTGTTGAGAAAAGTACTCAGGCAATTTAAATGAGAATTTCAAGACATGAGAGAGGGTAAGAGCTCTAATTACAGGGATAGCCAAGTTCTAGAGCTCAAACTAAACCAACAGAACATTAGTTCATGTAGTTATACATGACAATAACACGAAAATCTGACAACTCGAACAGCTGTCCAAATTACTGTACATATGTGCTACTCTGATTTTACAAAATCACACACATAGATTCAGATTATGAGTCTGCAGAGGATTCTTTGAGCATGAGAAAATATCAGGGCAACGAGAAAAAATTTAGGATAGGGGAAAATTAGCATCATTCCCCTGGGGAAAAATATGCATACTGAATACCAGAGCAGAAGCAGATTTGATTACTGAATATGAGCTATAAAATCTGTAAAGAGATCAGGAGAACTGCAGAAAGTCATTGGAGCTAGCAGAAACCACCAGGACTAGAAGAAAAGCTTGATTTGTCTCTTCTTTCCTTCCTCTTTGTAAAACGTCTTACAGTGCACTATTTAGTCCATTCAGAATCTTTCTGAATCTAGCACTAGATTCTGTGCCAAACCAAGAAAGGAGCTTTCATCAAAGTCTGTTTTGATTTCTGTATATTATTTCCAAATATGGGGGGAAAGATATAAACAACATATTATGCACTTGGTAACCATGCATTTGTAATGCATTATCTTTTAATCTAAAAATCCATTAGCTAATATCCAGTGTTTGGGCTAACTTTTGTAACACTGCTGCAGCCAAACGCTTACATGGAGATTGGCTAAGCAAAAACAAGGATAATAAAAAGCAAAAGGTTTTCTAAATTACTGTTGCCTGTGTCATTAAATTTCATATTGTGCATGGAATCTAAATACATCACTTTGTTCTGCGTGACAAGCAGAAGTGAGCATTCATACATTACTCAGCCACTTAATTAAGAGACTGGGATATTTGCAGTTAGCAGAAACTAATAAGGGAATCACATTTAAATTCAAATCACTCCTCAGGGTAGCTGTCTGCAACATAAGCAAAGCTTACTGGGTAGATGTTTCACTAAAAGCTAAGCTAAAAGCTTAGTTTTACTGTATGTTTGAGGAAAGAATAATTTTTTGTTTGTTTTGTTTTTGGGTTTTTTTGTTTTTTTTTTTTTTTTAATGAGGTGAGAGTAAAACAAAGAAATCTGTTTTTGATTTTCAAGTTATGTTTTATTTCAGCTATTTTAAAATTCCAGTATGTCTATTACTTTGTATAATAAAACAAGAATATGAATATGGCTTTACCCACACAAAACAAAATAGGTTCTATACCAAAATAGGTTCTACAAAATTGTATGCTGGGATTACCCTGCAGATGATATTTCAAGATATTTTGAAAAAATAATATTTATTCCAGACATATTTAATAAGCAACTACCTTAGCAGCCTTGAGGAAATGTTCAAAAAATCAATGCACTAACACTGACATTGTGAACCCTGTCACAATTTTTAAAACTTCATTTAAAAAATGGAATTTACCTTGCTATCAGTTCTTTTTCTTACTCACTTCTGAGCTGCTCATTTTGTACTTTCTTTGGGAACTCCTCCACTTAAGGAATTTCAGATTTTTTTCTATGATGGGCCAAAAGTAAATAGCAAAGATAGCACTGGTAAAGATAATTAAAGGGTTATTAACTAAGAATATTGCCATTGATGATTTGCAGATCACCCTAACTCCCTCTTCGTGGCATTGCTAGAATCCTCACATGGGTTCTAATTACCTTTCTTTTTCCACTTTTCTCTAGAGATATCTGGGATCAATTGAACTGAAATCTTAAAAATTCCAACAAATTTTGTGAAATTTGAATGGAAAATATGCCCCTAAAAGAGCCCCAAAAGATCCTTTTAAAATACAGTTTACTTATGGCATTTCACATATATCTATATAATGAGCTTTATATTAACCATTATCATGTTATTTAAAAATATTAAGGTCAAGATTATTTCATTGAAAAACAGTCTACATTTTAAAATTTCAGCACAGAAAAATCAAATAGTCATATCCAAAACCTTGCAGAACAAATGCTATTAGCTATTTTTCTGCTTTAATAGTTAAAAATAAGGTAAAAAGAAGTCAATAGATTTTTTATTAAAATCAATTATTTTTAAGTAGAAAGAAAATTACATCAATTAAAGAATATAAAACAAAAGCCAGCCATTAAACAAAAATTAAAAACCCAAGAAACCAAACTAAACCTCAAAAACTTTGATTCATGAACTTTTTCTCAGCATGAGAAAAGTTGTCAATTCATAAATGTAAGTAAAAATAAATATTTAATTTTCCCACCATGTTTGGGTGCATGTCTGTCACAATAGACACATTCTTGCACAGTATACAAGTGTGTTTAATTTAGCTTTGCATGAATTCAGTAAGATACTGGTACATTTCAGTGACAGAAAATTGTGTTTCTAGCCTAGCACTGAATCACTGCTGCAAGCCATTACTGTTTCAATCCTTGCCAGCTGTCCGTACATGCTCCCTGTTGGCTGCCTTACCCACTCTTCAAGTAAGTATAACTGAAAACATAAAATATCCTTTCTTCTGTGACCTTTCTACGCTTCTACTAAGTATAAGGTTGGGGTCTTTTTTCTTTTCCTCTGAAGTTATTTTCCCATGGCTTTTTCTGCTGATCTGGAATTTCAGCAGCTGAGACTCTTGACTTCTGTTTTGAAGTATTACATTTAAAGCAATAAAATTTGGGTGATTTTTCAAATTTTATGAAATTTCAATACTGATCATTTACAATTCTCAATGCATTTATGAGGTAATTTACAACATACTGGTATTTTGACGCTTGTTTTACTATATAGTGTGTTATCTTCAAAATCATATTATTAGTCTTTATTTTTTATATGGTTTTCTTAGGTTTATTTTTCACCATTTAGTTTTTCTGTAACCCTAGATAAGACACATCATAATGCATTTTGAAAAGTCTTGAAGCATAGTCTTGAAGAACACTTTCACATATAATGCCAAATAAAGCCCAAGCTGCAAAAGATCCCCACTACTTGAACCTTTTTCTTTAGATATCTTTCTACTTGAAAAGAAGGTGAGACAGTACATCACCTTGTAGCCCAATAAAACAACCTGTGAGTTATGAATAGACATTGGCCTGATGTTTCTCTTTCTTAGTGTTAAGTATTTTCAACCCCTTCTGACGCTTGTATTTTCTACTCTCCAGTGTAATATAAAAAGAGATAAGAACAAGAAGTGTACTTGAGCTATCTGAGAAAGGAACCTTATCATTTGGCAAAGGAAAGAAATGTAAGAAAAGAAGCTGAGAGAATCTTCCTTCTCATTTGCAGGATTAAAGGAATAGTATCAAGAGAAATACAGAAGGTACAACTAAGAGGAGAAAAGGTGCTTTTCTGCTTTTAAATTGATTGGTTTAATTTTGGGAGAGCATAAAAACTTTGGATGTGGAAGAAGTGTGAATACTTCAGAAGTATTTGGGAGAAAGTAGATTATGCTTGTGACTGGCTGTGAGGTTCAGTCTTGCCCATGATCCTTTCACAGGTAAACTCGTATGCATATGGACAGTGTATTTTCACTGGTGTACAAAAATATTTGAATATGTATGTATATAAAAATATTAAGACAATTGTTTTCTTCCATAGCACAGTATTGCTACAGAAAGAAGACAGCTTGGGAAGAATGCTACTCACAAAGCTATGGAAAGCAGTCACAGATCACAAAACAGGGTATGCAACCTGGCAGCTAGTAAAGGGTTGTGTATATACCTCTCTCTTGCATTTAATCAGAACCTCTATCTTGCATTTAATCAGAATCAGAAATCTTACAAAGTAAGTCATCTGGCTTTAAGTTTGCTCTTAAATGCTTCCTTTGGAACTGAAGGGGTAGAGAGGATGAATCCCCATAGCTCTTCCCAAGTATGCTGTTTACTGTAATAAAACTCATTTTCAGCTACCATCCTCCACAAGGAGCAGAAATGAGGTTAACTGGATTTATCTGGGAAACACCAGAACAAAAAATCTGAGATGTACGCTACTCTGTAGAAGGCTACAACTCGTTATAATGCAGTTAATAAGTATCCCTAGTTTTAAAAAATGCTTAAAGTTTAGATAGATTCTGCTAAACAGAATTGATGTTTGCACATATCAAGAATAATTAACATATCAGGAAGTAACTTAGTTCATCTGCATTCCAGTTTGGTTCTATACACCAATTCACCTCACATAGAAAAAAAAAAAAGTCCACTAGGTCTCAGTTTGGTATTTATTTTTGTGGGATTGTATGTCTTTTTGCAATTTTTTCTGTGTGCTCAAGTTAATGGAAACAAATTTCTCCAGAAATGCATTTCTCCTGCACATGGGTTGGGACAATCAAACACAAACACAGGCTTGGTGGAGAACACCCCTCAATAAAAGGACCTGGTTGGGTGGTGGTTAATGAGAAGCTTAAAATGAGCTGTCATTATGTGCTTGGATCCCAAAAAGCCAAATGTGTCCAGGGTTGCTTTAAAAAGAACCACAGCCAACAGGTCACATGTGGTTCAAGTTGGCCGAAGTCCAACCAAAACATAATCTGGTTACTTTAATAAAAGATAAAAAAGCCTTTTTACAAATACATAAGTGACAAAATAAAGGCTAAATAAATTCCCCATTTGTTACCAAATGCAGGGAAAACATAGTGAAAAAGGAAAATAAAAAGGCTGATATCTTCTTTCTCTCAGCCTCTAAGAGCAACCACAGTTATCTTTAGGTTACCCAGTTCTCTGAGCGGAAAGATGGATGTGGAGCAGAATGAAGTTCACATAATCCAGGAGGAAATGGTCAGTGGCCTGCTCTACCACTTTTATATACACGGGTGTATGGGGATAGATAAGATGTTCTCAAGAGTCCTGAAGGAGCTGGCAGAAGAGCTCAACCAGCCACCTTCAATCATTTGCCAGCAGCCCTGGCCAACCAGCGGCATCCCAGGTGACTGAAGTTTTGCTAATATGGTGAACATGGTGGTGCTAAATTTACAGTTGGACTTAAACATCTTAAATGTATCCTCCAACATAAGTTGTTCTATAATTCTACACATGCCACATGATGGCACTCAAAGTAATCTTCTCTGTGACTTTCTCTGAGACTTGGGAAGTTCCCCGGATTTTCCTTCCAGATGTTCTTGTAGATAAGTGTTACATTTGCTAACTTCCAGGCAACTGTGTGTAATACTACCCAGAACACTTTCCTGAGGCTTTCTTTGCCACTAAAAAGTACTTACAAGTACTTTTAATTGTGGGGGTTTTAATACCCATTAAAANAAAAAAAAAAAAAAAAGGGATCAGAAAAATTCTCTCTGGGAATGTATATTTTTCATGATCAGTCTCGTTAATAATACTTGCAGTGTTTTCTTCCCTATTAGTTAATGTAGTTATATGTAATTTCCATGCTGTATTAAGTCAAATGGAGACAAAATGTATTCCAAAATAAGGGTGATCAAAATATCTGAAAACCTGTGTTAAGTATTAACGTGTAAAAAGGGGTAAATCCTAACAAATAGCATTTTGGCCTGGATATTATATTAGGAGCATAATCGTCTGTTCTATTCCACTTTTCCATCCAGAGATCTCAAAGGACATGAATAACATTTTCTTTATTTGCAGATGTAAGAGCCGAACCATGCAAACTGACAGTTGTCTCATCAGGTTAACCTGAATATTCACTACTTCTTGTGTTTCTGAGTTTGCCTACATTGATCTACAGTGATGTCTGGTAGTAGGGTGATTTTACCTCATGGAATTCCATGTCCAAGGTGCTGAACATAAATCACTTATGGGTAAAAGATGTAATTATAAACATGACTTTCACCAAGACTATTATCATGCATAAATTTAAGTCCAAAATGAAATGTGTGTATTGATAGTCTCTGTCTTATTTTATTTAGAAGACTAAAAACATGTCAGTGTACTTCTGACATGTCATGGAAGATCCTGGAAAAGACTTTAATGGTGTATTGATTCTCTCTCTGGGATGAAATTCTGTCTGTATAGTTCTTGGTTCTAGGTACTTTGCCACTAGTATCTGCTATCCTTAAATAAACATTAGTTTATTACTCAGTTCCTTCATTATTTCAGAATTTACTGTACCATTATTTTTCAAAATCAAAACAATACCCCCCCCCTTTATTCTAGAAACTAGTAGATATTTAAAATCAGCTTCATTATCAGCACACAATTCAATATGTATTTATACCTGCCTGTATTTATACCTGTATATTTATATGTATATACCTGCCCTCAAGGTTCATTTATTGGAATTCATTAATGAAATTAATGATTTCATGTAGCTCCATCTCTTTCTTTTCCATCACTTTGATTTTATAAATAATTTTGCATATGTAAGTTCTAATACCAGGCCCTATATAAAGAGTTGCATTAAAGATATGTTAAAGAATTTTCATCAAATTAAGTGCTATGGTACCTTCAGGATTAAATTTCATTTTTTAAGATTTCTTAGGTGTAAAAAATTTCCTTATGAAAACTTTTCTTCCTTTCTAAATTGTTAGTAGTGATCATAAAAACAAGTGATTTTTGGCAGGTCCAGAAAAGCATGAGGAAAACTGTCCTCCAAAAACTGAATAACCAGTTCTCACAATACTTAATAGGACATTTTATCATACACATTCAAAGACAGTATTTGGTCCTTGTAGAGGATTAGCATGCTACGTAACTTCTGCCAGGGAAATACACATCTAACCTGCAATATAATTTTTTCAGTTGTGTCCCTGTCCTAGTAAAAGCCTTTCAATTGTGGAAAATTATACGGGATTTTTGCAAAGGGGATAAAATGTCCACATGAAATTAGTCTGTGATGAGAACTAGATCAAAACCAGCTCATATTTTCTTACCTCTGCTTTTATTTTTGATGTGTTGAAATGAATTACATTCTCTATAGCATTACCACTACAATCCAGAGAAGATTTTGCGCAAAAGAAAAGACAGTTGTGGGGTTTTTCATGAAAAATAGTCCTTTCTAGGATGGGTGATGAGAGAAATCTGTTCTCTGTCTCATGTTTAGTTGAATAATAATAAATTATATGGGGGAATCTGGTGACAACTGACATTAGGGCCAGTGCTCAAGTTGCATAACAAAAGAGCAATAGGAGGGAAAAAGTCAGGTTACTAAGAGCATAGAAATGGTTCATTATGACAGAAGACATAAAAACCGCATGAAAACTGCAGCTAGAATACACATAAGTTCTTAATTTGAAAATTAAATAGACTAAAAATTAATAAGAAATAAAGCTCAGCATAACATAAGGATCAATATTTTTTTCATTTTCCCTCAAATCTGATCTTATGACTGTCATGTCCTTGGCCACCAAGAGGTACAAATAATGTTTGTTAGCTCTCTAAGTCCTTGATACCAAAACAGAGTTTAGGTAGGTTTACTGTTCAAGAGGTGTATTCATTTTAAACAGATTTTTCCTGTATATTTTCTTACATAATATTTAGAGAGTGACAATGTAAATCTAGGAAACTTTAAAATCATTAATTTGGGCTTCTGGATGCAAAATAATGAGACAGTTTATGGTAACCAAGAAATAGATTAATTTGTTGTTGCTAAAGAGCAGCAATAATAGAAACAAATAGATTTCTGCAATGACTGAGATATGAATGGACTTCCGTAAGTAGTACTTTTGTCAAAAAAACCAGAAAATACCAGGAATGTAATAAAGGTTGAGGTAGGCAACTTTAATGAATTAATATAACCTTTGAAACAGAGAGGTGAAAAAAAAGTGAACTTAGAAGCATGCCCACCTTCAGTGAAAATTGAGATATGGGTGGCCAGTGGGGGAAATGAAAGGTGAAGAAAAACATAGAAAAAGTATGTATTGGAAAAGACCTTAAAGAGCATCTAGTTCCCACATGTCTGCCATGGACAGGAATGCCACCTGTTGGATCATAAAATCATAGAATGGCTTGTTTTTGGAGGGACCTTAAAAATGATGCAGTTCAGTTTGAAGCAATTCCCCCATGTCCTGCACTACATGCTCTTGTAAAAAGTCCCTCTCCTACCTTTTCTGTAGACTCCCTTCATGTACTGGAAGGCTGTAATCAGGTCACCATGAATCCTTCTCTTCTCCTGGCTGAAAAATCCCAATTCTCTCAACCTTTCCTTGTAGGACAGGTGTTCCTTCCTCTATTCTTCAAGGAATAGAGGAGTCACTCCAGCAGGTCCCTGTCTTTCCTGTGCTGACACCCCAGAGCTGGATGCACCCCAGAGCAGAACAGAGCAGAGCAGAGGGGCAGAAAGTCTGCAGATGATCCAAATTAATTTTTAGCTTGTGCCAATAATACTGTGATGATTTCAAGTAAACCTAGTAGATTAAAGGAGAACTTTACTGAACTACCAATTCCAATTGAACTGTAGGACTCAGGGGATGAAAAAAATGAAAAAAAAAGAAAACTGCATGACATAGAAATGAACCAAGAATAAAATTGTTTACATATATATAAAAGCCTTAATAATACTAGAAATATCTCAGAGATATTATAAAAGCCAACAGTAGCGCTTCACCTCAAATGCCAGTGATTTCTGATCACCCTGCTCATAAATTATATAAAAACTGAAATATTTAGAGAAAAATTGTAAAAAGAATAAACACAAAGAGGGTGCATAGAAAGTGCATTGAAAATATCAGTAGAAGGCTCTGTGAAAAAGGCACAGAAAAGCATGTTCTCATTTATGTGCTCTCAAAGAATATCAAGATTTCTGCTAAAATGAAATGGGTCTTTTTGCTGAAGTTTCTGTAAGATGAGATATGCTTCTTAAACTAAAGGGCAAAGAAAGGCTACTCATTATGCAGGTTATGGCATTATTTTCTGGCAAAGGTTTTTTACCATTTTTAGGAGCAACTGACGTAGGCTACCATCACAGATGAGTCCCAGAGTCCCTGGAAAAAAGAAAGACAGCACTGAAAAATTTAAAAATTGTCTTAATTCATTTTTTTTCTCAATTCCATTTTTTCTTTTGCTGAAGTTTATTAAAGTATAATTTAATAACTCTACTTGATGTGTTTTTGCTAATACATTAAGGTTTCATAGATTTCTAGACCATGTTATTTTGATAACTTCCTTCAAATTACACTTTATTGTCAGATTATCTTAATATTTTCTTCCTTTTGATATTTGTACTTCCTCAGATCCTTCTGTGAATTCATTTCAGAATAATTGAAACTTCTAATACAGCTTGATAAATGGAGTTACTTTCTAATCAAATCACTTTATAATTATATTTCTTTCTGTATTCTAAGTTCTGCATAGTGACCATTCATGAATAAAAGTATTATTTCAATAAGACATGCCTGGAGAGAGAGGGAGAATAGGATAAAAAAGAGAAAGACAGAAAGGAGGGAAGGGAAGCAAAGGGAAAGGAAGGCAAGGAATGCAAAGCAAAGAAAGGGGGAAGAGTTATTCTAGAAGGAATAGGAACTTTTATTGTAATCTGTTAGACTTCTAGGAACCCTAGAATTAGCTTGTAATGAATCCTATCAAACTGCAGCTTCAATGATTTTAACACAAAAAAATTAACTATAATACTCAATTTTTCCCTTCTAATAGAGCAGCTTATATTGTATTAGAAAGTATTCCTTATTTCACTCTTTTCCAGTGATTCCACACTGAGACACATTTAACAGACATAATACCTATTTTTATTTTCTTTTTCTTCTGTTTAGATGGTTGATTACAGTTGTACTCAAATACGAAGAAATATTCCCTTAACAGAACATGCCAAATTAGTCCCTCTACATGGGAACTTTCAATGCTTTCAATATATTGCTGTGTTCCCACATGTGCTGGGTTATGATTAATAGAGAAAAATATTATGAATAATAGACAAAAATAAAATAGTTTCTTTTCCTCATCTTAACTACAATGGAGCCATGTTTTGGATTTGTGCTGAAAACAGTGTTGATAAAACAGGGGAATTTTGCGAGTTTTTTTTGTTTTTGGGGGGTTTTTTGTGGTTTTTTGTTGTTCTTGTTGTTTGTTTGTTTTTTGGGTTTTTTTACTACTGGGCAGGCAGGTCTTGCACAGCCCCTATTCTGCTCTTGGTAGCACCCCACCAGCGCAGAGGCTAGGAGTGCACAAGCAGCTGGTTGAGAACACAGCCAGTGCAACTATCACAAGTGACCCCAAACACATCTTGTCACACTCCGTATGTAAGGCTGGGGAAAGGAGGAAGAAGTGGGACAGGGACAGGATGTTTGGAGGGATGGTATTTGTCTTCTCCAGTAGCCACCACAGGTGCCAGAACCCTGCTTTCCTAGGGACGGCTGAACACCTGCCTGCCCACAGGCAGTGGTGAATGAATTGCTCTGTTTGGCTTGTGCTTTACCAACTAAACTGTCTCCATCTCAACCCAGTTTCTCTCACTTTTTCTGTTCCATTTCTCTCCCCATTTTACTCAGGGGAGGGAATGAGTAGCTGCATGGTTCTTAGTTTTCATCTGGGCTTAAACCCAGCCTTCCATTGTTTCCATTGAGACCACAGTTTTCCATTTATTTGCACCAAATTTTAGAATACCAGCTGCCAACAAAGAGCAGGCTTCTAAATTCTGTTTCTGTTTTTTTTTCTATTATTGCATTTGCTGTATTATTTTACTTTGAAAAGATATTTTTCTTAATTTATATAATGTATGACAATCTATTCTTGGTCCCTTCCTAAAAGTTTTTATTATCCTAAGTAATGTCAAAGTATTTTAAAAATGGTGGCATACCCAGGATTTTGGAGTGGAGAGGACACAGTGAAGATGAATAACACTAGAGTTCAGTAACAAAGAGAGTTGGAGTATTTCATAGGTCCCATTTGTGTTTATCTGTGCAACTAGAAGAGCCAGCATAGGATTGCAGTGATCAGAACATAGGGAGTTATACTCTGAAAGGAATATTATATGCAATTATTTTTCCAATTCTTGAAGTTCGACTAAAGCAACTTAAATATATTACTTCACAGCTTCACATTAATATACATGAACAGTATGCTTTGTTTTCAGAAACTAATTTCAGGCAAGACATATTATATTTGTCTCCAATAATGTTTGAAACTTAGTAGAGAGACCAGTCTAGCGTATTGTTTTTACCAGAAGCTGGTGGGCATGTTTTCCTCCAGAATGCTTTTTGCTTTAATTACTTTCCTTAAAAATATTAGAAATTTCTTTCTGTTGTTAGCCACTTTATTCAGTATGCCCCTTTGCCCAAATCCTTGCAATCCTTCAAAAACTGTTGCTAAATCAGTTTTGATCATAACAGCAACCTGTGACTGATTTAGTGGATTTTCCCACTGAATTTGCACAAACCATTAAGAGAGCAAAATCCAGACCGATGTAAAAAGCTAGATAAGTAATTATGAAAACTTATTTTTAATTTTTCTCTATTGAAAAAAAAAAAAAAATCCTTGTTTCAGGCATCAGAAAAATTGTAAACTGTGAGTGCATTTCATTGAATGAATATCCACAGTAATTAAATACAAATGTAAAGGAAAAAAGAAAAAAAAAAAAAAAAAAGAAAGAAAGCAGAGGGAATATATTTGTATGACTAATTCTTTCCTGAAATAGCATACTTCACACATTATTATAGCTTTGTGTCTTTCACTGAGAAATAAAAGTACCAAATATTTTTAATTCTTCACCTTTCTAGTCGCCATGAGGATATAAACATAGCGTCACTTATTCTTACAGCAGTTGTTTGTAGTGTTTGTCTCTTGCTGCTGCACTCCTTTCTTTCCTTGCTTCTTTCTGACAGAGCTATAATTCCTCTTAATGAAAATGAGGAATACAGCAAGTAATTTCAGGGGGTGATAACTTATAGAAGATCTTATTGAGCAAAAAAGTAAGAAAGGCAATGTGCTAATAAAATGTTTGAATTTTCAATATTATGCAACTTATTGACTGTAATAAAGCTACTCATGATGGGTAACATTAAATATTTTCATATTTCTTCCTGGTAGATTGCTTAGCATACCTTATACCTTTTAATAAAGAAAACGGTAATTACATAGGTGAAAATACATTACATTGGAATACTTTTATGACTTAATAAATACATAAGTAGAGGTAGAGCTAAAGTCAATGCGTTGATTTCTAAAAAGTCTTGCAAAAAGAATTTGATGCAAAAATGTCAGAACAATGGATTAGATAAGTGGGATAGTTTTGTTACTTGTTGGGATTTGGCTGTTGGTTTCTTCTTCTTTTTTTTTTTTATTCAAAAAAATTCGGTGCCAAGTTTGAGCTTAGAAAATAATTTAACAACATTGATCAGAATATTTTAAATCTCCCATATGAGGATGAATAATCTCCAAGTTTTTCTGTCTTAGAAAACATCTCTTTATTTAGAAAAAAAAATAATTTTTTTTTCAGTTTTTCTGCTGTCGAAGAGGATTTTAAATTCTCTGATTTAAAAAAAAAATTCTAAAAAATACTTCTTCAATATGCAGAATAACACTGTTCTTCTGTGTAAATAATCAGCCATCACAGTTGAAACAAATATTTTAAAATTCGGTGGGTTTGACCTGCTATGCATGTACTGCTATATTAATTTCATTTTCAGATCATATAAATTGGTTGTTACACAGATCTTCACAATCTACCCCACAGTCTTTTTTAATACAGTACTTTTTTTCTGAAATTGGTAAGTGTACTCAGATAGATAGACAGATTGACTGATTGATTGATTGATTGACAGACACTACTTTGTAATTAACAGAAATCAGTTTCATTAGTCTCCCTAAATTTAATATTTGAGTGCCAAAAAGGCAGTTCACCTTCCATATTATTTATAATTAATTTAAGAATTATAAAATCTTGAAGAAAATTAAAATTAATAAAATTTAGAAGTATCCAAAATATTATGTATGGGATCATGTGTTTTAATGAAAATATATGAATGCTTTTATTTGTTTTCATACAGCAGTTTGTGTTTTACTGGTTTTTTTCACCAGAGCATACATACATTCAGGGCTTATACATGCCTAAAAATAGAGGACTGAGTAAAAAAGGTGTAGGATTTTATTTACTTAATTTTCTAGCTCATAGTCTGGCAAACTCCACTCACCTTACAAAAGACAAACTGCTTTAACCTTATTTCATGAAATAAAGATATGGCAATCTCTTTGCTGATATCTGAAGCACAGTAAAATTCAGTTATCTCCAAGGTATAAATTTTTACCTCTAAAGATAAAAATTGAAATATTTCCAGTCATTTATAATGGTTTCAGACCATTTTCCCTGATTTCCTTTTTTTCACCCTTGTATTCCAGAATAACTAAACTCTCTTAATAAATATTGGTGATCTTTGAAACAAACTTGCAATGTCCTCATTTGAGCTTTGACTTGTAATATGGACTTATATCAGATGAGCTGGCCCCTCATAGTTCTTATACTTTGTGTTGCCACTACAGCCTATAAAGGTTTTATGTCAAAAAGGGTGAAATGCCACTTGCATTTGATATGTGTTCTTCTAGCATTTCTCCCTCTCTGTCATATTTGTCTATTTCACTCTGAAAACACATTTTTAATGTTAGCAGTAAAAATTAAGGGGATGTTAATCAGATTCTACTCCCTCATGTTTTAGCAGAAAAATTGTCAGACTTTAGTTACAATGACTGCATGATTCATTAAAGATTTTGATTTCCAGAAAATTGTTTGATAAACAATTGTTTTGAAGAAATGTGAAGAGCATAATTGTAAGATCCCACTAAACAATTGTAAAAACATTGCAAACTTTGTCCAGCTGGCCGGATGCTAAGCCAAATGAAAGCCATTTAAAACAATTTTTCCATTCCCAGTTCTAGAATCAGTACCACAAGCATGTTTGCAAGAGTGGATGGACTAACCTTTGATTTTGAAGCAGCCTTAATCACACATTGTCTAAAGCCTATCTATGTTGTTGGCCAATTTCTAACAATAGAATAAATTTTTCTCTTCCAAATAGTGGCTCAGTCAGTAGATTGGAAGCATCTTCTCTAGAAATGTGAATCTTTCAAGGGTCACGGTGTTGGTATAGAGTTAAAATATTTCTGAGAATCAGGGATTCTGATAGTCACAGAAAATAGAGTGGAGGGACGTATGTTATGTTCTGTTCTTAAGAAGCCAATGTGAAACTGTACCTGCAAAGATTACAGTAATTAAATGATAGGAAACTCTGCAGCTATTGTTAATGATACTTGTAGGAACGAATGCCAATGCTGAAAATTTTAAGTGAATTGTGTATGCTCATGCAAGTGTGAACTGGCCTGTAGATAAAATAGTATAAATATGTACACCTTGAACAGAGATGACAGAGCTAGATTTGGGTTGCTACCTCTAGTTCCCGTGCACTGTAATAAAAAGCACCTACATATAATCCATCTGTGATTATGTGTTTTTGAATGTTAATAATGGTATAACAAGCCTGTAAAAATGATTCAGCTTACAATGCTTTGCGTTATTTTGTTTGGAATGTATTTCAAGAAAAAAGAAGGAATTGTAGAAGCTTTAAAATGTGTGTCTCCATTAATATCTCATTGAATCATATAGCCTCTTTTCATTAAAAGATTTGTAACTCAGAAGAGTGATTTCAAAAGTGAAATGATGAGACTATCTCCTTCTAGTCTTCTGTGTGACCTTCTGAGCTCTGACCTAGGCCATAGGAGTCTTGAGCTACAAAGATAACTTAGAGCAAGTCCTTAGACCATTTGCCTTGAGCTTTGCTAGCCATCTAAATCAGGTATACTCATCTCCACTAAAACTAGAAGTATATTAGGGGCATTGTAAGTGCTTCCAGAAGATTCAGAAGAAGCAGTACAAGTGATAACTGGGTGGAAAAACAACAAAAATAGAAGGGAAAAGTCTCATTTTAAACTCTAGTCTCCTCTCAGCATTTTTCTCTGATTTGACATATTCAGCCTCCCTGCACCACAGAAGATACTGCAGCATACTCTTGAACATCATATACCATTTATTATTAGATATTATAGTAATAATATCTAACCATTGTGACTGTATCCAGCAGGTTGTCACAGCCCCCTGCTCCTCTGATCCTCTTACTTTGCTTTCTTGATTTCCTTCTTCATTTTCAGCTATGTTAAACTTTTCAGCAGGAGCACTAATTTATGTAAGTAATATTATCATATCAATCTACTGAAAACAGAATACAGCTGGTGGCTACCAAACATTGTTCCAAAGACCTTTAATACAACTGCAGTAACATAAACATGTTTGTTTAAATAAACAGAACAAGTTCACTTTTGCAGAATTTTTTTTTTCTGTGTCCTGCTTTTTGTACATAAGTATGAACACAGGTAGTAAAACAAGACAATGATTACCAGAACCCTGGATGAAATAGATAGATTATTGACTTGGATCTCCTCCATAAGTTACATTAATATAACAAAGACAAGAACAAAGCCTAAAATACTGCTGAAAAATAACATCTCTTTTTAAATGACGTATGTAAAAATGCATGTATAATATATCTTTGCAAACTGCTATGTGTTATTGTGAGCTTGTAATACTTAACTTTCATTGAACAAAAGGTCTAAGCTTTTACTGAATAAAAGATAGGGTTTCAGTCCTCATGGCAACAACAGAAAAATAAGCATTCCCTGTGTGCCAATGTAGAGAAGCAGCCACAAACAAAAGACAGAAGCAGTAACCATTTTTATCATCACCTTTCAAATTCTTTCAATAAATGTGGAATCTTAAATATCACAGCATTGACATTGAAAGCGCCACAAAATGATTCTATATTGAAAAAAAATGATTATTGACAACAATATAAAGCCTGAGAATATGTGAATTAATACAAAATCTATCATTTTGGTATAAATCTGTTTTTAAGTGGATATGAATTATATTCCTACCCAAGCTCTATAGGTGTGATTTCAGTCTAATCAGTCAATTGCTATCTTCCCGACTCAGCTTCTATTTCTATAATAAATACCTCAATTTAACAAAGATTATTGTTACTTATTATCCATTGTTTATCGTCAAATCATATGTCATTCCTTCCATCTTTCTGTATAGCTAGGGAAACTTGGACATGTGCGGTTCCAAACATCTTAAGATACTTTGATTGCTTAATAAGGGGACAGAATTTTGAAAGCCTTTATCATGCTCCTGGATTATCTTGCTGTAAGAAAGGGGACATGTAACCATGCATCTCCTAACTGATTATTGATTTTATTGACCTAATTACCTTAGAGTAAAATTATGATAAATATTATGATTAATGTAAACTGAGGTGCATGTAGTTAACTTGTGTTTGACATTACTATTTGATATCTGCAAAAGTTCTTGGCATGAAGTTTCATCTGTTAAGACCTCCTCTCCAGTGAAAATTGCCTCTAAAATCAGGTTGTGATTGCTTAGAAAGCTCATCTAATGAAAAGCAATAACTGGAATTTGCAGTCACAGAAGTTAAAATTAAAAATAAAACATGCTACTGACAGAATATATTACTAGATTTTCCATTTGCTTTGTGTCCTAATCAATCTTCTGTCTCTGAAGAGGTGTTTGGCCATAGTCTCTCCACTTAGGCATTTTGGAAATTCACCAGCCAATCTTACCAGACCAATTCAAGGTTGTTGCTAATCCTGGTGTTAATTTTCATGAGTACCAAAGTATCTCATTTGTCAGAAGCTCAGAAAATAAATAGGTAAAGAAATTACTTATAAATCAGCTGACAAAAGCTTTTGACACATGGTTTGTAGCAATACTCAGCTCATTTTTCCTACATATTATGTTAAGAATCTTACAGTAAGAATATATTTTATCCTGACACATCTGGCTGAGTAACTGTCATTAAAAAAGACATGTATTTTAAAAGAGATTTTATGAAAAAATATCCAAGCTCTTTTGTATTTAGAAGTTAGGCAAACACTTCTATATAAACATATTATGTGAAATCCCATAAACTGTTTAAATAAACTAAATAGAATAAAAGCTGCTTTAGTATCATCATTAATAAATCTATGAAAAAAACCCCAACACCTATGGAAACCAGTACACACATAAAGACCACAGGGAAGAAACGCTGTTTGTTCTGTTTAATCATTCAGTTTAGGTTACCATCCAGCAGTTGCTTATGTTAAATTGGAGAAACACTATCTTTAAGTATACAAAAAGCAGAGGAACAGTTGCCACATAAAAACAAAATTACTGAGATATTTTGTCTTGCTAACATTAAATATATTCTATCTTTTTCATTTAGTATTGGTAGTTAAAGAAGTTATACAATTTTTAAAATTAAAGTACAATTTCCCCTGCTACTGATTTTACATCAACCAAGAATCCCTGTTCTCTAAGTGTTGCCTTTAAAATATGTTACACATGTATTTATCTAGCTAGCTAGCTAGCTAGCTACCTACATATCTTTGCTTGTGTTACTTGCTTCTTTTTTCCAAAGAAAAATATATTAAAATATTTCAGATTTACACCTGTAAATGCTAATATAACTTTGGAGTCACCCACTCAGATAGTGGTGTCCCTGTAAATTATCATCAAAACCGTAATCCAGAAGTTTTCCCACAGGTCAGATAAAACAGATTTCTCACACATGCAGCTATAGGGTTGCCAAATAAAAAAAAAAAAAAAGAAACCTGATTAATATTTTAATTAGTTTTTTACTGTAATATAGGTATTTCACTTCAATAGTAGTAGGAGATTTGGGGCTTAAGTTTTCACTCACAATTTTAATTTATGTGGCAAATAAATGTTTTGGAGCTGACTTTTAAATATTTAAACTACAAGACCAGTAAAGAATATTTCTTTCCTCTGCACATATAAAACTTTATTCAGCTTATTCACAAATTCTTTACTTTCTTTGGTGTCTTGAATTCTCTGCCTTTTTATTTTTTCTTTCTGCTCTCATGAATTGTACTGAATTTTATGTCCTTTCCCTTCAAACTCCTGCCTCTATAACCATGCAATTAGGTAGGAATCTCTTTTTTGTGTATGGGTGTATTTCTTATTTGAGCTTTTTGGGTTTGGTTTGGTTTTGTTTGTTTGTTTTTGTTGGTTTGGTTTGGTTTGGTTTGGTTTGGTTGTTTTCCAACATAATATGTAAATTATTCTATCCATAAAATTAACGTGCAAATTTATAGGATATGTTTATAATTTCAAGCTAAAAAATATGATCCATAAGAGAAACCAAAGACCTAGGAATATCTATTACAATCTCAAGCATTGTAAGAAATTACAATGTATTCTGTGAGGCTTCATTATTAATATTTTAATCTCCAGAGTTATTAATGTTGCTTTAACATCTATCCTGAAATTTTTATAGTGCAATAACGTTTTTCATACCTAAACATAGGCTTATTTCCCATTTAGGATGGTATCTTCATTGCATGAGTAAATACCACTCATAATGATTAGCATTCATGTTGAGTTGCATGGGATATTCTAAAACGCAGAGAAAAGATAAATTCTTTCATGACATTCTCTAGATACTGACCCCTTTTTGACTGTTTTAGAATAAAAATTTAAGGTGTGAAAGGTGACTCTGAAATCCTAGTCGGAGCAACCTGCTGATACAAAGCATGCAGAAGGCAGCTGCGATGTGGTGTGGAAAGGTCCAGAAGAGCTCATCCACATCCCTGGAAAGGAGTCATAAGTGAGCTGCTGGTAAAATAGGCTAGAAAAAATGGATCTAGTGCTTCTGAGCAGTGTTAGTCAATCCCAAAATAAGTGCTGGCTGCACAATTGAGATCTGACTTAGAAGAAATATGATTTAAATCTCTACACAGACTTCTCCACCTCCCAGACCACATGTAATTCATGTCAGGATGGTTCCCTTCTGTTATTTAAGCAGAGTAAATTAAAATATTGGATTTTACTTATGGTAACTAACAAAAAATATTCCACCCTTCATAAATTTATGTATATTATTCCAAAATTTTCAGTCTCATATTCTCTTTTAAAAAAAAGGCTAGTCTAAGATTTTGTGTCAAGTTTTACCACATGAAAACATTTGCAGTTGAGTTCAAAACTGTTAAAGCTGTTAAGATGAAAGTAAAGAAATGTTAACTCTAAGCTCCATTTGTCCTATTTAATATTTATTTATTAGTGGAGAAAAGAACACATAGAGTGCAAAATTTTCACTTTTTTATACTCTCTAGGAGACTATTTTGCATGCATATGACAGCTGGTATATTGATTTCAAAACTGCATGAATTTGTTTTAATCTATTTCATTAAATATTTGGGATCCACATAGAAGCAACATTTCTATAATCACTGATAGAAGAAAATAGCATAAAAATATTTTTTATCAACATTTCATATGCATATTATTTCAAAAGAAAGTCAAGTTATTTCAAATTTTAAGTCCATATTCATCTGTGTGCAAATAGTTTTACCTCATGGGAGCTACAATTCAAATTATTCTTGTACACATTTCATTCTAAAGAATAATTTTCTAACCAGGACTGTATTTTCAGTTGCTGCAATTTTAATTGCTGTAATTTCATCAGTATTGCTTCTGTAAGGAAACAAAGTATTATATCTATAAGACACATGACCTTTGAAAAAAGAAGCATAAAATAACTTTGTTTTAAAGATTACATCATTCATTATGATTATACTGGGGGAGAATTATATTATACTTCTAATTTTCTTTCTCTCACTGAGTATTTCTGATTTGAATAAGTATGATTTGTTTGTTTCACTGTAAATAAGCCACTGATTTATCTAACTAGTTGTTCAGCTAAAGATTGTTTTAAGATTGGGGTTTTTTTTAAAGATTGATAGTCTGTCAGAAATACTTCCTCACTTAAAGGTGATCAGTAAATTGGGAAGCCATTGAACAGTGTAGAAAAAGCTGATGAGATTTTCCAAGTTTCCATTTTAAAGCATGAACCCAAGAACTGCAAAAGTAAGCTTGGGAAATTTTAATCAAATAATCTAGTTACATGATTAGTGATTTAGTAGAGAAAAACAAAATAAAATTAATTCACTTTAGAAACACACACTGTGCACAGGGCAAAACTTTGTCTATTATAAATTTACTATGGCAGCATAAATGTACATTTTAGTGTTAGAGATTTGTGTATTTAAACTTAGGGCAAACATACAAATTCATACTAATGACTATTGATCTACTGATTTTTGTGGTGTCAACTGTGCAACTGTTGTAATTGTTCTCCGTATGCTCACTAAAGGACTTGAAAGTGTAGGAGGGAAAGCCAATTTAAAGACTCCTATATAATAGAAAAGAAGGATAAAAATATTTCCCATATTTTCTTTGTATCAAAAATGGATCCCATACAATAAAAAACATCTGTAAATTCTGTTTCATGGTAATAAGATGGCATGATAGCAAGAAGAATGATTGGAGAAATGAATCCCAAGTAATTAGTTGCTGCAGCATAATCACAGTTTTTGAGAGAAATACGAAAAAGAGTTTATTAACCTGCTCCTTAATTCTTCAAGCAATGTGTTTCTGGACTGTTTGAAATGCAGCTTATTTCTAATACTTTAGAATACTTGGTTGAAGAAAAGGGTAACGGAAACCTAAGAGATATTCTGTGCCAAAAGCACATCTTAGATGACCTGAAGTTGAATAACTTCAGAAAATCAGTCAGCACTGAAATAGAAAATAACTTCTGAGTGCAGATTTGTTTCAGATTACCTTAAAGTAGGTATGATTCATGAAATTATTAATCTGTTTGTCCATTGTAGGTACATATGCAGAGACCTGGGATTTTTCTGTTGAACTAGTATCAGACATTAATTTTACCTGTACTATGTTGGATTGCTTGTTCTCAGACTACCAATATGGAGACACACTGGAAGCCTGCTAGCTCAGCTGCGATAAACAAAATTTAATGGAAGTCTTAGTTTCTCCCTAGTTGAAATTATAAAGGGAAATTTTCAGCAACAGAAAATAATTTTATTTATATATCGCAATAAGGCAAACTTGGTGCTTGGACCTTGTAGGAAAGCACATGAAAGTATAATAATTATATTTTAGGAATTTTGTCACCAAATGTTTTACTGTGCTTTGCTTTACAAATCACAGGTATATTTTTAATAAGTTGTGTATAGATTCCCTTTCAGAATAAAACCATGGAGCCTAAGGCTGAAATTTTGTTAGTCCTCTAAAATATGTTGACCAAAGCAAAAAATAGATGACTGAAACCTGTGTACAAATATCTGAGCTGTCTTTAAACTATCAGAATGAAGATAATAACAGTAAACATATAAGAGACTGAGGCTGAGCATGAGCTATAAAACACACTCAGGAAAAAGTATCTATACATAGGAAATAACTCTGCCATAAAATTTGAGGTATTAAAACTACCCTTTGGCTTGTGACTGATTTTCCATATTTTTGACTAAAGTATAAACCAGGCACATCCTGTTTTTTCTCACCAGTTTGTGCTGGTGACCAGCCACCAGTCCTTGGCTGGTTCCATGGCTATCTAACAATTCCCGTTTGAGACACACTTATTAGTTTTATCTTCCTGGCTCCTACAGCCAGTGATGCCCAAAACTGGTAGCTGCAAACAGTGGCTCAGCAGGCAGAAGAAAGGATTTCTGCCCGACCTCCCAAGGGAGCCTTTGAATAAACTCCTGGTACTCATACTCTCTAGGTGTTGCTGAATGCCAGATTAATTTGTGTAGAGACATGTGCAGCCTGCTTCAATTATGCTACAGAATTGAATGCCTCTGTGTAGTTGCAGTAGACAAACTCTCTTACTTGCAGACAATGACATTGAATCATTTGCCTTTCCTATGAATGTAGTCAAATGTGATTGAAGAATATATCTTTTTTACGTGATAGTATATTATGGCATATAGTTTATCCCATCTGAGGATGCAGTATAAGGGTAAATGCAAAAGGTAGATAACTCACTATCATATCCAGCAGAATATTTTCTTACATATCCCTGATAAAATGTGAATTTGGTTAATTTACTTTTTGCATAAGCTTTGCCCTCTATTTCATTTTCTTTGTGGCATGACATTTAAGAACTCCCTTTTATAGCTGTGTTCAAAATGGAATGCAGGTAAATAAAAAATGACTTTATACATAACACAATATAAAAATTTATAAAAAATTCAAATTTCAGTAACTCATCCATGCTTATATTTAGGATTATTGAAAGTATTAGAACACCCCACAAAACAAGAACAAATGCCTTCTTGCTTGTGGTAAGAGGGAATAGGAAAGAGACAATAATTAGGCAAAAAAATCTTTGGTCTCATCCTGAATAGTAGTCTTTGGTCGTGAGAATGGTACCTACCCTTAAGTCGGTATGAAACGATGTATTATTAGAAAAATTTTGGAAAAAGAACCCATTCATAAATGAATACTTACAACAGTAAGAAATTTACAGTGCAAAGTAAGAAGTAAGCAAGCTTACCCTCTAAATACTGTATCTACACATATCTGTGAAAAATGTAAGAGAACTTGTACTTTTGATGAGTTTTCTTAGTCATCTATATCTAAACAAAGTACAACAAAAATTCTTAGATGCTTAGTTTGGACACTGCATACCAAGCCTAATGCTGTGCTGAAATCTGAGTCTAACTGAAAATAATTTTGATTTTGGACTAAATGAGGATTTTAGAATGCTGTGAATAATGATGCCTTCATATTTTATTCCTGATTTACCTCTTCTGGTGACTTTTGAGTTTGGGTTTGAATTATTTTTTTTTTTTATTTAGGAAGAGGGGACATTTTTGGGTTTCTTCTTCCCAATCATTTTCTATATTAATATTTTTATAGATTAATAAACAATCACTGGGTCTTTTATCATATTTCATATATTGATATTTTTTCAATTTCAAAAGTATCCAAATAGAAGAAAAAATATGTAATTGAAAACATAAAAATCCCCAATTATCTGTTAGGTGAAGAGGAATTAAAATTTAGCAGCAACACTGGAATATGTATTTTCTGGAATACATGGGAAGAGCAACTAGGCACTAGATGATTCCAAAGCCTTAATCAAACCTGAATTTAATTCTGTGAAAGATTTTCACCATATAACTGTCATTTGTGCAATATTAATTGCATTCAAACACCTTATATAATGAATTATTTTTAATGATAGCTAAAACTTCAATTTTTCCAATAGAAAGTCATATGTTTCATGGACAGTTTGACTAATTTTCCTACAGGGTGCTAAAGCCCTATTTCTTCCTTCTTTCTCTTTCTCTTCCTCTTGTTTCTTTCTCTCTTTTACACTACACATATTTGTGTGTACTTCATACCACAAGTTATGACTAGTTCCTCAAAGCACTGCTGTACTAACTTACTGTTCACACTTTCCTTTTCTTAAAAATTTATTTTAATAAAAATTTACCTTATATAATATTTTTGTACATGTTTTCATATAGGCATTTGTCATGATATTTGATCTTCTTGTAAATGTGAGATTTTATCCACACTGGTTAGAATACTACTTGGGCTGAACTCTTCTAATGATTCTTTTACTGCAAAGGGCACCCTACTACTGATCTTCAAATGAAAGACATGTCTGTCTATAGGCATAAACTTAATGGTGAATTTTTAAGCAAGGATG
>VWZN01002413.1:45168-60403 GCA_013396955.1 Regulus satrapa | reverse complement strand
AGGAACTTATAACAGTCTGTAACACACCTCCTTTGTTTCTGTTTCTAAGTGATAAATACCAGGTTAGTTATTCCTATAGAGAGCAAGGCATTTATTTAACCTTCTTCTGTTTTATAAATAGTGGTGCATATCAGGGTTTGTCCTGCAATTTTCAAAGATCAAAAATTTCCATTCATATTAGTGAATATTTTGGATTCATGAGAAGTGAAGGATTTAGTTTCTCAGGTAAATGAAATGAGCCTTTTTCGCTTTTCACTTTTTCTGCTGTCTCATGAGGCTTTTGAATTTAAAGGAACTCTCCCATTTAAGACATTCATTGAGGAAACCAGATGATGGGTAATCTGCAGTTTTCAAAATTGAAAGTAAGTTTTTTATTAAAAAAAACCATTTCTTAAAGTACTGTGATTAGACTGAATGCTATTCTTAAATTGGTTCCTAATTTAACTCCCAGTTCCTAAGGGAGGGTTTACAAGAGGAAAAAGATCAGTTAATAGCTAAAAAACAGAACAAAAAGAAATAGGAACTGAATAAGCACCTGAGGACACGGACTGATGATCATGCTGCATATAGAGTTTCTTATTTCTAGCTTTGATTTAAAGCTATAGAAATTACTCTTTTTAGTATAGCTAAAAACAAGACTAGAATTTGCATAGGTGATAATAGAAACAAAACTGCAACTGCATAAGCAACCCAGCCCTGGATATAAATCTAGTCAGGAACTAACTTATATAAGAAATTCAAAGACTATTAGTTCAATATTGTAAAATACATAGGCTGAGAAAAAAAATTGTATAAGAACCACCAACTAATATTGGTTTAGAAAAATTTACAGTTAAGGCACAAAATTTACAGATAAGGCAAATTATCAGAGAAAGGATTCAGTTAAGTAGATTAGCAGACATTAAAAGGGCAACTGGAAGTCTTAAAACCTTCATTTTTCTTATGCATATCTTATTGTAAGCATCCTCAATTTGGGGCTAAAAGTAAAAAAAAAAAAAAAAAATTGGCGTCAAACCAAACAGAATTAAGTTAATTATATGAATTCTAAAAAATTAAGTTAGTGGTAGAAATAGAAACTACTGCACTGGGTAAGGTACAAATGCTAAATAGATGTTCAGAAACTTTTTTCATAGAGAAAAGTGGTATATAGGAATCATTTGCAACAATAAAAATGAATCTCTGTGCAATAAATTTCAAGCTAGCTTGAACTTTATTTAGTTCTATACTTCATCCTTGCTCCAGTGAAGTCAATTGGAGCTTTGCCCTTGGATTTGACAGCAGCTAGCTAAGACTTTTGACTTTAAAGTTTATATATTGTAGACAGCATTACAGTTTGTTTACTCACTTTTTACCAGCAAAATCAGCGCTGATGCCAGTAAGCACTCTTAAATTAAATAATTGCTTTCTGGGACAGGGGGATGTATGTTGTTTCCTTAAATCTGAAAGCACTTGGATATTTTGGCAGTTTGTCTTCATTTATAGGTTCCTAAGTTATCCTGAAAAAAATTGAAAAGCTTGGCAAGTTTCAGTACTTCAGAATATCCATTTTACTTTGTTTTCCTTTCAAAAATGTCTACCAATAAACTTTTCTGGGAATTTAAAATAAAAGCTTTTCTGTAATTTCACCTGATACTCTAGGCACTAAATGCAAAATTAATGTTTATATAGCAACATATTTCTGCTTATGTGTGTGTGTTGTGTGTGTGCATACCTAAAAATGTACATGCTTGTAAATATGTATCTATTTTTTTTCTGTATGAAATGGAGAAATTTTAAAACACTTACAAAATGCATAGTACAGTAGCATTTCAATAGTGTTTCTTCACCTTTTTTATTAACACCTTGCTGTCACTAGTTTCTGCTCCAGCCCCAGGGTTCATTACTGACTCCTAGATTTCTCTCTTTATTTCTTTGCCTCACACTGTTGCCAGAAGCTCCAGTAATGTTGGCCAAATGCCCAAAACAATAATCTAAGTTGAACTCTGCTGTCATAGTCTAAAACTATAGGGATATCTCAGCATCATACTCTTTAGGGTTTGTGGTTCCCAGTAAAAATAGTCTAGAGTCAAGCTAGCCTATCACAGAGGCAGAAATGAGTGAGAAGAGATCATTTGTGCTCTAAACCATGCTGTGTCTTGTTTCAGATGTAATTATACTTCAGTACAGCCAGATATCACACTGTGTGAAGGCTGCTAAAAAAATGTAGTAAAAAATCCAAAAGTTTTGTTTTCTTGCATTTTAAGCTCAGACACAAGAATGTTAATGTAAATATTAACTTCAAGCCAACAGATTGAAAACATCCTACTTTTTACATTAAATAAAACATGTAAATAGGGAAATTGTATACTCATTTTGGTGTCAGGATTTTTTGTAATTTCCATAGTATTCTTATCTACTGAAAAACTTAAAGAAGAAAAGAGCAAAACACATTTAAAGAATATAAATGTGGTGTTCAGTGCAATGTTATTTGGATTAACAGATCCAGATGAACTATTATTGGGGTAAAAGCATCTAACTTCTTAACTCTGAAATTTTTTCTGTCTCAGTAAGCATGAAGCATTATTTTTGTTTGGACTTTGTTATATTCCTCAGAAGTAACTAAAAAGTAATCCCTACCCTAAAAATACTATATGTAGTTCTTCACTTCCAAGAACTTCTTTTATAAATCCCCTAAGCAGTGTCTCAGTGCTCCAAGGGAGAACACTCTAAAAGATATAGAATACAAAGCATGAACAGCATCTCAAACATCATGTATTGAGTCAAGGCCTTTCAGTCTGAAATTTGGTATTGTAACCATGTAACCCATCCCAGCTGTTAATTCAAAGAAAGTAGGCCAGAACTATGCAGTTAGACATAGACACTGACAAGCAAATTTTAGTATCTCTTATTTTTTTAACAAATTAAATATTTCTAAACCTGAAAGTTAATAAAAATTGATAAAATTCCTAAAATTCTGTTCTAAATTTCAAGTTATGCAAGATCAAAATAAATCTTGAAGATTCTTTGATTGTTTCTTTATTTCCAGTTACAATAAAGAAGAGGGAGGAAGTTACAATGGAATTGAAGAATTGGAGTAGAAAAGAGCTTTGCACAGTTGTACAAATATATTACTGAGGAAAAGAAATTTTAATTTCCCCTTGGTGAAAGTAAGTTGGGCTAATAAAGGTTTGCTCGTTATTAACTGGCCAAAAAGGATGGATAATGTTTGCACGGCTGACACTTGTAGAATTCCTCCTTCTGAGGAATCAAGCTTCATTGTGTTTTGGATCACTGGTGATGGTTGCAATGCTGAGAAAATGTATTTCCACAGGGAGAGAAAAATAAAGGGAGTCTTACCTTGTCCAGTTCCATAGAACCACTATTGTTTGGTTGCCTCCCAGAACCATGCCAGTGAAAAAATCTCCTTCATCCTGAAGGCAGAAATAGTTCCAAAATTTTGTTTATGTATATATAATCCAATTTTTTCCTTTGTTCATTCAAAGGAATCACCTTCCAATAGGACAGCAAACACATAGCAGAACAGAAACTTAGCAACAGCAAGTTGTACATGGAAGCTGAACATTGTCAAACACTAAAAATCAGGTGTCTTTTAATTCTGAGCCTCAAATGATGAAGGGTTTGCAAAAAGTAACCTCATGCCGAGCTTATGTCTTATAGTGTAGAAGATAGCTGGGACTCAGCCTCAGCTATTTCCTGAGATGTCTCTTTGGTGACCATTTTGCTTTCTGGGAGTAGAGGTGTATGTGGTTGAGAAGGAAGGTGACAAGGAATAGTGACAAGGTGAATGACTGAGCGAATAATTGTGCAATAGCAGAGAAAAAGTAGATTAAGAGTGGAGGTAGGTATAAAAGGAGCTGAGCTTAAAGGGGAGATCCATCATCAAAAAAAAGGGTTGAGCTGCCTGAAGTGCTACCTTCTGGTGTAAGCATGTTAACTCTGTGGCCATCACTATGGCGGAGATCATATGAAGTTGTGGGAGATCAGGATGCATCTGTTTTCCCTTAGTAAATAAGACTTAGTAACTTAGAATGTTACCCAAAATGACAACAGTAAATTGCTTGAGTAGCAAATTATTTTCAACAATTACTATAGGGAAGTCTTAATTAGGGGACAGAAGAATTCATATTGTCCCATAAATATTCAGAACATGAAACTTGCATTTTGATGCATCCTCCACCATTATGATGCTCCAGCTCCACTTTCAGTTACTGTGTATCGGTATAGGTCCACTGATAACCGAAGCAGCACACAGAAGTATTCCAGGCAAAGATCTTTCTGTAGTTTGCAGCATTTAAATGCAGTTTCACTCTGTCAAATGCAACTTTTTACACACCAGGAGGAAATGTACATATCTCAAATAATGAATGAGTATTTTGAAATGGAATTTCTTATAAGCTTTATGATACCTTCCCTATAAAGAATTTTAGAAACAGCTTGAACTAATAATGACATTTTGATAACTTGACTGCAGTAAGTGCAGATTTGAGAGCATGGAATAACTCAGCTCACAGACTGGGAGAGCACTTATTCTCAAAAGAGAGATGCTGACTAATACATGTGAGAAAGAAACTGCTGAAGTAAATATAGATTAAAAGGACATATGTGGATGTCATCATATTGATACATAGTATGGGTTTAGGCTAATTGAAACCCAGCTAAGATGATTTAAACTAACCTGTCTGGCTTCATCCTAAAATGGATTAAAAGCGTTTCCACAACCTACTAATGACATCCAGCTATTAATCCACTTGAGCTGACAGGTTAGTATCAACCAATTTTGTACCACAACGTATTAATGGAGAACTCCAAATCCTTGTGATTATTGACTTAATTGGATAAAAAAGTATATCAGATGTTCTGGGAACAATATTTTAGACCCCAATGAATCACAAGACGTGGGTAGCACAGGCAAAAGCAGCTACCAAATTGAAGAATTGCATGTACCTATTAAAAATAATTTGTTTATTTGCTCTGCACAGACATGTAGTATTACACAAAGACTTTTTTATTTTGTCTGGTACTTGAAACATAGGGTATATTTTTTTTTTATTTTTTAGTAGTCAGTCTTGAAGATTATTTGATGTCAAGAGTTCCTTTAGTAAATAATTAAAGATAAAGCAGCATTTAAGTAACAAAATATTTTGACTAATAAATTAACCGAAATAAGAAAACTCATATTAATAATTCTATCTATGTAAGGACTTCATAAGATTTGCGACATGTCTACAGATCAAAAAACTGGTATCAGTTCTTTATTGTGTAATCTGTAACATGAAATTCATAAAGTCATTAATTCAAAATTACTAATAGGCACATACAAAAAAAATCAATAATATGAAACTTTTATTTTAAAGTATCCTAAAAAAAAAAAAAAATAAATTGTGGCAGTGATATGTTCTTTTTAAATACAATTCCATAACAGCAGCAATGAATATGTGAACTCACTTGTTCATCTGTTCATCTGAAATATCATAGATGGGCTTAGATAAGAATTTCAATTAGTAGTATTTATGCAATTACTGTAGATGACATTCCACCCGACAAGCGAGCAAAAACAGCCAGTCCATAGCACTCCAACTTGAGTGGCTCTGCCAGCACGGAGCTCTTGCCTTTCCCTGAGCCTCCCCCAGGCCCATGGGGGGACCCAAGCTGGGACTGTCCTTACCTGCCCACAGCCCAGCCCTCAGGGCTATGAGCCCTGCCCAGAGGGCAGCAACAGGGGCTGGAACAGGCAGTGAGAGCCAGGCATCTGTGGAAAGCCCCAGTGTTACAGGCAGCCAGGGCAGCCAGGCACCTTTAGGTCCCTTTGGAAAAATATCCTTACCAATATATTGCTGCCAATTATAATGCATCTTTTAGTAAAAGAAATTTTAACTGTTTTAATCAATAATTTACCTAAATGTTGGAAAAAACATGTATTAATTTGTAATACAATAATTATGTGCTGCATATGAGTTAGTTTGCTATTAATTTGCATCTACGTATATTAATAGAAGATACTGAGTAACAAGGGTAAGAAACAGAGATCATGAAACACTGCAAGGTTTTAAAGCATAATCTAAGAAGGCCTTAGGCTTCTACATCCAGTGTCAGAGTTATGGGCGACTGAATGATTTGTAGGTACTGCTGAACAGAAATGCACTAGAAAGGAAGAGCAGATGCTTCTCCTAGCACTTTCCAATAGCATTGTGGATTTCATGAACATTTTCAGCCTGTTAAACTCTAAACTAATACAGTTATAAACATATTAGAATTCTCTGACAGAGTTATTTTAAATAAAAAAAAAATACTTAGTTGACAAAACTGACTTCCAGATTTAAAAAATAATACTGTATCCTATTAATGACCAAAGAAATTTGAAAAATAATTAGAAAGGCAGAAATCTTTAATGACTTACTTCGGAGACAAAAAATATTAAAACGTCTTCAGCTTGACAAAGAAACAAATCAATGGCTTTAACTTGAACAAGCAGTATTTCTATATGTATTTATATGCTAGGATATTGCATACATTGCTGGAATGGTAGAACACTGGCAGCACTCTACCTTTCATGAACCATAAAAGGGAAAAAAAGAGGGAAAAAACAGGAAGAAAAACTGGATAGAAAATTAAATGATTGTTCATTGGCTGAAGCCTCTGATGCAGGTAAGATATGTTACCAAAAAACAGCAGAAATCAAATATAGTTCCTACAGTTGCTCTGTAGCTCTCCACTTAGTGATTTGCAAATAATGATGCAGATTGTCAAAGAAAAGATTAAATATTGCAGAGCTCCACTGGTATGGATTAAGATTTATATGCAAGCAGTGAATTTATTGGTGGAATTTACAGATGAATTAATTCCTTAAACTAACTGAAAGGAAAACATGCTTTTCATCACTTAAAAAGCTTTCTTATTTAAAAAAAAATAAAATTAAAAAAATCAGAAAATGAAACAGCCTTGTTGTTCAACTGTAATATTATTAAGGAAAGCCAATAAATGAAATCTTACTTTTCAAGTTCCACACTTCTGATGAGCGTTTACAATTCATGTGGCTCTGCTACCTTTTGTTTGGTTTAAAATCAGTTAGCTCAAACCCCCTTGCCACTTATTCACTATCAAAGCTCTCAAAGCTTAAATATGCTAAGGAAAATATTTTGAACAAAGATTCTTTAAAGGTTTCTCCATGCTACAGAAAATTCCAGCCCTTATGCTAAACATCAAGTATCCAAAAAAGGAAACAGTAATTTCTCTCTCTGATTTGGAGACACAACAGACCATGAGTACAGACAGAAGGAAAAGTTTAGCAAAGTGTTATAAAAATTTATCAAACTGTTCCACAGGTAGACAAAAATTTATGAAACTACTCTCATCAAGACGCTCATCTTGATGCTCATCACTGTTTCAGCTTCCATCTATATCTTTAGGATACAAGAATTACATTTCCAAGAAGCCAATGTTTATAGTACCTGCACACTCTCTGAGTTGTGGAGAAGACTACTCTCCAGTATGGATTACTTAGAGACTAGAAAAGCTATCTGACACGGCTGCAAATTATTTGTGTTTATTTTTTTTTTCTTTATTTTTTTTCTAATCTGTTCACCTCCTAGGATCATAGCTATATCTCGAAGGGAGAGTTTAATTGTTTTTAAGGGGGACTGGAGAGGACCAGTCTTTAAAATGGCTTTTAGAAAGACAAACACAACTCATCTGAAAGTATTAGGGTGTCCTCATGAAAATGCAAATTTCCATTAAAAGTTACCTAAAAAAATTAGTAAACATATGCACTTCTGCAGAGAAAAATCAAAGTAAAAAGTTAGATAAAAGATCAAAAATACAGAAATGAAAATTACTTTGTTCTCCAAAAGATAATGAAGTTTTAAAAAAGTGCAAAAAGATCATAGAAAACTTTCAAAAAACAGTTTAACTTAAGCCAATAAAAATAGAGAAAGTTGTTGAATATGAACAGTTACTAGTTAGATATTGTTAAATGTAACAATAACAGTTTTATGGTCTGACAAATCTAAACAACAACACCAACAAAAAAAAAGAAACTCTTATCTCTGATAAAATCAGAGATAAGGTTGCATTACTGCAACAATATAGCATGTTATTTCTCAGCCAATCCAGAAGAAATACAGTAGTGAATTGTGCATGAACATCCATATTAAAAAGGAATTTAGAAACCATATGGTGTAAATGTACTGGTATGCATTTGGGAAATACATACAGGCTTGCAGATAACACAGCCAGTATTCTGGAACATGTGTAAAATGTTTTGAACTTCACACACACATGGGCAGCCACTTATCCAGCAGTTCCTCTTCCTGTGGTTCCAGAGCTGTAGTTTGGTCACTGACAGATTAAGGTTCCTTGGTTGTAGAGGCACAGTTTGAGTCCACAAACTCTTATTCATATTAGTAAAAAACTTAATGTCAGTGAATGTGTTTGTCTGATGGAGCAGTGGAATTACAGACATCCCTGGTCACTTTTAGCAATTATTGTTGAATATTTAGGATAACAGGATGGAAAGTCATAACAGATGCTTTCCTGCTATTTTTTCATTACTCACAAACTCTCATTCATTTCTTAGCAGCATCTTTACAAATACATGATAAAAATTACAAATAACAGAATTTAAATGCTAGAGCAGATGATAATAAAATTCCTTTCCATTACCAAGCAGTGTAAGTGCTCTCAATGCTATATACAAATTGTCTTTATTGCAAGGAGTTTGCACTCTTCATCAAGAATGACAGATAATAATTTGAAAAACATTTTGATAGACTCACTGGCACTGATAGGGAGAATGCCATTTGAAACCTATGAGATTAATTTTCCACCCAGATGTTGTCTCAAATAATTTTTTCATCTTTCCCTTCCCCTCCCTCTTCTCCAAATTGGTAAAGTATCAACAAGACTTTGCAGAAAAATTCCATTATATAGGAGGATGTGAAAAGTGACATATTTTTTAAATAATGCTCCTTCTCTTGCAATTTATTGTATGGCTCATTCACACAGCTGGAACATATTCAAATACCCTTCTTATTATAAGATATGCATATGCAAGGGAAGAAATATTTCTTTTAAAAGCACCAAAAGATTATTTATAGCACTTTCAATTCAGAAAATCTATATTAAAATATATAAAGTGAAACATTTACAGAAATAGAGAATAAAAAATTAAGAACAAGATGAGACAACAAGATGGGAAAATAAGGATAGTAACAAAATTTGGAAGCTTACATGTCATGGAAGGCACAACAGCAGCATACTCCCTTCTTATACACCAGTGATAGTATAGCGTTCAGCACTGATGAGTAGCAGAACAACGATTAAGATGCTAAAAACTGCCAAAGAAACTTCCCAAAAGAAAAACAATTATCATTAGGAATTTTATTGTTATTCTGAAGCAGCTGACTGCTGGAAAATGTAGCCATTAAAATAAAATATAGTTTCAATCCCTCATTTGCCTAAGCTTGTACAAAATAAGAAACTTCAACTTCCATAGCAGTTACACATGTCAAGTCTTTTTCTTTGAGGCAACCCAAAATTTCTCTTGTCTTCTTAATGCCAGAATTTTTATGTACCTAAGGTGCATGCTGCAATGTGAAAGAGCTTGTGTCTCCTGCCCATGCAAGATGAAAGCTGCAGAGTCATGCTATGCTGCTCTGGGAATTTCACGCAGCAGTCATGCCGTGAATAATGGAGGTGAAAGGATCTGGTTCATACTGAGGGCATATGTGAGCTCAGTCTGAGAGCCCAGCACTCTCAGGGAATCCTCTTGTGAGCTCTGAGGTGGTGTTTCGAGGGCTCCCAGAGTGGCCCACTCCACTCTTTATAGTCTGACTGGTCAGGAGATGCTATCCTAAGGGAACTTCTGAATGTGCTGCTGTGGGGCACAGTATATGCGGTCATTAGATCTCCACACAATAACCAGCGGCTGTACATCATGCTGACTTGCTATTCACAGCTTGATGAAAAGGCCTAGTGACAGACGAGAAGACAAGCCTGTGACCACCTTCCTTCATGTTATTTTATATGCCAGCTTGCTATTTTGGTCTGCTGTTGTAACCAGACTGCACTCATCACTTCATTCTTCTATATGCTCTCTGACCATGAAATAAAAAACCATGATGTATCAAAAAAAAAAAAAAAAAAAAAAAAAAAAAAAAAAAAAAAAAAAATTGCAGATAATCTACTTTTCTCTTCCAGGGAAATGGAAATGACCTCCATTGATATTTCTGAATACTTCATTTTATTAATCTAACAGTCTCAGTCACTTCTCATAACTAATTTGTACACAGGACCATGTGTAACACTTGTTTTTATGTCCATACGTAGACTAGTGAAGAAAATTCTAATTGACATTAATAATTTCTATTTGTCTATAAAAGCTTATTTTAAATCCCTTTTGGATGGCTGTCTATAAGCTACTGCATTAAGGAAAACTTCAGTGCTTCCACTTTTTTCTGCCTGTTTCTTTGGTGCTATTCAACATCTCAATGAAAAGCCCCTCTTGCAGTTCTGCAGTTAAAACAACAAAGCACTGCCTATGTTTCTTCTTTAACACAGCTCTAAGGATTTATTCTTTGCTCCTTTATTCTTCCTTTTTCTGAAGTTTTCTTGTCCTTTTCCCCTTTAAAATCTCTTTATCTAAAGCTGAATTAGTTTTCGCAGCTGGTTGGCAAACTGCCATAGTTTTCTGCTCTGACACTTATTTGTCAATTTCCAGTTCCCTTCAAACTTTTTATTTTTCTTAGATTCAATTTGTTTTTTCTCCTTCAGACATTCAATGTTCAAGTTTTAGTAATTTTAATAGAAAAGCAGGGAAAAATTCCTCCCAGGAGGGAGAAAAGGAGCCATTCTCTATCTTGACAAACAGAAAATAAAAATACTATGAGATTTACCCATTGAAGACTTCCAAATAGCAAACTTCATGCTTTTTACAAATACCTATAATTTGATCTTACTTTCAGGAAAGGTGTAAGAAAATCTGCTACTATATTTATACTCTGACCTAAGAGACAAATTTTTAGATCTTTTTCACAAGTTACTGTTTTGCTTTCTTTCACCTTAGTTCATTGTAGTTTTAAAACACTAGAGATTTAAGATTGATTTCTTTATTTTTAATATTCTGAAGCCTAATTTCTTAGCTAAGGGTATATATAAAATCACTAAGCTATATCTTAAGCCCTTACTAACAAACCTCTTAAAACAATTTGTCATGCTTTATTGAAGATACACTATAGAGTAATACATTTTAATGAGAAATAATAAGATTTGCATTGTTCTTTGGAGCTTAACAGAATTTCTTCTCTTATTCATTGTTTACTATGGATGGTGTGTTTCAAGCATCTCATAGGCTGTTGTACCAGCAGAGAGAGAGAGAGAGAGAGAGAGAGAGAGAGAGAGAGCCTATGAAAAGTCCTTGAACATACCTATAGGGGTTTATGTAAGCCCTGTGCAACCATTAATCTGCCCACTCAAATAATAAGAATAGAATATTTAGCCAAACTGTCAAGGAGTAAGTGCCCAAATGTAACACCTTTATTTTCCATTCTTCAGTGTTCAGTTTTTAATCTCTTCAGCATGAGGAAAAGGCAGCAAAAATCTTCAGCACCAGACTGAGCCCTTTCTTTCTGATGTGGCTTCTATAGAATTATTCTTACAATTACAGCTAATAATAATTACTATGTTAATTACAATTTCAAATTATATGGACACTGCACCTTCACTTTCTTTGGAAGTGAAATAGAGTATTTCTCATGCTTCCAGAATGCAAATGGTAAGTATTTTCACCATCCCTGTAGCCACAGCTTTCTGGAGTGGGTTAGAGCGCTGCATGCATTGTCACATCTTGGCAGATTGAATAGAGTTAAAGCAGATTAAAAGAAAGGCCAGACCTAAAGAAGAGAAAACAGAGTTACAGCTTTCACGGTTTTTTTATATGTGAGGTCCTAGAAATTGGCTCAACTCCTGTGAAGTGGTGAATACTAGCAGCAGCTGTCCAGTAAGTGGAAGCGTAAGTAATGATTACCCTTGTGGTCTGAGTTACTGCAGGACGCATCCTGGCTGACTTCAATTGTTACAAGTTACAGCCTAATTAAACCTTACTGCTTGCATCAAGGATTTCTTCCTATGTAGCTGGGCCCATGTCTTGTGTGTCTATCATTATTTGTTCACTGATTTTCTACTTCTACACATATAGTATCATGCCTTTTCCTTTTAATTTCTCCTAGTGTTGTGCTATTTTTAAAATTAGAATAACTTAATATTGGCCATTTGGGAAAAGAACTGAGTCATAAAAATTAATATTAAGCTTGCACTTAGTGAATCCTAAGTATTATTAGACATTCAAAATGCAAATTTCAGAGCAATGATGCATTATTTAATTCCATTGTAGGGAGGCCTAGCAATTGTTTCAACAAGTTTGGTTTTTTTTTAAAAATCCTATTAAGATTTTTGGAATACGCTTTGACTGGTGTCATTATATTTTAAAGTTTGGTCATTATATAGTTGATTTAATGAACTTAGTGCATCAGCGAAAATCAGAGTAAATCAGTATGAGATTAAGATAAGGAAATTTAAAACACTCAGATATTTTGAAATAACTTTAATTCATCTTAGAAATAACTTTAAATGGTCTTATATAAAATGAGTGTATTCAGAGTGGAAAATATTGCCATTAAATAAAAAGTCTGAAAAAAATTAATAGAAATTGCTCTCATTTGGATTTTTCAAAAGTCTAAATTACAGGTTTCTGATATATTAATTTTACTTTATTTCAAATTAGTATGTAATTAAGGTGTAAATAATTAAGAAGATGCATATAAGTTTGAGACTGTTGAAGCCCTAAGTATATTACTTCATATTTTATGGTTTTTGAGGGTTTTGTAGGCCTGAAGATACTCAGTGATCTGTAGTTTTATGCATTTTAAGGTTCAATTTCATCCATACATGCAACACCCTGATCACCTGGCTGAGTTGTTTTCTGTGGAAAGAACTGAAGAGCATGATCTAGTCAAAGTTGGTATCACAGTATTTTTGTTTGTGGGAGTGGGGAATGTAAACTCTCTATGTTTGATAGTGAGCAGCTGTAATATAGATAAGATCTGAGTGCTCTAACTTGCTGTCCTATTATCACTACAACAGTCTGTTTAAGGTCTTATATAACCTATCCTTTTAATGTATTGTTTTTAAAGTAATTTTGTATATGTTTTCCTTAATGTGAAACTGCAAAAATGAAGACTCCTAGAGAAACACATTTTTTGGGTTTAAGCAAAATGTACCAATAAGTATTAGGTTGATAATACTTGTGTTTATTTAATTTCTCCATCCAAACTCAAGTTTCTTTTGTCCTTGCTCTGGTCATCATACTCCCATTTCTTTAACTGTTTCTTTAGCAAGCCTTCCAAAGATTCCACATCCCAGTTTATCTTACAATGCTACCTTTTTCTCAGCATAATCTGTCCTTTATGTTCTCATTTTTCAATTTATTCAATTTGTTCTGAATTTTATAGGTCAGCTGACAACAATAATTTTGCTAATCCATTCCATCTTTTCTCTTTCACTTTCTGATTCCACAGCATTCTTACTCTCATTACTCAGTCTCACATTTTTTACCCCAGATGATCACAGTTCTTCTCTTCTCAGATTTAGTCACCAGATTTCCTCACTTTTATTTGTAAATTCCTGTACAGTTGGTTGTTTCTTGAAGGATCATTGATTATAACCAGAGAAACCACAGTGAAACTGGAAACTTTCTAGAAAAATCAGTTAATTTGTCTCCACAAACTTGGTGTAATGTTTTTGTATCTATTTTAGCAGGAGGAGGGGAAAAAAAAAAGGAAAAAAATACTCTTAAGGCATTCCTATTGTTATTCTGTTGATAGCAGAAATAATTCTGGAACTTACAGATGCCAACAAAATTATCTAAACACACATAAAAGTATCAAAAATGCTATCAGCACAGGGAGTCTCTAAAACATGTAATATAATCAAGAATGTTTTCCAGATTTTGAAATATCACATACTAAAAACGTCTTCCTGCCAAAGTACTGCTCTAAGATATTGATATTACTTCAAATTTTTACTCCCTAAACATTTCCAATGAAGAAAGTAGCTTATCTGAGTCTATTTTTCTGCCTCTCTTTCTGTAGTAGCCCAACCTGAACCTACTAACAAAGTCTTTTGTTTTGTCTCATCAAGTCACAGCTTAAAAGAAGCCATCAGCATGAGAGAATCATTTAGAATATAGATTTTCCAGTGTTTCCTGCATTACCTGGAACAAAACTAGATGAACACAAAATAAGATTAGCTTTTCTTTTAGAAGTGGGACTCTGATCTCTTGCTAAGCTCAGGTGGAAAGAAAAGTCCTGTAGAAGACAGAGAGAGGAACTCCTAGAGAAAGCTGGGTTTGAGAAAGCATTTACGCAACTTACTGAATGTTTGTACTTCATCTGAACTCTAAGATTACAGAATTATCTACTAGGACAAAGGAGAGTTGAAAACTGTGTTGTATCTTTCTCAGAAAGGTTATGAGTTCATTTAGAGTAAGAGAAGCTGAGATAATGGCTGGTTTAGGGCCAAACCATTCTGATGTTGATGGAAACACAACATTTTCTATCTGAAATAAAACACTGATAAGACAACATCTACTCCCATATGAGAATGTTTCAAATGAACTAGCTAAGTAATTTATGCTCAGGAGTCTCAAAGGAACTAATGAATCATTGCCAATTTTTAACTTGTCTTGGAAAACTGGGAAAGACTGAAATTTGTAAAAATTGTCCTATTATCCAGAAAAGGATATAATATATAATAAGAAAGTAACTATCCTACCCATCATTTCAGTTATATAATGGATTTTTTAATTCATAACTTTTCTGGTAATGAATGAGAGGTGATAATTATAATTACAATTACTGCTAGTCAGATTGTCCTTTTTTGTTTTGTGGCTTATCTCTCTGTTTGATTTTGGTTTTGACTAGTCTATGGGATGGTAAAGAAATTAAGTATATGCACCTAGATTTAATTCACTTACCACATGATGTAAAAGTTTTTTGAATCGAATACTTGCATAATATGAAATTGATAGGTGTATAGTAGGAGTAGAAACTGTTTTGATATTGATATACAGGATCTTCTGGATACCTTTCTTTATTCCAGTTCTAACCTCTCTCTACCTATATTTTATATCCCTGGTTTCTCGATTCTTGAAGGGGATGAACAAAAAAAAAAAAAAAAAAATCAT
>VWZN01002413.1:33333-43728 GCA_013396955.1 Regulus satrapa | reverse complement strand
GAGAGTGATTAGACACTGGAAAAGGTTGCCCAAAGAAGGAGTGGATGCCCTGCTACTGTAAGTCTGTAAGGCCAGGTTAGATGGGGCTCTGAATAACCCAATCCAGTGGAAAATGTCCCTGTCCACAGCAGGGGATTCAAACCAGATGATCTTTTAAGGCTCCTTCTAACCCAAGCCATTCTAAGATTCTATGATTATTTCACATATGTTGTTCACAGGTTTTTAATGATAAGGCTTTTTATATATATCTTTTTATAAGACTTCCCTTGTTGTGATATGTTTACTTCTGCACATCTATAAGTAAACTACAAAAAGGTTTCTTAAAAAATGTTTGACAACACAGTTCTCAAATACCAAAAAGTGAGATCTATAGACGCAATAGAGGAATTCAGTGGCAATGCAGACAAAACTTTTTGTTTGGGAACCTCTTCCTCTTTTTTCTTTTTGAAATGTAGATGGTCTCTCTTGGCCCTTAATGACATGAAGAAATTGAAACAGTAAGAGAATAGCAGTCCACCAAAAACTATTTTTCAGCTGCTAATAATGAAGAATCAGTTCCTTCAGGAAGGTACAGCTAGTGTATCTTATGGTGGTATCCACAGAGGGATCCTCTCATAATCTTAAGACAGCAATAGTTTAGGAGCATGAAATGAGATGTTATTTATGTAATTCATATTATTTATGATTCTGCACACTACCATATAAATACTTATAATAGAAAAGCATATCAGTAATCTCTTTGAAATGCATTCAGTTCAAGTTCTTCAGATCCAGTCTTGACCCCATTTAATATTAGAGGTTGTAGAGACTCTCTGAATTTTATGTCCTGCATCATAAAATCCAGTTACTGCTGTCTCCCTGCTAGTATTACTGGACAACAGACATGACATTGAATAACAGAGGCAATCTATTGCTCAGTTGCCTGCTCTGATCTCTGTATTTTTTTCCAAATAATGGGAGAACAAGGGGGAAATTTTTCCATACCTACTCTAGCACCTGTTACCTAACTCATAAAGTCTCAGGAAGTTCAGCAGACTGCTCTTTCTCACCCTTATTTATCAACCCTCTCTGGCAAGAATCATAGACTCACTGAATATTTTGACTTGGAAGGGGCCTGCAAGGATCAACAAATTCTAAGTAAATGGCCCATACAGCCATTGAACCCATGCTTTTTTTAGCTGTTGCCATTACTATCTCTTTTAAACACATGACTGAAACTCTGGGATGTAGTACATATTAGAGGATGGAAACTAATTTTGTTTTGTCTTTTTTTTTTTTTTTTTTCTTCTCTGGTGTACTGTTAATATTCTCAACCAAGTTCATTTGGTGGCAGTTTTTAAAGCAATTCTTTCTTTAAGGTGTTAAAATTATTTTATCTTTGTGTGGCACATGAAGTGTGATTTTCCACATAGGGAGATAGTTGTTGCCTGTGACATCAATGAATAGTATCTTAGTCTACTGAGACCTGATGAAATACTTGCAAATGCAAGAAGGATAATAGTGATGTCAGCTGCAAAAGATCAGGAAGTACAACTTGGCTTGATGACTTTGCACAAGCAGTCTTTAAATTTAAATTTTAAATTTCATTGGGCTGCCATCAAGAATTCCTGATTGTTGAAGCACCTATTAAAACCTCTTTAACATTATATTTTAGTCATGCCAAAGCAACTGCTACACCTTCTTAGACGAAAGTTAAGATTATTTTGTCTACTAACACTTTTATCTAGACATCACATACTATTGTTATAAAGATTTCATAACGAAGCAAAATCATCTGATTTTGTGAAGTGTGAATTTAGGATTGCTTATCCCAAGCATAGCACTGATAAATTGTATTATTTTCCTGACTCTTTAATTTTTACTAGAAAACAGATTTTTAAACGAGAAAAGTACAATTATAACTTAAAAACCTTTTTTTCCCTTAGCATTTCAAGTCCCATAATGCTGTTTAGTATTATTATCTAGAGCCTCTTCTCAGTGCTGCCAAACAATTGGACAAGAGGTAACGGGAAGAAAATAATGCACAGGAAGTTCCACCTCAAGGTGAGAAACTTCTTTACTGTGTGGATGACTGAGCACTGGAACAGGCTGCGCAGGGAGGTTGTGGAGTCTCTTTCCCTGGAGATATTCAAGAACTGGACACAATCCTGTGCCATGTGCTCTAGGATGGCCCTGCTTGAGCGGGGAGGTTGGAGCAATGACCCACTGTGGTCCCTTCAATCTGACCCATTCTGCAGTTCTGTAATTTTTTCACCTATTGAAGTCACAAGTGTTTTCTTTTGTGAGGCATAACCCTACTCCAGTCTTTGTGATAATCATACCCTTGCATGTTGGAATTGTATTCCAACCTTACACCACAGTAACTGCCTGAAGTGCACTGATATCTCCCACAAAAAATATGTTCCATCTTGTATGTTTTGCCTATATAATCTGGTTAAAAACAAAAACAAACAAACAAACAAACAAACAAAAAAACCAAAAAAAAAAAAACCCACCAAAAAAACCCCTTGTACAAATTTTGCATGCATCCAATGAAAATACTCCCTTTCAGGAGTTCCTTTTTGAATCATGTTATAAAATTTTGAGAGATGTCAAAAATAACCAAACAAGACATTGAGTAATAATATATTTGAATTGCTTTAGTACATTGAAACAAAATTGTTGCTTTATTTTTTAAAATGAGGATTAATTACAACTTGTGTAATTTCCTGTCTTAAACTCATGTCACACAACAAATTACAATCATAAAATAATATACTATTTCATTAAGTAAATAATTACAGAAGCACAGATATTCATCTCTGAATTGTGTTGAATATGATCACATATATGAATAAAAGCCCATGTCAATTACACTTCCACTATTGTTGAGTGTCAACAAGTTTTATGGTTATGGGACTGTGGACAGAGGGAAAGAATACTATAGTTCAAGTTTTCATGGTAAGATTTCCCCATGAAAAGACCTTAGAAATTTTACAACACGGAATAGTTGTGCTCCCCTGTTTTTGCAGAAATTTTCTGAGGGTCAGCTGCAGAATTCATAAGGTTTCAGGTAGGAATTCTCATCCAGAAAAAATGTTTAAACTGAGTCCAAGAGGAGAATTAAAGCAAATTTTATCTCTGGAGCCCATCATATCTATTCTGCACCAAAAAACCCTTGCTTCTGAATATTATTACAGAGTTTCCTAAAAGCAGTAGTAATCTTTCAGAATGATTTTTCCATGTAGTAGATTAATGTGAGATTTATTAATATCTTACTATAATATACATATTCAATAATATTTTATTATATCTTATAGTCTGATATGCATTACATGTCATAAGAATTGCTATAAACAATAGCATTTCTTATTGTGTTATTTAGTCTTGTTCAAATCTAGACTTTTTATATAATTTTTTTTTCAGCCTTGTAAAAAAGAAAACAGATTCCAAACTTGCTATCTAGGTCTCCTTGAAAAATGGAGAGACCCTTGCATCCATTAATATTTTGCCTATCTTACAGCTCTCTCCTAGGCACCTTTACAAGACAAGACATTCTCAAAACCTATTTGCCTCCAGTGACAGCAAGGTGAGAACAAACAACCAGCTTAGCTTAGAAACCTAGCTTTTAGATGGCTGGAGTTATATGCTGTGAAAACTTTTCCTATCTGAAATGCCGATTTTTTTTTTTCTTTCCCTGTAATAACTACATGTGTAACTGTATAATGCAAGGCTGAGAATGAGGATGCTGTGCTTGAAAGCATTTCCCTTTTATTAGACAGTATTTGTGTCGGAAGATTGCAGAGGGGTTTGTTTGGTTGTTGGTTTGATTTGGTTTTTAATGAATATCACAAATTATCAATAATGTGTCAAAAGAATAAAGAATAGTTTGTTTTGGTTTGGTTTATTTAAAGCAGAGATAGGGTAGAAAAGTTACCATGCTGGAAACAATTACATCATTTTCAGATGTATCTTTTGTAGATGTTGTTATTAGCATTTTTATGTACTGACCCAACTGCAGGGAGTTGTCCTGAACTTACATTAAGAAATAATCATACTGTAGAGTTTAGACATTTGCCTCTTAGAGTGGATATACTTAGGCTGAGATTAATGGTTCCTTAAATGAGAAGTTTCTTACCACTAGAGGGCTCAAAATTGTTGTGTGATATTATGTATGGCAACACACACATAAACATATCTATATTTACAGACACAAGGTATGTACAACACTCATATGCATGTGTTTTATTTGCTTGTACACAGGTATAAACACACATATATGCACACACTTGCATTTTAATAGATGATCTATTTTTCTTTTATTTTAAAGATTTTGGTCGTATATATGCAATTCAGATTCTAGAGGGATTTTTTAATAAAACAGATATTCACCAAATACAAGGGATATACTTTTTTTTTTTTATTTTCATAAAGTAATTACAGTTTTTAACTTCATTATTTGGTGGTTGGATTTACCCAGAATGTTCATTTTATCAAACTGAATACTGAAAATAATCCAAATAAAATAATCTTAAAACTTCCATGACCAATGCCTGCTGTCATCATACATTTTATCAAGGTATGTAGACAACACTGAATAACATGAACATAGTTAATTCTTTCATAAATGGCGTTCCAGAAAATGTAGCACAATGTTGTAGAATTGATCACACCAAGCATTTTTGATTGAATGTATGCCTTACTCTCCTGGGAAATCTTAGAGATTCTAAAGAAGTAGAATTTCCATGGAATGCTGACTCTTTTCTTTCCCTAATGTGACAATTGTAAGGATGAAAGAAATGGGTTTTGACTATTTTTAGGTAATCCATTTTGATGTAATGCATAATCTTTGGATATAGTGCAATCCAGTTCCCCCACATTATGCCAATGTAATAATGAATACTTTGCCCACAAAGTCCAGAAGATAATTAACAAAAGTCAGACTTGACAAATAAAAAAGTTTGAGGTATTGATATTTTTTATATATTTGCAAAGTAATATTTATCAAATAAATATGATCAACAAAGCAGTATTGCAATGACAAAGAAGCTTCAGATTATAATAATTAAAAATAATGTATGTTGTTGTAGAAATAGGAACACAAAATGTTTTACAGGCATGTATTGCTATCCATAATAAACAATTTAAATAGTTTCTTTAGAATATTTGCCTGTATAGAAAATTGTGCAAAAACACAAGAAAAGAGAAGATTCTCTTTTTGCAACACTTCAGTTCTTTGATTATTCATAAAAAAATCACATTTAATGCAATCACATATATGAATAAGGACTACTCAAGTGACTGGGCATTTGCGGAACTGAAGAAAAAATTTCAGGGTTTGATACCAAATGATACCTTTAAATTTCACAGAACCACATGTGGCTACTGCCTAAATTATGACTAGTACAGTTAGACACTGAAAAAACACCCGAAAAACCCCTTAACATATTCATTTACTAGAATCATCATCTTTTATCATTTTTTAAGTTGTTAAAAGTTGTACCAAATGTTTCCTCTTTATAAAATGTTAAATTCTTAAAAGAGGGTGGGAGGAATTTGCATTAAATTACATTAAATTACATTAAATTACATGGAATGATTACTATATTGCAATTTAAACTAAACTAAACTTTAAAATTACAGTTTGTTATAGTCCCATTTCTGTCAACACATTTACTTTAAAATGAAAAATATGTGTAACTAAGCAAAGGTACTTTTGCTCTAAGAATTTTAAATCTTGAATGTTTTGCTTTAAAAAAATTAGCTTTAGTGATTGTGTAGATGTTAGATTAGATGCATAATGTTTCAATGAAACCAATATCATCTTTTGTATACCCTTTCTGTTTTTAATGCATTCTTAGTTTATTGCTTTGCTATTTGAACTTGGAAAATAGTCTGACACACTGGATGACAGGTATTAAAAGTGTGTGTTTTTCTGACCGAGTTGGCTGACATTCATCACATCACCTTTCCTTCCAAAAGTCATCTTGAAATCAATAAAGCAAACTGGAATATGCTGAAACTACTTTAACTAGAAAAAAATTAAAAGTTTTATAAATTTAAACCACATTTTTGTAAGTGGAAGACCCATTTCCCTAATGACAGCCTACTGTCAGGGGATGTCAATGAAATTATGCCAGGCATGAAGTTCTATCCAGGCAGAGCTGCCTGTTCCATTAAGTTCTTAAGAAAAAGCATCCTTATCATATCACACTACAAATTGCTCTAGTGATTTCCCCTTTATATTATTGTCCTTGATGGAAGAAGAGCATGAAACTATTAGAGAGCATTCAGAAAAGGTTAATCAAGATGGTGAAAGGTAGGGACAGGCAGTCAGGGCCCCTTGGTTTGTTGGAGCTTGGAGAAGAAAAGGCTGAGAAAAGACATCATCTCAGTCTTCAATTTCCTCAAGAGGAGCAGTAGCGAGAAAAGTGGTGATCTCCTCTCTCTGATGACCAGAGCTAGGACATGAGAAAATGGAACAAAGCTCCATCAGGGGCAGCTCTGACCAGAACCAGAACAGGAAAAGGTGCTTCACTGGTGGCCAGTCACTGGAACAGGGTTCCCAGAGGAATGGTCATGAAAACAAGGAGCAGCTGAATGCTGCAAATATTAATAACAATCAACATATGGAAATAGCAGTAATTTTCATGAAGATCCTACATGATGCAAGAATTGTACCAAGTACAAGGAACTGCAAATATTAATATTCTTACAGAAGTGAGGACTGGAACTCAACTGTATTGATGACTTTCTTTAACCACTCTCAAAGGAAGAGTGGTAAAAGATTAGGTAAAATATTATTTTTCATCCATTGTCAACAATGCATTTTCAAGTGGAATGGGGTATGATAGTTTTAATGAGCTTTTTCTAAATTAGATAATATTTAGGTTTTAATTTCCACTTAACATCTGCATGACAACATAATCTCACAAGTGAATGGCAATCATATATTATTTCTATATCCGTAACAAGAGTCTTCTAAAATAGGAATTTTATTCTTACAAGTGCATTATAAATAAAATCGTTGACACGACTTTCCATTATTAAGATGTAATTTTTAGACCAGCAGTTGTTAATCTATTCTTCTTCTCACCTCTGAATATATTCCATAATATTATTGCCATGACACACTAATGACTTAAGAAATGCCAAATACTAACCACATTAAAGTGGATAAACTAACAAATAGAAGCAGAAATTCTGAACACAGCTTTTTATAAACTTTATTTAAAAAAAATCCAAAAAACAAAACCAAACAATGGTAAATATGGGGTTTGGGAGATTAAAACCCTTTCCTATTAACACATACAAAGATTAGAGTTCATTTCCATTTTAAATACGTACTGACATGCATACCGAGTGGGGTAAACATGTAGGACAAGATCCCGGGGCTCAGGATTACAGGGATCTAACAGCAGTCAATCCAAAGCAATGACAGCATGCGACAGAGGCAGGAGGTCCACTTATAAATACCTTTGTTGTGAGCCATGATGAATCTGCAAGCATTGTTGCTAATGCACTATGATCCTGTTTCTGGGGGTTTTTTGTAATTTGTACTTTTTAAAATTTTCATCTCACTTGCAATGACTCAGTTCTGCAGCAATTTTATTTTTACTGTTTTAACATATGATTTTTTTTTTCCTGTTCTAGAGGACATGATCTGAACCTTTAAGTGAAAATAAGAATAAAAGAAAAAACCAAATATTTAGAAATTTTGAAACAGGAGTCTGCCTATTTGGCTAAAATATTACAACAAAAATATTTTGAAAAAAATTGCACAGGGAAAACAAGCAGGCTATTTCATAAATATAATGGATACCTTTCCATAATACCTTATTTAGATCTGTTTATTATCAACATAAGACATAACTATGTAAAGATTTTCACCTTGTGTTTTTAAATTATTGAAAACTGTGTCCTTAGTCTTCCTTTTTGCAACTGCCAAATTTTAAATTATATACCAGCTGTTATTTTGTTTCTACATAATTAATTAGAAATAAAAAAAATACTTTCCAAAACACTTTTTATATGCTCGTATTACAGATCCATAAATATTTCTATGCAAAACCAATTCAAATTACCCATCACTGGAATATGACAAGAGTCTCTCTTATTGCAAGAATGCATTGTACTCTTGTTAATATCTTGTTAATATCTTCTTTATATTTTCTTTACTCTTGTCACTATTTTTTCCCTGAAGTATTTTGCATTGAATGATTTAAATTCCCTTGAAATCAATATAACAGTTTTCAACCAGTAGATCCATGGACTTCTATTTTCTAGAGCACATGAGTTGTTCCATTCACTTTGGTCATGCACCCACTTACAAACATAAATAGCAGCCTCATAAGTCTAAGTGAAATATAAATCAAAATCAGTTATATTTTTTCATCTGGCATTGAAATAAGAAAGCGAATCTATATCTTGTAAGTGATTAAAGTAAAACTGATCTCAATTTTTGGCACCTTTTCATGTTTCCAGTACTGCTTTCACTGAAACAAAATAAAGAGATTAATAGACCCCAAAAGTCATTAATAATCTGCCACCATTTCCTCCTGGCTCAAAATGGTAACTAAATAATTCAGATAGACTTGTACTACTGATGAGCTGTCTGTTTTAACCTCACTGCACTAAGGAACACCCTTTGTCTCAAATAGGCAGCATTATGCCTAATCCCTGTGCTTTTTCTGGGGCCAGATAGCCTTTGTGTGCAGCTGACACACAGATACATGTTTTCATGGCAAACTCAGGATATGTGCCAAATCATTCTGGCCAATTTATCCTGGCAGTCAGTTTTATCTGTTTACCCTCCCCCACCAGAAGACTTTCCAGTAGATTATTTTGTAAAAATGAATTTCAAATGGATAGAAAATAATAATAATAATAATAATAATAATAATAATAATAATAATAATAATAATAATAATAATAATAATAATAATAATANACCACATTATTTTTTTGTTGGTGAAATGGAATAATTTCTTGTAGAAGAAATTCTAATTTATTTTATAAATTCCAGGGAGGAATCTCTTAAAGTTCTCAGTGTATTCTTAAAGGTAACAAATGTTTCCTAAAATCTTACTGTGCTGAAGATTTAATTTGTAATATATTGGCGTATGATTTTTTTTTTTTAATAGTAAGTATTTAGAAAGTTTTTTTTAAAGACATCTAGGTCTCAATTTCAAAAATATTAGAGATACTACTTTTCTTGCCTTTCCATTGGCAAAGTTTCTACCGTTATAATAGTATTATACTTGTAAAAATTACTTCTGCTAGAATAGCTTATTATTTAGAAAATTGGTAATAAATTATACAGGACAAAATGGAGTTTCTTGGTGTTTAACAGTAGGAGAGTCTACTAATATAATTTTAGTAGGATATAGTTGCCTTTAATAATCTCAAGTAGTATAGATTTTATTAGAGAGCAAAATGATCATAACAACTCAAATTTCTCAACATTATTTAATATAAATTTTGTTTGTGAGAGAAAAAAACTCAGTGCCTTTGTCATTACTGTCTCCTTATTTTTACTTTGTTTAGTGCGAAACACGTTTACTTTTCCCCTTTCCATTCCTTTTCCAGGAAGATTTCTGTTCTTCTCCACTAACATAACTTTTGTATGTGAATGGAACTATAGCAAAATTCTAAATCAATTCTGATTAAGGTCTTATATTGTAAGACTACATTATTCCAAAAAGGGGATCAAGCTTGACAACAGAATCAAAGAAACTAATTTTGCTGTTAATGTATCTTTTTCCTTACTTTACTTATTGGAAAGTGCCAAAATTTCAAACAAGTAAGACAGTTGGTGGTGGGTGGGCAAAATGACACATGGAATAGTAATACTGTTAGAGCAATTATAATAACAGACTGGAAATAGGTATGCTGATTCCTCGAAAAATACACTGTTCACCATACTATTAAAGAAATACATACTGAAGCATCTGGAGCGATAGCAGGCTGGATTCAGTAGTTTGTAGACAAGAGGCTTCATCAGTGTCTTTTTGTAAGATGGTAACAAAAGGTGCACAATCAGTAACACTGTAAACTGATGAAGTTACACAAGGAGATCTTGCTATTTCTCACATACGATATTACATTGTTTCATTACAGTGGAAATACTCATAGTTTGTATCACTTTTAACCCTGAATATGTATTTTTCTATTAAAACCAAAATAACACACACACAGAGCAACACCCCAAACACAAAACATCCAAAGCAAACAGAAGATACTACTATTTTTNAATGGGGGATGACTTTTTGGGGTAAGTGCTCAGTAACTGGAGTTTCAAGTATCTGGATCCACAATGTCAATTCCTTGGGAGAGAGAAAAAATTACCTTGTCCTGAGGCTAACTTGTTTTCTGCACTGATATCTGGTAAAGGCCCCAGGTAACCCCTTAATTCGA
>VWZN01002411.1:75652-86386 GCA_013396955.1 Regulus satrapa | reverse complement strand
GATTTCCACCTGGGAACTCTGGATTTCCACCTGGGAGCTCCGGATTTCCACCTGGGAACTCCGGATTTCCACCTGGGAGCTCCCGATTTCCACCTGGGAGCTCCCGATTTCCACATGGGAAGTCCCGATTTCCACCTGGGAAGTCCCGATTTCCACCTGGGAACTCTGGATTTCCACCTGGGACCTCCGGATTTCCACCTGGGAACTCCGGATTTCCACCTGGGAACTCCCAATTTCCCGCCCCTCCCGGGGCACCCTCCGTTCCTGCCTCGCCGGGGGGTCCCGAGTGGGGGTCCCACAGGGGGAGCCAGCCCCGGGTGCTGGCTGGGCTCCCTCAGGCAGCCTGTGCTCCGTGCTGAGTAATCCCTTGGCAGCGCTGCCGCGCCCTTGTTCCCGGGAGCTGCTGCTAAGGAACGTGTTCCCTCTGGCTCAGCAGCGCCCGAGCGAGGTGGCGTTGCCTCAAGGAGAGCTTGGCGGCCCCGGGAGCTGCGTGTCCCTCTGGCTGGGAGGCTCCTCCTCAGCCTGGCCGCTGGATTTCTCCCCGCAGGAGGATGCGGGCTCCCGGGCCATGAACAACCTGCGCAGGTCCAACAGCAGCACCCAGGTGAACCAGCGGCTGAACGGCGCACACGGGTACAGCTCCGGCACCCCTCCGGCCTGGGGGGCACTGCGGGGACACCCCGCCCCTGTGTCCATCCTCCCTGGTCCTGTGGGGGAACAGGAGCCTTTCCAGAACACCCTGAGCTCTGTCATGCACGTCAGGGGTTAAAACCTGGCCCTGGAAAAGCGGGGTCTGGCACTTGGGGTATTTTTTTGAAGAGGAGGTCCCTTGTTTAGGGTTTCATGGGGTCACGGAACGGCCCCTGCATGGTTGCTCCAAGCCCTATCCCAGCGTGGCCTGAGATACTTTTGTGTCAGAGTAGGGCCCAGCTTCCGTGGGCAACCTGTGCCAGGGAAGAATTTGTGTTTGGGGAAGTGGGGTGTGTGTTTCTGTGGCTGTGAGGAAAACCATTCCATGGGATTCCAACAGCCCTCGTGGACTCTCCAGGCCATGACTGGGCTGTGTGGGGACACAAGAGTTCTCTGTTCCCAGAGCTCTCTGAGTTCCATTCTCCTGTTGGTCTCTGCCCATCCCTATCACCACACACCACCCTGTGATAGGGTGGATGATAGGAACCCAAAGCTCTGTGTAAAAACAAAAGTCATTTGTGGATTCTGTGGCCATGAATTCTCCAGCCCCTTTCTCCCTTGTGCCACACCGGCCTATCCAAGTGCCCTGCTTAGCCAGAGCACCTCCTGTGGCTGTGAGTTATCCCTGAACCCTTCTTCTCTCTTCTCTGCCTTCCCTGGGTCTGGATAAAGCCCGGAGCAGACAGGAGAATTCCTGCCTTTCTTTGAAAGCAATCCAGGAGGAAGGAAGAAACTGGCATCTCTGAGCAAAACCTCCCCGGAGAAGAAAACCACGTGGAACATCTTGGTGAGGATGGCGGGCTCTGGGCGGGTCAGCTCTGTGCTCCTGCTGGAGTTTGAGGAGGAGGGTTTGGTGCCCTTATCCCTGCTGTCTCCGTGGCAGGATGACCAACCCCGGGCATTCCCGGGCACCTCCGGCTCCCACGGCCTCGAGCCGCCCGCGGGCATGAGGAGGAAGGAGGCCACGGTGCTCCTGGCTGCCAACTTCACTGCCAACAACAGGTAGGACAGAGGGTCCTGAATGGGGGGAACAGCCTGGAGAAAACACCCCAGAGAGGGGAAGCTGCCGTTTCTGACGCTCCTGCTCTCTCCACGCAAGGAGCAACAAGGGCGCAATGGGCAACTGCGTCACCACCATGGTGCACAACAACTACTCCACTGCTGAGAAGGGCCCCGCTGCTCCCAAGAGCTCCAACCAGGCTCCCAGCTCTCTCAAGTGAGTGTGGGGGCCGTCCTGGCTCTGCAGCTGGGCTGAGTCAGGACGGGGGCTGAGGGGTTTCGTCTCCTGTCCCAGCAACGTCGTCAAAGCGACCTCCAACGAGGACGGGGAAGGCGGCGGCAGCTTGGCGAAGTCTCAGAAGAATTTCTCCAGCAACAACATCATGACCCGCAACAACAACGGCGGCAGCGGCGGCTGCAGCGTTCCCAGGAGGAGGGAGGTGACCGAGGAGGAGGCTGAGAGGTGAGGGAAGGGCAGGAGGACAGTGCCAGGAGGCGGGAGGAGCTCCAGGGGAGCTTTTTGGCAGCGTGGGGCAGCCGTGAGTGCTGTGCTGCAGCCGGGGCCGTGCCGAGCCTCCCTCCCTGTCACCACAGGTTCATCCAGCAGGTGAACCTGGCCGCTGTCACCATCCAGCGCTGGTACCGGCGCCACTCGCAGCGGCACAGGACGGCAGCTGCGGCTCTGGGGCGCCTGATGGCCGCCAAGAGGGAGGTTGGTGCTGTCCCCTGCTCTGTAGCCCAGACCACCCAACGCCCCTGTGCCCTCTGGCCACACAGTCGGGGTCCCTTTAGTCCCCAGACCGGGGCTGTGAGAGCCGAGGGGGGCTCTGGCTTTGCATCCAGCCTGCCCTGCCGTGGGGAGGGTCCCGTTCCCTCCGAGCTCTGCTGGCTGTGACCAGGGATCAGCCTGGGCTGGCTTCCAGCAGGAGCTGAGGCCACACAGCTCCCCCAGCCCCTGACTGGGAGCAGTCAGGCAGTGGCAGCACAAGTCTGCCTGAATTGTCTGAGCCACACCGATGGCCAGAGAAGGGATGCCCCGTCTCGGCTCATCCTAATGAATCCCTAACGAGGTGGCTCGTTAGAGTGACGAGGTTTCGCAGCTATTTGTGTTTCCTTGTGTTCAATTATTTATGCCAGTAATGAAAAGCTCCGTTGCTCTTGCATGTGAGTCTATTTTTAAGCCTTGTCTCCTCGGTGTGCAGACCCAGATGATGATGTAATAATAATAATAATGACAATAATAATGATTGCATTGGGGATCTGAAGAAAATAAGCTGCTCCAAAGTGGAGCTGTGCCGAGGGCTCCTCACCTGCACAGAGGGGAGGATGGAAATGGGGTGACCCAGGTGGGGGGGGGTGCCCCTCACACTTCTCAGTGGTGGGCGCTGGAGAACTCTCAGTAACATTTTGGACCCTCCTCTCTGGAAGGAAAGGCAGCAGCGGATGGAGGAGGGGAATATCCTGGATTTGCAGGAGAGGAAGGACGAGGAACGCTGGAAGATCCGGGAGGAGAAGGCGCGCCTGGCCCGGCACGCTGCCATCCAGGTAGGGCCAGGGCCAGGCCTGTGGGGCAGCGCTGGCATCACCCGGGCAGGCAGCGAGAGGCCTCTGTGCCCGTGCAGAGCCTTGGCACGGAGCAGGATCGGAGGCAGCCTGGCAACGGAGTGCTCCCTCCGGAGATGGAGGTGCCACGGAGCCGTTTCCTGCTGCGCTCCTGCCAAGCCTTGGCGGCTCGTGCCGAGCTCGTGGAGGCTGTGCTGGGTTCTGTGTAGCTCTCAGGACAGTGGTGGCCACGGTGAGACACGGAGACTCCGAGCTCCGTGGAATGGCCGAGGACGGGCATGCCCTGGGCCCTGGAGAGGGCCGAGTACCGCTCCACGTCTCTTGGCAGGGAGCACGGCCATTGTCACCCTGCTCTTGCAGCTGGTGGTGCAGATGGGGTTGGCACAGGCTGCAGGAGTTGGCAGTAAAGCTGAGGATGTTTTAAACCCCAAATTTTCTTTGCCCTAATTGGAATCACGTTGCGTTGGTAGAGGGGGGGGGGGTTGGAGGGGACACATCAGCGAGCAGCTGGAGGATGCAGATACGCTGCCACAGCCTTGCAAACGCAGGCTTGTGCCTTCCCAAACCTTGAGGGCGTCGATGGCTCCTCTGCCCCCACAGGAGCTGCAGCAGAAAAGGGCCCAAAAGGCCTCGGAGACGAAGCGCTCGGCAGAAGAGCTGGTGCTGGTGAAGGAGAGCAGGAGGGTGCCCAAGAAGAAGCCCGGTGCCAAACCTGCCTCGGCCAGAAATGTCAGCCCGGCCGGCAGCCTCAGCAAAGCCAACAACACCGGTGAGTCCCTCTGAGCTGTCCCCAAAGCTCTGGGAGGGAGGAAGGATGGGTCAAAGAGGCGCTTGCTCCGAGGAGCTGCTTCCCAGGGGCTGGCCGGGGCGGCTCCCTGAGAGCAGTGTGGTTCCTGCAGAGGCCAATTCCCCCCTGGCAGCCGGGGAGCCGGAGGGAAGCAGCCTGGCAGCCCTTGGCTCCGTGCCCTCGCAGGACCCTGGGGCGGAGGACAAACTGCAGGTGGGTCTGGCTGTGCCCTCTGGGGGCCCTGGCAGCAGCTGATGTGCCAGGGTGGCATCAGAGCCTTTGCTGGCTTCTGGGGAGACCCAGGAAACTCCCTCGTTCTCTCATCCTCTTCTCCCTTAGGATGTGAGCTCCGGGGAGATGGGTAACGAGGACCTGGAGACAGCAGTGACTGCTGGCAGCAGGGCTCCATCCAAGGTCACGCTCAATGAGCTGCTGGACACGCTGCGGCTGCTGGAGGAGGAGCCCGAGCTGCTGTCCCCACCCAAGCTCCTCAAGAAGGACAGATACGCCTGGACGGACAGGGTGAGGAGCTGGGGGATGAGCTGTGTCCCTCCTGGACAGTGCCAGCTGCCTGGTGGAGAAGCAGCCAGGCACTGCCAGGGGAGGTGGTGGAGCAGCTTGGAGTGGGTGAGGGGAGGAATTCGGAGGAGGACACGGAGAAGTTTGGAGGTGGTAGAGGAATTGTTCGGTGCATCGAGGGCTTTGCAAGGAGCAGCAACTCAACGCAACAGCTGGTGGTGGGACAGGGTTTATCCCAGATGATCAGGCTGCTTACTGGGAGGACTGGGGCTCCAGGGGTGGAGAAAAGCCAGCAGAGCCTTGCCCCAGGTGCTCACTGACCACGGTGAATTCCCAGCAGGAGCCCAGCTCCAACTCCCTGACTGCTGATAACTTGGAGAAGTTTGGGAAGCTGAACCATCCGCCAGGGCTCCCCGAGGATGGGGCTCTGCTCTCGGAGGCCAAGCTCCAAAGCATCATCAGTTTCCTGGATGAGATGGAGAAGTCGGAGCAGGAGAGGCCCAGGTCGGCCGCCTCGGCCACGCAGAGGGAGGTGAGTCCATCCCTGCTGTGGGAACCGTCCCCCGTGTCCCTGTCCTCATGCCAGCTGCTTTCACCACCTTTTCATCGTGGTTTTTCCTGCTGTGGCAGGGCTTCCTTTTGGAAGAGGAGCTGGCTCACGTGGAGCAGGTGTCGGCTGTTGCCACGGAGGTGACGAGCTCCATGATGAGGCTGAAGCTGGAAGTGGAGGAGAAGAAGAGAGCCATCAGCCTGCTGCAGACTGCTCTGGTGTGTCAGCCTCACGTGTGGCTCTCGGGGGATGTGAAGCACACGAGCAGGGCCGTCCCTTGGTTTTACAGAACGATGGAATTGTTTGGGGTGGAGGGGAAAGATCATCTAGTTAGGGACCTGGGCTGGACTCCTCTGTCCTGGGGGGCTGGCTGTTCCCGCTGACAGGGGTGGGAGATGTGAGCAGCAGGGCTTGGCTTTAGCTCTGTCCCTCGTTTTCCTGGCCTGGTGGTGACCTCCACGTCGTGGCCGTGTGACCCCTGCCCCGCACAGACTCAGCAGCGGGAGCTGACCGAGCGACACGTCCAGCAGACCGAGAAGGAGCTCGGCCAGCAGCTCAGGCTGCAGAGGGAGCAGTATGAGGCAGCTATCCAGAGGCACCTGGCCTTCATCGACCAGGTAATCCCTCCTCCCAGCTCCTGAAGGCAGAGGCTGAGGTGGCTGCACCTGCCTGATTGCGGCTCCTCGCCCTGCCCAGCTCCTCGATGACAAGAAGGCTCTCGGTGAGAAGTGCGAGGCCGTGGTGGCAGAGCTGAAGCAGGTGGACCACAAGTACGGCCAGAAGATCGCCCAGATGCAGGAGCAGCACGAGCTGGTGAGGGCCCAGGGAAGATGGGGGGACACGTGCGTGCTGACTGCGCTCAGCTGGGGCCTCTGCTCAGAGCAGTACGGTCTCTGCCCCCTCGGTGGGACCTGGACACTCCAAGGAGCTCTTCCCTGTGCACAGAAGGTCCCTGTCACCACAGAGCTTTTTGGCTCCCCCAAAGGCTCCTGTCCTCTGCTGCCCAGGGCCGGGAGCGTGGCACTGACCAAGGCTCTGCTTGCAGAGACCCTCCCCACACACAGGCTGCCCAGAGCAGCTGTGGCTGTCCCATCCTTGGCAGTGCCCTAGGCCAGGCTGGACAGGACTTGGAGCAACCTGGGACAGTGGGAGGTGTCCCTGCCTGTGGCAGGGGGTGGAGTGGGATGGGCTTTAAGGTCCCCTCCAACCCAAACCATTCTGGGATTCCGTGATCCCACTCTCCCAGGCTGGGGGTGACCAGGGTGCGGTGCTGGCACATACCCAATGCCATGGAGGAGTTTTGCTTTTCCTGTGGAGTGAGACAGCTCAGCTCACCCTGTGCCAGGCCTGGCAGCACCACTGGACTCATCCCAGCTCTGCCATCCCAGTCCCTGCTTGTCCTTGACCTTGGAGCTGAGCTTATGCCTGGCCAGACCGTGGGGGTCCCTTGGTCTCCGGAGCAGGCTCCAACCACACAGACTCGTGGCCAGTCCCTGGGCTTGTCCCTGTCCCTTGTGCTGTCTCCCGTGGCCTCCATGGACTCCTGCCCAGCTCCGCCCTCCCCGTGGCTCCCACAGACACGGCTGTGTGGGTTTGCCTCTCCCCCACCATTCCCCTTCTCTCTCCATCCCCTCCTTTCTTTCTCCCCAGGTCTGGCGCACTTTGGGCCCCTTTTGTGAGGTAAATGTGGTCTTTGCTCTCTTTCCTGCCTTGCCCTCTGCCCTCGTGCCCTGACCTGCTCTGGCCCTGCTCCAACCCCTGCCAGAGGGTTTTCCGTGGCAGGGAGAGGCAAGGCTGGAGAGGAAAGCACCATCACACAGGGACAGATGGGCTGCCCTGCATGCAGGCACCCTCGGCAGCCCCCAGTTCCCCTTCCCTCTTTGTCGGTGCTCTCATGTCTTGGTGGCAGTGAGCACTTTGCCACGGGGACGGAGGAGAAGGCGCTGGGAGAGCGTGTGGCCACTTCTGTGGGCTGGGAGAACACACCCGGCCAGGGCTGTGCATGTATCCACGTGTAGCTCCACAGCTTCCTTCCTTCCCAACAGCCAGGCTCCCAGGGGCTTTTCTCTTCCAGTTTCTCGAAGGTTTTCCCACTTGCTTCCACACAGGAGATTAAGAAACTGAAGGAAATCATGAGCGCGACTGAGAAAGTCCGACGGGAGAAGTGGATTGAGGAGAAAACAAAAAAGATCAAAGAAATCACCGTGAAAGGTACGGGCGGGTTCCCTCGGCGGCAGCTGGAAGCAGGACAGCGCCAGGGCCGTGCAGGAGAGGTTTGGAAGAGCCCCTGGGCGCGGGCAGCTCCCTGGTTCTGGTGGGGTGGCATCCAGCAGCGCCCGTCCCTCGCGCTGTGCCAGGGCTGGAGCCGGAGATCCAGAAGCTCTTGGCCAAGCACCGCGAGGACATCCGGCAGCTGAAGCTGCTGCACGAGGCCGAGCTGCTGCAGTCGGACGAGCGGGCGGCGCGGCGCTACGGGCGGCAGGCGCAGGAGCTGCGGGGGCTGCTGGAGCGGGAGAAGGAGGAGCAGAGCCAGCGGGAGCGGGAGCGGGCCCGCCAGAGGTTTGGCAGGGGTGGGGTTGGGGTTTGCAGCCCTTTTGCACCTCACCCATGCTGCTGAGGTGAGGGGGAGAGGCTCAGAGATGCATCCCTGGAGCGTCCCCTCCTCTGTCCCGCAGGTGTGAGCAGCAGCTGGAGCAGGAGGAGCAGGCGCTGGAGCTGCAGCGGCGCCGGCTCTACGCTGAGGTGGCCGAGGAGAGGGAGAGGCTGAGCCAGCAAGCAGCCAGGTGAGCAGGCTGGGGGGCCAGGGGCAGCCCTGGAGCCGGGGTGGATGCTGGGAGCTGTGTCTGCGCAGGCAGCGAGCAGAGGCGGAGGAGCTGCGGCAGCAGCTGGAGGCCAACAGCTCTGCCCTCACCCGGGCGCTGCAGGACAAGTACGCCAAGGAGAAGGAGGAGCAGGAGAGGAGGCATCAGGTCTGGTTTCCCCTCACCTCCGGGGCTTCCAGGGGCAGCCCCGGCAGCTGCTCCCAGCCAGCACAGGAAGGTCCCAGGGCCGAGCTGTTGTTCTCTCCTCACAGGCAGAACTGAAGGTGCTGAAGGACCAGCTGGAGCTGGAGAAGCAGGCCTGGGAGGCCAACTATGTGAAGAAGGAGGTAATAATGGCAAGAGCCGTCCTCCAACGGCGGACCCATGGGCTCGGAGAGGAATTTGAAGCCACGTTTGCTGTCTCCATTGCAGGAAGCCTGGCTGCTCTCTCGGGAGCGGGAGCTGCGGGAGGAGATGAGGAAGGAGAGGGACAAAGAGATCGAGCTGGTGATCCAGCGCCTGGAGGCCGACACGTCCTTGGCCAAGGAGGAGTGTGAGAGGGCAGCGGAGAACAGGTGAGGGGAAAAGGGCAGGGCGAGGTCCAGGTCCTCCAGGGGCTGCTCCCTTTTCCCTGGATATCTCTCCAGTGAGCTCTGGAGCAGTGTTAATGCAGGAAGGAGCAGCTCACACCTCCCACCTGAGGAAACAGCCCTGGATCTCTCGTGGGACAGCTCTGCCCTTGCTGCTGTGCAGGGATGGGGCTGGGATGAGCCAGGCTGCCTGTCCTTGGTGCCCATAGGATCAAGAGGATCCGAGACAAGTACGAGGTGGAGCTGCAGGAGCTGGAGCGCTCGGAGCGGAAGCTGCAGGAGCGCTGCAATGAGCTCAAGGGGCGGCTGGCCGAGCTGGAAGGGGAGAGCAGCCGCCTGCAGGGCCTGCTGAAGCACAGGGAGCAGGAGGTGGAGGAGATCCGCAAGGTGAGCCAGGAGCAGGGCCTGGCCCGTGCCTGGCTCTGCAGGACCCACGGCGGGCTGACTGAAGCGACCTGGCAGGAATTCGCGGACAGGCTGGTGGCAACGGAGGAGGAGAACGCGCGGCTGAAGGCAGAGATGGCGGAGCTGAGGGCCCGGCAGCACCTGGAGCTGGACAGGCTGGTGCAGGAGAAGGACCGGGAGCTGGAGGAGGTTCACAGGAGGTGAGGGAGCCCGGGCACGGTGCAGGAGCTCAGTGCTGCATCCTTGGGAACGGCTTCCAGCCCTGTCCAGGCAAGCCAGGCAGAGGAGCTGGCTGCTGCTCAGCCACCCTGAATCCTCTGTCCCTGTCACTGCTGGCCTGCTCTGTGCTGTCCTGTCCCCAGGGCTGTTTCTGTGCCTGCATGGAGGACATGAGTGCCAGGAGAGGCCAGTGGAGCCCAGCTCTGCGTTCCTCCCTGGCCAGGATCGCTGTCACCTCCTGGGGGCTCCCTGTGGCTCACACATGATACCTGTGACTGCAGCCATGTGATCTCCTGAGGGGCAGGGCCCGGGGTCAGCACACAGCCACAGAGGCTGAGGGCAGCTGGGACATCCCCAAAATGCTGTGATAATTAAACCTTAGGAAGCTAATGTGCCTTTCTCTGTGTAGACAAGTCAGTCCGCCCTCCACAGCACCCAGCAGTGCAATAAAGGTGCTGCCAGGTGGCACCTGGAGCCCAGCTTTGGCTGGGCAGAGGGGCTGAGCTCCCAGGGCTGAATTTCCCCCTGGGGCAGGGCCCAGCCCCGTGTTTGGCCTCCCTTGGGGGGGTGTCAGGGTGCTCAGCCCCCCCTGTCCGTGTCAGGGTGAAGGCGGCGGTGCTGAGGAAGGAGGAGAGCATGAGCAGCCTGCGCAAGCAGTACGAGGTGAGCCAGGGCTCCCTGGCCCGGGCCTGGCCGTGGATGCAGCAGGCGCTGCAGCTCTCTCTCTGTGCCCCCTTGCAGGCAGCCGTGCAGAGAGCCAACCTCCTGGAATCTCTGCTGCAGCAGCAGCGGCAGCTGGCCACGGAGTGACCGGAGCGACCCAGCTGGGCCCGGGACGGGCTCTGCCCTCCCTCCTCCCCTCTTCTCCACAGCCCTGGCCGTGCCGGGACACTTGGAGGCCTTCAGATGTCCGGGAGGTTTTTTTTTTTCTGGTAATAAATCTCTGCTCGTTTCTACAGCTGTTTCTGTACTTGTGCACAGCAGTGCCAGGGCACTTCCACCATGTCTGTGCCCACTCCCACCTTTCCAACCCCATTCCTGCATCCCAAGACCTTCCCTTTGCTCCGAGGGTGCCCAGCATCCCAACCCACGCCTTGCTTCCTGTTCTAAACTGAAATATCCAGTAGGATGAGGGCAGGATGTGATCCCACAGCCTCTGCTACCTGCAGGTTCTTCATCACCCCCTGACAGGGCCGGGAAATGCCTTGGCTGGGCCGGTGGCATCTGTTTCCTCTCGGCCGGGGCTCAGGGCTCTGTGTCCTCTGGTCCCTCCCCCGGGCCGGCAGATGTTTTCTCAGCAGAGTCCCCGGTGTTTCCCATCCGTCCTGCCGCTCCCTCTGCTCGGCTGGGGCCTCCACTCCGAGGCAGGGACACACGGCGTGGCTGGGCCCTGCGCCGTGCCCGTGCCAGGGTCTGTTCCCCCTCCACCGTGCCAGGCTGGAGCGCCCATCCCAGCGCGCCGGGAGAGGCCGGGCACGGCGCTCGTGTTCAGCCGTTGTTGCTTTCCCAAGGAGTTTCCTCAGCGCCGCTTCCGACCCTGCCCAGCCTCCCCCTGAGCTGTCCCGGCTCGGGGGATCTGCCCAGGGCCAGGGGGGGGCTCAGCACCCCCTG
>VWZN01002409.1:2044-13340 GCA_013396955.1 Regulus satrapa | reverse complement strand
CCAGTCTCCCTGCCATAGGCAGGTAGACCTTCAACTAGGCCAGGTTGCTCAAAACCCCCCTCACTCTGGCACTGGACACATCACAGAGGTCCAGACAGAAAATATCTGGAGTACTTTTTCTCCATGGATACAGTTTCTCCATCATACAAGGCCACTAGATGATTCAGGCACAAATTGCTCTTTGTGAAGCCATGCCCCAACCTCCTCCTCATTTTCCATTTGTTTCAACATCTTCCAGCAAGACCTGTACCATGATCTTGGGAGGTTGACTTGAGTTCCCAGGGGCCTTCTTTTTTACCTTTTTTGATATTGGGTGTGCTGGGTTTTTTGTTGTTTGTTTTTTGTTTGTTTGTTTGGTTGGTTGGTTTTTTTGTTTTTCCCAGTTACTGATGACCTGGTCTTACTGCCGCAACTTTTCAAATATAATGGACAGTGAATTAGCACTGGGATGCATTTCATCAGTTCCCATGGACTTGTGTATGTTTAGATTCTTTCGGTGATCTCAAACACGATCTTCACTTATGGTGGGAGAAACTTCATTCCCACTATTCTTCCCTTGAGGTTCAGGGACTTTAGAGGTATGGGGACAGACAATTACATTGAAAATTGAAGAAAATTTTAAAAAAAAATTAAAAATCTGTGTTGGTTTTTACTTGTTGTCCCGTCTTATTTACCAGGGAGAGAATATTTTCTTTAATTTTCTGTTTCTGACAATTGTATCTTTAGAAGCCCCTATTAATTCTTTGCATTCCTTGTCAAACTACACTTATCCCATCCCTATATATCTGGGAAATGTCTCTATATTCTTCCCAGAACAAATGTTCCTGTGTATTTCATTCTAACATCTTAGTTTGACCAAGATTCTTATTCAGTCATGTTGGTCTCTTGTTGTCCTTGTCCAATTTCTTACATGTGGGAATTTAGAGCTCTTTCACTCCAAGAATAATGTTCTTAAAGACCTGCCAGCTCTCTTCAGCTTATATTATGGTGAACAGATGAAACAAGACATACAATTAAAATATGACAACCATAAAAGGACAGGATTGTTCCACTTTTTCCAAGGTTAAAATGTGCTATATACAAATCCTGTTCTTTGTTCAGAAATCTATAGGAGTTATTTGTTTGTTTGGTTGGTTTTTTGTGGTTTTTTTTTTGTTTGTTTGTTTGTTTTTTACAGAGGAGTACATAGGTACTAAACCATTGACTTGCCTTCAAATCCAGTAGTAATACCAATAAATCCCCTCACATTGCATTGGAAATTTAGCACCTAACCTTTTGATATTAAAAACTGAGCTGTGAAATAGCTAGCCTCTGTATTCAAATACTCATATTTTACAGGTTTATAGTATTACAAAATATATATCTCAAATCCTCAAATTACTCTAAGCTTGTGATTTTCCCACTCAAAGTACAAAAGAGTGAATTTGAAAGAAACAGAGTTGCAAGATTTTCTTCATTTACTGAACAAGCCTGATCTTATGACATCTATCACTCCAGCACCATGAAGTACACTATTAAAGCGTGCTCCAAGAAGCAAGTAAGCAAACAAACAACCTAGCAAGCAAAATAAATTTTAGACAAAAGTCTTTTGATATAAACTAGCCAATGTTACTGATGGAAAACATGTACTTGCAGAGTTTTGGTAGGCATTGCCTAGTAACGAATGTTTGTTGCGGTTACTAAGATTATAAAGAAAATACATTTTATTATATTTTTCTGATATTTTATTTGATATTAACATTTATTAATGCTCTATGCTTTAAAACTATAACTCTTAATCTTACTTTTTGTAAAATATGTTTCTTATTTACAAATTAAGGAAAGACAAAAATTTGCACATATACATTATATATTATACACATATATTGGACTAAATACTTCATGTAACTTCATGAAGTTACTTCATCATCCAGGTGCCAGCAGCAACAACAGCTCTTTCATAATTTAGGAGGAATGCCATAATGCTAAAATGTTCTAGTGCCAAATACATATGATCACAGAAGGATTTTGTCTGCTAAAATATTCTGCTATCATAACTTGAGAGACTTCTTGAAATATAGAAAATACTGAATTAATATTATCTGAATGCATTTTGCATGTGATACCTCTACAGATACAGAAATAAATATTTGTGTGAGAGAATTAAGCATGCTTGACAGAAACAACCAATAACAATACATTTTATTTCTAAATTTATCTATTAAATGAAGCTAAGATTACCTACCTTAGTAACAAAGAAAAATATTTAATATGTTTGGTTTAAGGTTTATCACTAGTGAGCCTACTCTAAAATAACTTCTACACTTGAAAACCTGAAGAATAATTGTAGAAAATTTGGACACATTATCCTACTAAAACATTGAAAATAAGAAAAATGTTATGGAAAAGAAATTATATTTTTCTTATTATACTTCTAAATATTGCACTTTTATATTTTATCACTGTAAATGAAAAGTTAACATGGCAATATTTATGTTTACTACATTGTGTATTAATCAAACAAAAGTGTTTTGTCACAAGATTTCATTTGCACTGCTACAGTTTGGGATTTAAGTGTGTTCATCTCTTGAAGGAAAAATATTGCTAACTCAAAAGCCTCGATTTTATCTTTAATTTACAGTTCTTTTAGTCTGCTTAAATACTTTCCACATAGTATCTAAATTCTCTGCTTGTCTCTCAGGATTGCAGTAGTTGTGGATTTCTCAGTAGTTTGGCATCACTTCTGACTCACTGGTTCAATCACAAAGATGCAGAGAGCAATGTTAGTGTTAATTCTTAATGTCAGACTGAATCTGATAGACTGCAGAACCTGCATACGTGCTAGCACACACTCAGCCCATGGATTGATCAACTGTAGTGCCTTTACTGGTGGCACATACACTTCAACATCACTGACATAAGGGTGAGCAATGGAAATGTCTTGATCTTGCTTTTACTTACTGCCTGGTCAGACCTCACTGCCCCCTGAGGCACACACACACATTGATGGGATGGGCCCCAACAATGTCTGGCTGCAACCTCAGATCTGCCCTTCCAGGACCCAGCCCTCAGGCTCCTGCTCTCTGGACTGTGCAGTTCTGGCTTCTCAGATAACTCAGGCACTGCAGTTTAGGACAATTAGTCCTCTCTCATCCATCTATGCCAGCTAACACGTGGCATCAGTTCATGCTTATGGTGTAACAAGGAGACAGTTGCTCATTTATCAATGTTAGAGAGAGATCAAATTCAAGTACAGGAAGAATAATTTGTTCTCAGAAAAGCTCTTCAAATTGCTTCCTGTTCTACTTCTTCTCTAAATGGCTAGGGCCATCCCATAGAGCTATCTCACTGCAGACACAAGTATCTCAGAATTCCCCTTGGCAGCATTACTTACTCTTTAATCTTGGTTATGAAATACTCTTCTGTCAGGATTGCTTCAGAAGGTGAATGTTCTCTGAGCTGCTCAGCTACAGCTTGGTTTGTATGCAAAATTACTAGAGGATGTAGAGTCCTTGTTTGTGGCAATATGCAATTTTATCACATTTCAGTCTTTCAAAATCTCACTCACAGAACATGTTTTCATTTAACAGCTGTGTACCGTGCTGCCTCTGACAATATTATCTTCACCTGTCACACCCTTTTCAATCCCTTTTGTGTTTCATTTGCTGCCTGTTATAACGATCTGTCTCACTTGCAGAGTGGGTAGCAGAAGAGGTTAAATGCACACTGTATGCTTGAGATCCTTTTCTGCCTGCACTACAAACATGACAGGGAAAATTGCAGTAATATTGCCTACAAAAATAATTCAGTTCCATTTATTACATACTTGAAATAATGCAACTTTTCCTATTTTTACCTTGATTTTGAGTGGGCTTGTCAAAAAAATGCAGGTGGTTTTGGTGAAGGTGGTTTTCTTTTTTCTAACTGCTCTCTATTTCAGTGAATATTACAGATCTCTGCTCGGGGGTTAGTGGGTTCTGACTCCTCCCAAGACTCAGGAAGATCACTTGTGAATACACATTATTAATAAAAGCATGCTTTGCTTTCTCCTGCAGTAGCAGCTGAAGTATATTAAAGCCAGCTACCTAAAAAAGAAAAAAAAAAAAAGGTAGTTAAATCCTAGCTGTGCCATAGAGGATTGGCATTTCCAATGGAGATGTGTCTTCAAAAGTACTGTGTATGAAAATTTCACTTCAGGGGTTTTGAACAGACTTGATGTTTTCTAGAGATCACTCTTCCCTTCACAAATAGTAGAGATCGTACTACTTTAGATACATCAAGGTTCAATAAGAATAAAGTGTGATCAAAGACTTCTTTTTTTTTTCCTAGCTTTTATAGTCCCTTTCCCTGACAAATAAGGAGTAAAAGTGAACTGAACATTTGGGTTGCCTGAGGCAAGCTAATGAACATAGCTCCACTCTTTTGCAGTTTATATTGTCTTCTGTTTGGATTTGGTAACTCTTTAACTAAGCTTTCCCTTCTCTAGTGTAAGTGTCAGCTTCTGCAGTAATTCTCCCTGAACTGATTAGTTTCAACAAAATAATGCAGCACAATTGCACAAAACTGAATGCTCTTGGAAGAAGAAAGAAAATATTCAATTCAAACATAGAAAAAAATTATTTTGCATTCAGTCAGTTTAATTTTAGCCTCTAATAATGTCTAAGTTGCAGGAAAAAATATAATCTCCTGTATTAATTATCATATAATTGTGCAGTCTAAAAGATTGCTATTTGGTAGACATTAGAATAAAAGACTGTCAGTTTAGTTTTGTATAGTAAATCCTCAATTTTGTATGCAATACAAAATGAGGTGTAACCTGGCTGTATTTTTAATATATTTTATATATATTATAAAGTTGAATTTAAATGCAAGTTGATCGAGGAATGAATTTTTAATTAATTGAGACTGCTGAAGGAATGGAACATTGATCACAAGGGTTAGCGTTTTTTGTTTAGTTTTGGGGCAATATCTTGCAAGGTGAAGAATAGTGGAAGGTGATTCACTTTATTAAAAGAAAATGCAAAGGAGAAAATAGCTGATGAAAAAATGAGTGAATGAGCATCATATAAAGTTTACTTTGCATTCTTAAAATGCTGTAGTCATAGATATATGCACATAGACATAGATGTACTTACAATGCAAGCTCTGTTATATAACTCTTTCAGTACAGAAGTGTTTACTTTAGGATATGAACAGAAAGTTTAGAATAAAAAAATAGTTCATAATATAATATTAGAAACTGAAGAGAACTTTTTGTAATGTTTGTTTCTATCTCAAAATCTACATGAATCCACTTGTATTTGACAGTTTGTTCTTCACTAATACTGCATCGAGTAAAGGTCTCATGTCAGAGAAATCTTTCATATTTTGTATTTAAAAAAAAGTTTCACCATTAATCTATGTTGTGTCAAACATTTAATGTTTTAATTTCTTTGTGAATTAATTTTTATTTTCAGTTCATATGCTGTCCAACATTTTGAATTTCTGTGACATTACTTACATATAAAGAGTGAGAATTACTGATTATGATTTATGGCAGTTATATAAGGAGAAATCCAAAGTCCTACACCTGTGGATGAATGACCAATATATGTTAGGGGCCACCCACCAGGAAAGCAGCTTGGTAGAAAAAGCCCTGGTGGCCACCAAGTTATATATAGACTAGTGAATTGCTTTTGCTGCACAGAAGGTTAATGATGTCCTGGGTTGAACTAGATGAAAGACTGCTAGCAAGAGAAGGGAGATTATCCTTTCTCTCTATCTTGCCTTGGTGAGGTCTGATATGAAATGCCGTGTCCATGTCCGGACTCTCCAGTACAAGAGAGACATGGACATATTGTAAAGAATGCAACAAAGCGTAACAAAAATTATGAAGGCACATTTCTCCTATCAGGAAAGGATGAGAGTAATTAACTGCTTGGCCTGGAGAAGAGAAGGCTCAAAGTAATCCCATCAATGTATATAAAAACCTGAAGGGAGCATGGAAAGAGGGAGGAGCCAAGCTCTTTTCAGTGGTGTCCAGTGACTGGGCAAGAATCAATGGATACCAATCAAAACACGGGAGGTACTATCTAAACCTCAGGAAACACTTTTTTCCTCTAAGAATGACCAAACATGAGTTGCCTGAGAATGTTGTGTGGTCACCCTCTTCCAAGGTATCCAAAAGCTGTCTGGACACAACCCTGGGGAACTGGGTCTAGGTGGCCGTGCTTGAAAGCAGATGGACCAGATGACCAGAGCTCCCTTCCAAACTCAGCTGTGATTTTATGGTTCTGTAATATCTTTCCTCTATCACACACCTTCTTTTTTTATTTTATTGTATTTTATTGATGTATAAGTTAACACTGGGGGATAATCAGTGTAGTACAGCACTTCTGAGATTGTAATTTATATGTTAGTATGTGCCAAACAGAAGATGTGAGTTACAAGAGTTCCTGTGTTTTAAAGATATAAACTCAAAAGAATGCTATGGCATTTATTTTAAATGTTAAAGCTTTTCAATAAAGTATACCAGGAAAGAGTAGATTTTTTTCCCCATTAGATATTTACATATATGTTTGAAAATAGAAGCTGTTCCTATATACTGCAAATGTTATGTCACTGAGTCTCTATTTTAGCAGCTCTTTATTTAGTTTTGAAATTAAAACTCTTTCAGATAATATCCTATCACTAAAGATAGATCTTCAGTTATGACAACAGTTTTTGACATCCAGTATAATAGGTCATAACTGATAAAACTGTGAAGGAGATTTTAACATTTATTTAATTTAAAAGATTAGTATTTCAAAACCTACTGAAGATGCACATTAATAGTAGTTTCTCATATAACATCTGGTCCCTAATATCTATCAAGTTCCAAAGTACTAGATTTCAAAACTTTGACATTTATTAATTAAATAAATCATTTTTGACCTAAGGTAGCACTTAGCTGTGATGAATGTTTTCTCATTGGAGAGAATTTTTTTCAGGATCAAATCAATCAGCTAGAACAATAAACCTCTCAAATAATATTTAGAGTTGACAAACAATCAAACACAATATCCCTGAGGTAGGAAAAACATTGTGAGTAATTATAGCAGTTGCTTATTCACTTCATCGGTAGGCTTATGACCTTACTTTTATTGTTACACTCAAAACAAGCTGGTTTGCCAAGAAACATGACACTAATAATTTTTAGTGCAGGAAAACGGTCAACATAGTTGTTATTGTCCTAAGACTATCTGGAAATTCTATTCTTGCTTAGCCTGGACTCTGCAGAGCACATTCTCATTCTTAGTTAAGGAATGCTACACTTTTTGACTGCCTAAACTATGCCAGCTTAACATCCTTTGTCTCTATGCTGTTTGTATCGCAACCTTGTTTAACATATATCAGAAAAATCTTCATATGGCAGGCTTTTTGACTTGGTGTCTTCACTATTCTGTTTGTGGCCACTATTTATGATAATTACTGTAGGAACCAAGAATTTTTTTTCTCAGCAGTGCTTGCCTTACTGTGTGTCTGTTTTATCAGCTTTATCGCAGGTCACTTGCAACGTGTAAACTGAACCACATATATATCAGAACAATGGGATTCAACTGGTGAATTAAAAATAATATTACAGGATATACAGCATAGGATGTTATATTCTGTTTTAGTTTAAAGTGTTAGGAAAGGTCTTACCTTATGAAATATACTTAAGTCAATATATTGTAAAACGATGATGTGAAATGTTCATGATTATATTTAATGAAAATATTTTACAGATTTTTGCCAAGATATAATGATGTGGGATAGTGATATAGATATAGTGATATTCTTATAAATTATATAACTAATAAAAGACTAGGCTTCTGAGATTTGGATTGCAATGTATCTTGTTAAGATTGCTCAACCACTACTTTTACATTTAAATTTTGATGAGGACATGAAGAAGAAAACTTTCACTCTTGACAATGAAAACTGCTTAGTTTTATGGACTTCATTATCTTAGTGATATTCAAATAAATTATATCAATAAATATATGAAATGTGATAAAAGGAAAAAAATCCAGACAGACCATGCATAGTAAAAATATGTTCTTACAGGTTCTTTACTTCAAGACAATCTTATTTTACAAATTCATAAAAAACCCAGTAGCAACTCAGACCTTGCAGAATTTAACCCTTCCTCTGGTGGAGCAGCCTTCTCAATAATGTTCACTTGTCCTTTAGAAGACATAAATAGCTCCCTGAGATGACATAGTGTCAAGGTGCAAATGACTGCACACTAGTATGAAATGCAACAGCACACCAGGCTCTAATATGGCTAGTACATTAAGTCTTGTCTAACCTCAGCTTTCCTTGCTGCATGTGGCACTGGATTTCTCTGAAAAATTGGTGACTTCCAAATGACAAATGTGGAAAAATAATAAAATAATAAAATGAACAAATTTTGGAGCTTTACAGTTTGGTTAGCATTTCTAAAATGTGCTATATATATTTTTTCAATTTTTTTGGATGGGGAGTGGGGAAGCTGTCTGCATCTCTGTACATATATAAATAAGATTTACCAAAAATTTCTATGGCTACTCTTTATAACTAATGAACAGTAATAATAACATGTATTATTGCTGCTTTTTTGAAAAGATAAGAATTTAATTTTGAAATGAAGGTAAAATCTGGATCACAAGTATGTAGTAATAAAAAGTAATTTTAACATTGGAAATCTGATGTTGAAATCTGCTCCTTTAACCATTTTAGCAAAAACTCTTTTTTCCAAAGTCATTAAATATTTCATTCCAAAATTATTAAATATTTACTTACTGAAAATATTACTATTTAGGGGTTTTTCCCAGTTATTTTATAAATTTGAAATATTTGAGAAAATAAAACCTAATTTTTAGTGATAGCTTGCTTATGTGCATTTCCAGTTTACTGGATATGCAAAAAAGATGTATAGATAAGCCAACAAATATCCTGAGACAAGCAGAATATATATTTTAGGGAAAATAAACAAGTAAACAAACAAACACAAATTTCCTATCCAGAAAACCCCAAAACAAAGCAAAAACCTAACCTTAAGATAAAAAGGGGTTAAAAAAAAAACCCAAAAAAACCCAGATAATAAATCCAGAAATAGAAACCCTTTCCTGTTTTGAAATCTTACAAAATACCAAAAGTAACATATGAAACTAAGTTTGTTACAGATTGTATAAATATTTTAGAAACATCTTAAACAAACACTAAATTACTTCATAGGGTCAAGGTCTTAACAGACTTGAAGGACCAAAATTAATGCTGAATGTGAAAGCATGTGAAATTTTAATTCATTGTTTTAGTGTCCTGCTTTTGCATTTAAATACAGTCTTTACTTACTTAATTTATTATATTTCTTCAGATAGATCTTAATACAGTCAGAGGATATAAAAGGTTAGCATGGGCATACAAATTAACCTTTTAGTTTCTTGACAAAGTTTTTTAATTTTTAACATAATTTAAAAAATTACAGTACAAATTGTCCATAGAATTTGCTCTAAGAATAAATGGCAAATTTTACTCTGATTTTTTTTCTGTCATCACCATGTGACTAGAATCTATTAACTACACTCATGTATTGTCTTGTATTAGCATTATTCCCATTTTTACAGAATGGCAAATTAGGGGTTTTTTTTTGTTTCTTTGTTTGGGTTTTGTTTGTTTGTTTGTTTGTTTGTTTGTTTGTTTGTTTGTTTTTTAATCCAGAAAGATTTAATCAGTGAGTTTCCACTCAGTTTGGATGATATTTGATAGAAGATGAACATTAGGTTTTCAGCACATTTGTGATTAAGTGAATGAATCAACAATGTGGCTATCAGCAGTTTTACCTGGGATTGGTAAGAATTCAGAATTCAAAGACTCTTCTTCCTCATCCAATCTGATCTTAAATCTTGCCAGGGATGGGGAATTCACGCCTTCTCTGAGTGAATTCTTCCAGTGACTCATCACTGTTATAACAGATTCTTACAGATATATATAGAACAGATTATAACAGAGTCTCTTGTTCAATATAAATCTCTTTATTTAAAATCATTTCCCCTTGTCCTGTCACTATAGGCCCTGGTAAAAAGTAAAGACAGAATTTTGTAGATAACAATTGTNTTTGGTCGATTTTTGGGATCGGGGGTCGTTTTCCAGGGGGTTTGGAGAGGGGGGAGCAGACAGCTGGAAAATCCCAAATCCCGACGTTTTAGCAACATTTGGGATTTGGGGGTGGGGAATCACAAAAACCCCACTTGGAGTCTCGGGGGGGCGTTCCCGCATTCCCCAGGGGCTATTCCTGCATTCCCAGGGGAATTCCCAGCTCGGGAAGGCTCCAGGACAGGGCTGGGAATTTCGGATGTCTTGGAGAAGAACTCGGCCGGATGGAGGCTCCCCGCACTGCCCTCGGCCTCCATTGGTTGGAGTTTGAAAAATTCCCATTTTCCAGTTCAAATCCCTGTTTTTTTGGCATTTTAAAGTCATTGTTGTTTCTTCATTTTTCAGTATTTAATTTTTATTTTAATTTTTTTGTTTGTTTGTTTCTTTGGGATTTTTTCATTTTGTTTCAAAGCCTTTCTGGTAATCTTCCCAAAGAAAGAACCTAGACAGTCCTGTTTCAAATGTTCATGTAAATAAGGATCCCATTGAAATTACTCCAGACATATCACTGAAGGCAGTGTTACTATTCTGGAAGTTATATCTGGCTATCTGCAAAGGTTCAGAAGACAGATTATAATTATGACCTGAAAAAACTCTGTTTATATGTAGTTTGGTGAATCATCTAAATGGAGTCTATAATGGATTTCAGACTTATAGAGTAGGAAAAGAGAAAACCAACCTAAATTTCAGTTATCTGAGATTAACAGGCAGAAGAAGAGGTCAGGATAAAAAGTAAATATCTCTGACCAGCTTTAAGGTCAGATGAGATGACCAAATTCTGCCGGCAGTGAAAAGGTCTAGATAACCTTTCATAAATTTACAGTATATTTTGCCTGAAATAGAGACAAATGTTTCTTCAGAGCACTTCATGCGTCATTTTACTGCATAAGTAAAAGGCACCCAGAATAAAAGTTCATGAGGCAGTATTGTCAGACATAGTAGCAAAATCCTCTGCAGGAGTATTAATCCATCCCAGAAGTCTTACGTTCTTGTCAAAGAACAATTATAATGTTTAATCCTTCTTTTGTCTCCTCAGTGAATGTCACTCCTGTGGAAATATATGTCCAGTGATGTCAAAGTCATCACAGTAGTCTACGTAGGGAACATTTATCTTTTTGAATGTTCAATGAACTGCAGGCTTATTAAATCCACATTTATATGTAGGGCTATGTCCAGGATG
>VWZN01002404.1:26853-42625 GCA_013396955.1 Regulus satrapa | reverse complement strand
TATATATGTAGGGCTCATATTAGAAAAATGTGCTTGCAATGGAAAGAAGGTATGTAGCTTTTGTTTACTATTATCTATAGCAATATAGAAATACAAAAGTAAAAATATTACTCAGGAAAATGTAGAAAGGACAAAAAAGAAAAAGAGAGAAAAGAGTATAAAGATATGTTCACCATATGATAAAGATATGTTCACCATGAGATTTGACTGTTGCAATTTAGTTGTCCCTTGGTCAAAGTGATGACCATCATCTGTTGGGGGTGAAGGAAGAAGACCACAAAAATACACTTAGTCTCAGTGGTAATACCCAGCAATCTCCACTGGGAGGGAGAGCTTTCAGTCCTCTGGAGGAAGGCCCCAGAAATGAGTATGGGGGCACTTTGGGGCTCTTTATTGGTTTATGATCTCTTCTCAGCTGCCTGGCAGCATAGTTGAGCCAGTAATGCCCCATCAGATGTTCTCAGAGGGGGAGGGGGGAGTTTTACAACTGGATGGGTTCTGTAGGGGAGGGCAATTACATGATAAGAAACACCGATTTGCCTTGCAGCTTGATAGGTCATCTCTGTGCTGTGCAGACTGGCTATTACACACACCCAAAATGTCACCTCCCTTGGGGGGCACAAACCTGGCCTCAGCAAGGCACTCTAGCACCTCCAGAAGTAGGCAAATATTTTGAATCATTAATCATTAATAATCCAGTCTCTCACAGCAAGTCACTATATTTGAAACTTGCTCTGGCAATTGTACATCTCCCCATTGCCAATATGGATAACTTCTTTTATCTGAAAGACTGAAAGGGGAGAGTCCTTACAAAATGTTGAATACAATAGCAACTTTAACAGTTTTATGTCACTGGGATTTACTAGATATAAGCAAAATTTATGTCAGTTTTCTGCATTAAGCATAGTGGGTCAGTTTCATTCTCCCTTTCTTGATATTTGGTCTCCAGTTATCAAAATCTTTGAAAAATTTTACATAAGCTTTAAAATCACAAATAGATGAGATAATTAACTCTCACCATGGCTACAATGTTTTTAATTCAGTTTGTTCAGGATAACGTCTTTTTAATTAGTTCTTGGCAGACACTGCAACTTTGATAGTAATTCTAAGCCATATTCCCATGAAGTGTTTCAGCAAGATTCTATATCTTAAAGCTGAAATATAAAACTTGCAGTAAAATCCATTGTCTTGGTTCTGCAAAACTATCTCTGGTGGCTAATCCCCCAAAAATGAGGATCATATCTATGTGCAGAATTATGCAGGATCATGCTTGCAATTGTAGGTACTAATTTCAGGGACTGAGATGCTTTGTTACATTATTACTTCAGTTTTAGCCAAAAACCAGGACAGAAAATATAAAGTGCAATACTCAGTGTGCATAATGTGTTTTGGGTTTTTTTGTTATTTTTATTTGGTTTTATTAGTTTGTTGTTTTTATTTTGGTTTAGTTTGGGTTTTGGGAATTTCATTTTGGTTGATTTTGGGTTTTTTTGTGGTTATTTTGTTGTTGTTCTTGTTGTTTTGGGATAGCTTTTTTTTTGCTGTGGTTGTTGGTNTGGTTTTATTAGTTTGTTGTTTTTATTTTGGTTTAGTTTGGGTTTTGGGAATTTCATTTTGGTTGATTTTGGGTTTTTTTATGGTTATTTTGTTGTTGTTTTTGTTGTTTTGGGATAGCTTTTTTTTTGCTGTGGTTGTTGGTTGTTGTTTGTAGAAAGCAAGCATACTACTAACATCCTACCTTGGAAATTTTTCTGCTCTCCAACACCAAGAAGATCAAATAAATTTTAGCATAATGCTTGGTTTTTCTTGTCAGAAGCATGGATCTGGTTTGGTTTGTGTTTTGTTTTTTATTAACAATATTGCTTTTATACATATATTCCATAATAAAACGGGACTTAAAACAACTACAATGTCAAAAGAAAGCATAGAAGATTTATATACTCTAACCCAGCTATGAGGTTAGAGTATATAAAGACTGCTTAGACAGGAATTTGCAAGATCTAAAATAGAATACACAGTGCAGAATAAAGCATCACCCTGTATGAACTACTGTGCTCCTTAGGCAGTGATGAAGCATCACTGTTACAACTGGGACTTGATTATGAATTGGCCTAACCACTTCTATACTGAATTAGTAGACTTCAAAAAAGGCTTTCTCATTGTGCAGACAATCTCTGCATTACTGGTCAAACCCACAAGAGTATGATACTGAGAAGGTTGATTCATTTTGCTAATGTTTTGGCTTCTACTAGTGGTATCTCCTGCCTCTTCAACCAGAAAAAGAGGAAGTCAACAATTTCATGGCTTCATTAATTTAAATTCTATTTCATAGGCATACAAGAAAATATGATAGCAAATAAATACTTACGACAATGTGGTTATATTTAGTGTAAAAAAAGCCTAAATTGTAAACCTGAGTTATACCTGGATAAAAATATTCCTGTCTTTTGGGAGCATGTACACATGCAATTTTTGCAGTTTTCTGGCATGAATAAATGCTTTCTTGTATGCTTCAAGTCATATGTTAATGAAAGTACAATAATTTGCTAGTAAATATCAATCAAAATAGCTAACAGTCATTTTGTATGTCTTCTGTAATCAAAATGGACTGTCATTGGTACTTTTTCTATTTACATGATTTGATTGCCTTTTCACAACAGAACCCAAAACCACAAAGAGCTATTGTTAGATTTAGCATTGATCTTAGCAGAAAATTTTATATCAATGAAACTTGCCAAGTTTCATCAGTTTGTTTCAGTATTTTCATTCTATTTGTATGACCCAATTTTAGTTCATTGATGATAACATGCTTTGATTTGAACTCACTTTGAAGTCAAGTCATTGTGATTCAAAAATCCTGTTGTATTTAACTCATTTCAATTTTCCTGATGTGATGTTCTTGTACATCAGAAAGTAAAGATTATCTTTACATTTTTCTGAACTAACAGAGAATGGCTAGCTATAAAATTACCAAATGAGAAACTACAAATTTTGTCTAGCCATTTCCTTCTCATTGAGGAATAATAAGCTTCCACTTTCCCTTTAAATTTCCAAACAATTTTAACCTCGTTCTTGACTTACCGAACATATTCTTTAGTTCTCACTTTCATTTTGATACATTCCTACACTATCTCCTGACAAGATGCCATATTATTTAGACACCAATTTCTTAACAAACAGAAGGAGAACATGCAAACATTATGTGCCAAGAATGTATGTCAGCATCCTGAAAACTGCCAAGTTTCATCGATGATGATCTGCCTTCTTGATTATTTTGACAAGACTATCCATCACAATAACCTTACCACTATTTTTTTCACTTTCTCTAGATATCCTTAAAACCCTCACCTAATATTTTCAAATAAATTTCAGACTCTCTTCTGTCTTCCACTGGCAGAAATACATGAAGCCTCAGGCTCTGGGATTGGCAATGGATTAGATAAAGAGAATTTTAGTGCTGCAAGTGTTAGCTGTAACCTTTTGTCTGAAAATAATCAAAACAATTTCTTGAGAAGAAAATGTTCTGTATTAAAAGTCCTGTTAGACACAGTAAATAATAATTCTTAATTTTTTTCTAATGTATATAACATAGTCAAGGTTCTAATTCAATAGAAAATGTAACTCAAGATAATGTGAAGGATATTGAACATTTAGAAGATATAAAAGCCTTCTAAAATGAATATATTCTGGAAAAAATGAGAATTTATATCCTTTATTTTAAATCAGAGCCAGTGTGGGGTTTTCCATGTCACAAACCTACTAATCTTATTTTTTGAGCAGCTCAGAGTTTTGTATCTGGTTTGGAATAAGATAGTCTACCCTTTAGGTCAAATATTTGATTTCCATTATTATTGTTGTGTTATAGAAACAGCTGGAAATTAAACTGCAAGTGGCTGCAGCCACTTCCCCCACACTCCTATGAGAAAGGGAGAAAGAGGCAAAGATAATGAGTAGAGATAATAATTTACTGGAAAACAACAGAAATAAGATGAGAAAACAATCAATAATAGCAGCAATACTAATAGCAACAGTGTATAAGGGAGTGTGACTAAATTCAAAACACGCTTGACCAGCTCAATGCTACCGCAGCTAGTGACACAGCTTCCAGAGACAAAGGAGAAAATGGCAGGCACTACTGCAGCTATTGTCCCTGGAGCTGGAAAAAACAACAAACAGTGGTGGACAAATCCTTTGCACCCATGCTCCTCCCCATGCTTGAAACAGAACAATGCTTGACAAAGCCTACAAGTTGGACCATGCTGTCCCACCACTCTGTGGCTTTTCTCCCCTGGAGAAAGGAACAAAGATTGTGTCGATTCCGCTGAGCATTTCTGGGGTTTTTCCATATTAAGCCACATTGCTCAGAAATTTTGTGAAGGGTGTGGAACAACCTAAATGCACCCTCATGGCTCCAGGATCCATCCCCTCACAGCAACAGTGAGACAATAACTCTGTTCTAACTGAAACTAGGACAATTACAGAGCCAGTTCACTTAAAACATAAGTTCATGGGCATTTTGGAGGGAATCATAATGAAAGTCTTACAAATCACAATCCTCACTGGATTAATCAATCGACTTTATATTCAAAAGTGACTACTATCATATAAACTGACAGTTTTTGTTCTGGAATTATAGGACTGCTTAAAGTGCAGTTGCTGGGGTTGAACTAAAATTGCATATTTTATGAAGTCTGCCCTATTAAGACACTTTTTATGATAAAATTAGCCTATAAAGCCTAAAGGTAACTCTCAGTATTTTGCATTTCTTCCTAGTTTTTCTACCTATAGGGCCTCATTCTACAGTTTTTATTGACTGCAAACAAACTGTTTTTCTAGATTCTTTTCCTACAATGTATGTAAATAATTCAGTTGCATAGATATAGCCTTCTACTTACCTTCAAGATGTTTTATATATTCCCTATGGAATACAGTCCAAGGCACAATGTTATTTCAGAGGGCATAATCTGTCACAGATCCTGTGACATATCTGTCAGCATTGTGTGGATCTCCCGAACATCCTCAAATATCTCAAGGTAACAGTTGAGTCTTTGTATATAGTGATAAATGGATACCTTAACCCCCAAAAGTAATTGCATTTTCTTGAAAAGTTAAATACTATGAGGTTTTGAGATCTTCGTTAGAAGGAATATTTTTTAATATTGTAATAATTCTTGTTGATCTTTGATACATAAAGTCCCAATTGGTACATTTCTTCAAGTTCAAATCAATATGGTCTACTTTTCTAGTGCAAAATGTATAAGTGTATTTTTACTCATATTGTTTGTACATTTTAATTAATAAAGGTGGTTTGTCCCAGTTAAGAATGTATAATAACATTCACAGAATGTTCTGTGTTGGAAGGGACCCAGGAGGATCATCAGGTCCAACTCTTATGTGAGTGGCCCATACAAGGATCAAACCTGTAACCTTGGCTTTATTAGCACCATGCTTTAGCCAGCTGAGTTAGTTTTTCAGGATTGTTCAAGTTGGTTAAATTATGTATTTTTTTGTTCATATTAATTTGTTTTTTTGATGGTGATTTCTTCAGGCTTAAATAATGGCATTAAGTACAGATTTGAACTCGCTTAACCTTTGAGCCTTGCACTAAAATTCCTTGTTTCTTGAAATGTAGTTGCAAGCTGGATCATAGGTACATATGCTCTTCATTCTATCTCCAAAGCTGCAATGATTCTCAAGACATAACACAAGTTATAAGATAAAATCTTTAATCAAGGCTCAGTGCCCAGGATGATCATTTTTTCTAGATTTACTTGTATAATACATTTGTTGTGCCAGTAGTCTCCCTTTGTTTAAATGGATGTGTTAACATGCAATGAATTTGGATTGTGTGATTGCCACTTAAGTATTTTTCAGTGTCAATTTGTAGGGAAAAAAATAAATCAATGTACTAGTACTTCACTTACTATTTAAAAGTATGAAAGTATTTTAAGTATGAAACTCATTAATTAAAGCATGAATATTAGTGTATGTTTAAGCAGAGATTCAGATTATACTGCATTGTGTTTAAAATATGACGTGCTTACAATATACTTTATGAAAATATACTTAATTCATTTTTTTTAATTAAAGTGTACAAAATCCTTTTTTCTGATTAGGTATTGCTGCAAAAACATTTTATTCCAGGATTCAAGCACAAAAGGTACAACACCTGGAAAAAAAGTCCTATGACCTGATTCAAAACACTCCAAATCTTCTTGCTGAAACTTTCATTTAAATTCACCTTCCACTTTAGTTAATGAGGAAACAGTAATGCAGCAAAGCACTGAGAAATCATTTAATCTAAAGAAGGATATTGGTACAGACACTCCAATTCCTCTCTGCCCTCCATCAATACAGGATAATACAAAACATTCAGGATTCTACTGTCATTAGCATAACTCCACTGGCATTAGTAGATTTCTACCAGCAGAAGTAAGTCTGTGCAACTGGGGAATTAGTTATATTTATTGACCATTTGTCTGTGCTGCTGTTTCAGCTGATAATCTTTAGCGGTATGAGTGATCAGAATATAGTTTTGTGTTGCTAACTCTGACTCTCTTATCTGATAGTTTGTCTTTGATCTGTAGGATTTAAGATATGGCTGTGTATTGACCACTTACCTTCCTGATTAAAAAAACTTGTAATGTTATTTGATATGTCTGTCAAGTGAATTGATTTGCCTTTATTGCTTTTCTTCCTAAGTTGCCAGCTTAGATGTGAACACAACATGTCAATTTTTATGCCTCCTTTATGTGTTTTTGACAACATGACTTTGTTTTTTTCTGGAATTTCCCATAATGTAGCATCTGGTTTATGGGTTTCTAGAGTAGGATGAACTGTATTCCCCTAAACTTCACCACAAAAGAACACAGTAATATATGACAATAGGGATTCTGAAAAAAATCTGCAAATCACTGCTGAGACTAAAGTTGACTAAAGCACAATATTATTTCTGGAATTATTAATTTTTCTAAAATGAAAAAAAAAATCATAAATAATTTTGCAAACACTTAATAGGTAGTCAACCAATGAGAAACCTCAAATTTGTTTTGTATATGCATTGGGTAGAGCGACACCTACAGGAAAAAAAAAAGCAAAGCTACTTTTTCAGAATCCTGCAGTGCAGTCAAATTCTCTGAATTATGGAAAAAGAAATGTTAGTGGTGAGACATAAAAAAAAAAAAAAAATCATTTAAAGAGGGAAATTAGGACATGTACTTTTCTCTCTGTCAATGCAGGGCTGTTCCTTAATAGCCTTTCTTAACAATTCTGATGTAATCAGGAAACATAATGGTTGTCACTTTGACAGAAACCATTGCCACTTAGGTTCAAGACATAAAAACTATGGCAGAAATTTCAAACATGTAAGATTACTTATGCTTAAGGAGAACCCCACCTTATGATATTAGTAAAAGTCATTAAAGTCTTAAAATTGTATCAGACTCTTTCAGTAAGGGGGATAGTTCACTTGCCTATTAGAAGTTAATCATGTTATACTTGAGAACATTTTTGACCTAAAATCTATAACCAGAATTACTGGAATTCTTTATATAATACATGCATAACTATCAACAAGTTATGTTCCTGAAGGAAAGTAAAGGAAGTAAGCTCATTCACTTTATACATATTTTTCTGAATGTATAGCGAATTAAAAACTAAAATAGTGCAGTGAAACTGTAGAAAGCTTATAATTCTTCATCTCTAAGCTTAGATCATATTTCACACATATTTCTTACAAGCCCAGCTTTCAGTGTGCATAAATGCTGATTCTTTTTCAATTCTTGCAGCTTGAATGTAGAAAAGTGTGTCATTTGGATAGCAAATATCAACATTTCTTCTCTCCAGTTCTTCAAGGAAATAAATGGATAAACACAAGCAGCAGAAATTAGTCAAGCATGTGATCTATTAACCTAATGGATATAGAATGGGGAGCTCATGTGCTGCAGTTTAAATCTCTGGAGTAAAGCTCTTTGCAGCTCTAATTCACCAATTTGTTAAATTTCAAACACAACTAAGAAACATTACAGCCAATTAGTTCCAGTAAGACTATAAGGCTTAAATGCCCTACTTGTACTGCTGTCCTGATAAACTGAAATATTTCTCATTCCTTTCCATACTGTTCCACTGTAGCAGTTGTGTTTAAAAATCTCATTTGGGACAAAAGTTAAAAGCCCCTGAAAATTAAATTAAATTCATTCAATTAGGCTAAAGAAATATCTAAACCAATGCTTAGTGAGAAGAATTTTATTTAGTCTATTTCTGTCAAATTGAAACTTTAAAGGGACTTCAAACTATCAAAACTGCTTCTGTTTGAACTTAAATAGCACCTCTAATTTAACTCTACATGTATATATTTATTTATTTAAGCTCATGCATGTAGAAATATGAGTTTCATATTAATCTGGAATAAAGAATTGAAAAACTAAACAGCACAGGGTTGCTTAAAGACTATAGTTACCAAGTCACCCAGTGAGGCTCTTATGACTGTTATGTTCTTCTCTCTAATATTGTTTATATTTTCTGCAATTTTAAAATTTAATGATCAGCAGTCTTGTCTTTTTTGAAGTTTCTAAGACGTGTTTATATCTTTGTCCCTCTGAAATATTCCTTACCAGGTTGTACCTCTGGAATTTTACATTTCAAATGAAAGCATGACATAGATGTACTCAACATACCAAATGAGAGCATGACAGAGAGGCTTGGCAGAATGTACAGTTGTCTTCTCTCAAGCACAGAAAAAGAAGATGAATAATGCATATTAACATAAATAAATAAGGATTTTTTAAGACCCTGACCCCAAAAATTACTTGTAGTTACATCCTTGAGTATATTTCCTCTGTTATTACAGCCAAAGGTATTAGATTCTGATCCTAGCCAAGCATGAATTTTCATCCATTTTGACTAGATAAGTATCACCATAAAACATAGCTTACATATTGTATATAACTATGCAATATGTATATATGTGTATTTACAAAAAAATGTATATCATAAAAAATTATATCTATTACTAGATATACAAACAAATACACATATACAGACACCTATGTCTATGTATATGTATGTATCTATTGAGCAATCAAATGAGGTATCTTTTCTTGCAAATAAGGTTAGAGAATTCAAAGATTAAAAGTTGCACCTTCAGGAGCATTTAGGACACTGGCTACTCTTGCTTTGAAATCTTCAGAAGTTGTCTTTTCTACGTGCTTTACATGTTTGAGATGCTGCTTTGCACAAGATTATTAATTTTTTTAAACTCAGTCTCAGGAGACTTCTTTGATATAAAAACAAAGAAATTCTTAAAAGTCCACCCTAGGTATTGCATCTTGTTGGAGTTTCTTCACATTAGACTATAGATTTTTAACAGATGCTTTTATCATCCCTTTCCAAATCACAAAAACAAAGCTAGAGAGAGGTGATCCATATGTGCTTTCTTTTACTAGAGATTCCTTAGTCAAACCATTTTCTCAGGTCCAAATTCATACAGACTGAGAGGGAGACATCTAAGAAAGATTAGGGTGAAAGAGAAGTCTTCTGTCTTGTAATGCCATCAGAGTCCTTGAAGAGAATAAAAAATGAACATCCAATAATAGACCTAAAATTTGTATAGCTGACAAACATGTTCAGTGTAACAACTACATTTCACATCTAACACACTAGAATAGAAACAGATGAATTATAGCATAGTTTTGCTTTTAGTGTTCTTGGACAATCATTCCACAATCTGGATCTATCGTTCTCATAAGAACAGTGACAATTTATATATCCTCACCTAGCTGATCAAGTAAGCCAGTTGATATAATCTTTTTGGACTCCAGTGCTTCAGCTTTTCGTACCACCTCTCACAGGATCCTTCTGGAAAAAATATGTCCAACACAGCTGGATAAACACACCATGGTTTGATGGATGAGCAACTGGCTCCCGGGTCAGGCACAGAGGGTTACAGGGAATGGGGTGACATCAGGGGACCTGTCTCTAGTGGGGTTCCGTATCCCTGATCCATCCTCAGCCCTGTGCTCTCGAACACCTTTATAAATTACTTTCTGGGAGGGATACTAAGCAAGTTTGCGGGCAGTGCAAAGCTGGGAGGAGCTGTTGACTCCCTCAAAGGCTGGGAGGCTCTGCAGAGAGACCTCGACAAATCAGCGGGCTGGGCAATCACCAACCACGTGAAGTTCATCAAGTGAATGCTGGATTCTATACCTGGAATGGGGTAATCCTGGATGTATGGACAGACTGGGGAATGAGATGCTGGAAAGCAGAGCCAGGAAAGGGATCTGGGGGTCCTGGTCAGTGGAAAGCTGAGCCTGAGCCAGCAGTGCCCGGGCAGTCAGGAAGGCCAAGCGTGTCCTGGGGGCATCAGGCCCAGCATGGCCAGCTGGGCAAGGGAGGGGATTGTCCTGCTCTCCTCTGAGCTGGGACAGTCTCACCTCGAGTGCTGGGGGCAGCTTTGGGCACCACAATGTAAGAAAGCTATTAAACTATTAGAGGGTGTCCAGACAAGAGCAAGATGATGAAGAGCCTTGGGGAATGCCATATAAAGAGCAGCTGAGGTCACTTGGCTTGCTCAGCCTGCAGAAGAGGAGGCTGAGAAAAGGCCTCAATGCAAGTACAACTTCCTTGTGAGAGGAAGAGGAGGGGCAGGCAATGATCTCTTCTGTGTGATGACCAGAGCCAGAACCTGAGGGAATGGCCTCAAGTTGTGTCTGGGGAGGTTTAGGTTGGATATTAGGAAAAAGTTCTCCACTCTGAGGGAGGTCAGGCACTGGAATATGTTTCCCAGGGAAGTGGTCACAGCACCAGTTCTGACAGAGTTCAAGTGTTTGGACAATACTCCCTGGAATAGTGTGACTCTAGGGAATGGTGCTGTACAGGACCAGGAGCTGGACTCAGTGATCCTAATGGGTCCCTTCCAACTCAGCTTAATCTGTGATTCTGTGATTCTCTACACCTCACACTATAGCAGGAGGTGACACTTCTCGAGCCAGGGACCTGGAGGCATCAGGGGCTCCCTGGAGGGTTGCAAGGCAGGGTGTTACTAGCCAGGCCTGTCCCACTGGCCCAGCTGGGGAGCTGGGAAGGCAGAAAGGCAACTAGGGACAATCCTGGGGATGGGATTGGTGGAGACTGGGCTGGTATATTGGCCACAGGTGGACATCAGGCTCAGGCCTAGTGAGAAAAACCAGGGTCAGGCACAGCTCAAAATAGCCACCAGACTCCGTGGGCAGGGTATTGACCCTTAGTGCTGAGCTGGTGCTGCATGGAGCTGCAGTTATTTCTTTTCTCAGACAGTAGTTTAATCTGAAGCATTATATAGTGCAAATGATATAAAGGTTGTTACCAGAGTACATAAATCCTTTTTTGACCTGGAAAACTTACCTTAAATATATTACAAAAACCCAAACCCTAACTAATTTTTTATCTCCAGCTTACATACTTATTATGAAAAACAGTAATTGATACTCATGATACAAATTTCCAATACTCAGTTTTTTAATCTTGAGAAATTTGGTTCTCAGTTTATTTTAAAATTTACAAAATTATCCTTGGTTCCTTTGATCTTCTCCAACAATGCATGAAGGCAGTGCTTTGCTCCAAAACAAAGAACAAAGCTAGCAGTAGCATCTGCTTCTGTAACCACTGATTCCTACCTGCAGAAGAGAGGAAAGAGCTTCCTCTGACAGAGCTTGTTTGCAACTCAGCCTCAGAAGACTGGGGACTATGCCTGCCTGATGCAATTACACGCCAGTTGACATGCATATCTTGTAACTGAAAAAGGAGCTTATGAATTATGTTTATCTCTTCTCATCTTTTATCCTTCTTTTCTTATTTATTAATTTAAATGAGAAACTTTACCTTATGGTCAAAACCCCTGTAGGTAAGGTTAATGGTGGAAAGAATAATGAACGGTGGCGAGTTGCCATTAAAGAGGAAAGGGTTGTGATTATAGGGGCTGGTCTGCTGGAAAGCAGCTCTGCCAAGAAGTACCAGAGGGCCTGAGTGGCATTAAGTTCCATGAGCCAGCAGTGCACCTTTGTGGCCAAGAAGGCCAGTTGTCTCCTGGGGGCATTAGAAAGGGTATCCAGCAGGTTTTCAAAGGTTATCCTCCCTGCGTACTCTGCCCTGGTGAGGCAGCATCTGCATCCAGTTTTGGGTTCGCCAGTTACAGAGAAAGAGAGGACTACTGGAAAGGGCCCAGTGGAGAGTTATGAAATTATTAGGGGACTGGGAAATTATTAGGGAACATCTCTCCTTGTAGGAAAGAGTAAGATAGTTGGGCCTGCTTAACCTGGAGAAGAGACAACTGAGGGGGCATTTTATCAGTACATACAAATACTTAAGGGCAAGTTACAAGTGCCCTTGTATGGTATCGGAACAGGCTATTTTCAGAGATGTCCAGCAGCAAGATAAAAGGCAACAGACACAAATGGAAACAAAGGAAGTTCCATCTGAGTAGGAGAAAAAGCTTCTTTACTTTGAGGGCCACCCTATGGAACCTGCTCTAGATGTACCTACTTTAGTAGTGGAGCTGGACTAGATTATCTCCAGAGGTCCCCTCCAAACACAACTATTTTGTGATTCTTTGGGAAGGAGAAGTGAAATGTTCTCTAAATTTTGTACCACGTTTGTTTTTTGGGGGTTTTTTGGGTTTTTTTTTCCATGCAGACTTGAGGTTATCAAACTGTGAGAAAAAAAGTCCTGTGAGAAATATGCCTTAGCAGAAGAAAATCATTAAATGTTTCAATTATTCAAGAGAAACAATAATAAAAAACCTTTCTGGAACCTTTTCAAATTAATAAAAGGAGAAGGATTGTTTCAGGTGTACCTAGTAAAAGAGTGAAGAAATGAACAAATCCTAACATATTTGAAAGAGATCATCAGATGTACTAAAGCAGAATTCTGTAAAGCATGGCTTCTCATAAGTGATCCAAGCATTTTGATGGGGGTTTTTTTTGTTTTGTTTGTTTGTTTGTTTGTTTGTTTGTTTGTTTGTTTGTTTTTTAATTTGAAAATATATTCAAATACTACTGGGAAGGTGTAGGTTTCGTTTTTGGTGTTATTTGTTTTGTTGGAGTTTTTTTGTGAACTTGCATGTTTAGTATAGTCTTTAAAAAAAATATTTGTAAAATCACTGATAACATCCTAAGGGTCTTTTTTATTTTCAGTTTTACAACCTTCTAACCTCAATGTTTAGCATGGTAAATGGTTAAATTAACAAAGTGTGCATGAATGAGTAACTGACAAAATGTTACAGTAATTAGGTGCCTGGTAATACGTATGTAATTTTTTTGCTTGAATTGGCCTTTATTGTGGACATTAAATGTGTGCTCAAAGAGGAAATAAATGCTACAAGTTTATGTGCAGGCATAATATAAACTAACCATTACAAAAATCCATAGCTGCAACCAAAGAATTATAGGAAACCATTAACAAAAAACAGTGTTCTGTAATGGAGTTGTAGTTTAGACATAAATTGAACTTAATGGTGTCACACTATCCTGGTGAGGCTTTATCTCTATGACTGATGAACTGGGAATTCTCCTTTTCAGTCTTCTTTTTTTCCATACTAAGAAAACCTTGTTCTTACAATTTTTATACCTAGGTCACTTCTACAAAACTTCAGTCATTGCTATTAGTGTGTTTTATCTTCTATCTAGTTTGTCTTAATGCTTCCTGTAGTGTGCTGGTCAAAACTGAACACCCTATTCCCACTGTTATCATAGTACTAGATGGTAGGACTCAACAATAAGTCACTGTATCTTGTATGATACTGGTGTCAAAAGTATCCCAGAATTATATATTTCTGTTCTACAACAGCATCAAAAATTTGTGATAATTTAAAAAAAAAATCAATTTGAATGTTAGTGAAATATTACTTATATAAAAATATGCCTTATTTCATATGTATGTATGACGTTTGCTTTGTCCTTATTTCATTTCATAGTCTTTATTTCAGACTGTTTATTGATTTATAAAGATCATTCTGTCCTCTCGTGTTTTGAAAATCTCGTGTTTTGTGCTACTCATTTGCTTTGTACTTATATGCTCAATGCCATCAACTAAGCCTTCCATGAAAATACTTAACAGTGCTGGCTCAGATTTCTGTGATCTATGGCATTTTAAATGACATTTGGCACCACAGCAATAACTATAGGTCTTTGCCCAAGTTTGGGGTTTTGTGGGGGTTTTGTCTCACTTTGTTTGAAATACAGTTAGATAAAATAAAACACTAATTTAATGAAAACAGAGATTTACCTTATACATAGTATTGCTCTACAGAGAATTAATTCTGTAAGGAAAAGGCTTTGCTTACACACACCAGGAAATGTCTTAGCTATATATTAATGCAAGTGTCTCAAAATGATCCCTTGGCAATAATGGATTATGCAGTAGCTGGAAGGAAGCATTTCTCACATACTATAAGAATTAGATATTCCATATAATGTGCTAAAAAGATTTATCTTGAATTTATGATTCCAGAATCCATCATAATGCTACAGCTTATAAATTTGAACTGAGAAAAGAGAGCAACTAGTAATGGAATAAATTCAGTACATGATAGGTAGAAAATTAACCTTATTCTACTATTAAGTTTTTCATAATCAATATATTTCATGAATACCATAAAATGTCCCTCATTTTCAAACTACATTTCCTTAAAATTAACTCTAGAATAAATTGCTTTTTTATTACTATTATTTTGAGGCCCTTCTCCTCAGAATTACTGTTAAGGTCACATACAATAAAAATATGTTTTTAAAGTACTAAATTCTTTTGATAAGGAATGAAAAAGCCAGAAGATACTGGCTTCAGATAAGCCAGCATTTAAAATATATTTGACATAGTAGTAAATTGTCTGGATAGCTCAGAAACTGCAAGTGCTAGGGAAGTATTTCATAGTTCAAATTTATGGTCTTTTTTCTTGTTGAAATAGAATTAATGACAATCCTATAGATCAGATACACATTGTTAATTTCACAAAGAGGCTAATAGTTTCTTCATTTATGAAAATAGGTTGCTTTAGTACGCACAGCCTGAGACTCATTTTACATCCACAGGTTCTCAGAAACCATTCTCTTTCAGTCAACTTTAGGCATTTTTTTCAATGAAAGACACCAGAACTACATCAATTAAAGAGTAATTTAAATATATACGCACACAATAGAGAGAGAAAAGGAGAGAAGAATCAACTGTGCACAGAATGGAGTCTTTTCATCAGTAAAATACAATAGATTATTTCTTATAGGATAAAATTCACTTTACCCTGAAAGCCCAAGTAATCATTGTGTGAGAGAAAATGTGTGAATGGGATGAAAAGATAAAAATCAGACACTTCTCAAAGTAAGCTAGGGTAGGGGGCTGTAGCAGAACTTCCCTGTGATGACTGTAACAACTGATCCAACAGAGGAATTAGGGCATCGTTCATACTATGGCATAGCATTTAGAAAGCTTGTTGCATTTCCCTAAATTTTATTGCATGGGATTTTGGCAGATCTGCTCAGACCACCTAGGTTGCTTTTCTTCACAACTAAGGCGGATAGATAATCTGTCTCTTTTGCCCTGGGCCCCCTACTACTTATTTGAGCCATGATTACAACACCATTACACCATTACACTATTACATATTACAAAGGGTTTCCAATTTTTTTAAGTTATGTTTCTCTCTACCCAGTTATAAAACTAGAAGTTCAGGTTAAACTAGATTTTGAGACATCTGAAGTTATTCTCAAGAAATTTGGAATCTCTCAAATAAGAAAAATTTGACTGCTAT
>VWZN01002404.1:12741-26814 GCA_013396955.1 Regulus satrapa | reverse complement strand
TATAGATGGAAATATCACAGTTATTCAGCCAAATGCTGTTTTTGTGTTTTATCTATTCATTTCTGTTAATTAATGTCTACTCTTAATTATCATGAAATTTGATCCATTAGGACAAATCAGAAAACCTTCTGAAAAGTTGTTTAATCACCAGATTAATATGATACATAGTAGATGTTTGTGAAGAATTAGTCCTGTAACTAAGCTTGTTAACTTGCAACTGAAAGCTCCTCCACTCACCAGTCGAGTTCTATTTTTTTTTCTCCTCAATTTTCTTTTTCCTTCCTCAAACATGCAGTTGTGAAGAAATCAGTTGTACACAGCTCCCAGACATCGTCTAGGCAAGGCAGTTCAATGTTTTCTTGATCCTTAGAGCTTTTGATATCTATCTGCTAGAGAGTGTGTGTAATTCTTATAAATACACTTAGAAGTTTAGTTTATTTCTCGTAATCTCAGGAAATGCTTTTGAGAAGTGTTCAAATGTAGGTGCTCAAAATCTGTGATCAAAAACAATAGAAAATACAGCAAAGTTAAAAGAAATGTAAATGGTTGATTTTCCTTTTTGGGGGTTAGAAAATTTTGATTTTGTTCTGATGGAGAGTTCTTTTTTCTCTATATTTCAGAAGCCATGCATACCAAAACCCAGGCTTTTGACAGTGTGAGTTGTACTATAAATTGTAGACACAGATTGGCCAGTGAGTGTTCAGTCCCAGTATGCTCACTTGATTTCTCGTTCTGCTACAAATGAAAGCCATTAAAAAGTCAAATAATGCTTTTTTTCTAAAGTAAGTTGATATTTAATGAGCAGGTTGGATTGGTTTTAATGCTTTATTTTTAAAAGGACAACAAACTGTTGTGAATTCACCATGAAAGATCTTATAAATACCTGGCAGGATATTTCAGGAGTAAGAACCCAGAGTCAAACAGGAACTGGAATATGAAGTTACATGTTAGTTGAACAGACATTTCTTTATTAAACAACCAAAGATGATACATTGGACAGTGTCTCTGCCATCTGACTGAGATCCAGAATGTCTTGTTTCTCACTAAAAGAATCCTGAGAAATACAGGTACAATAGATGACATTGGTAGGCCCTCTATCAATTATTATATTGAGAATCTGCTACGGGAGGGTTAACCATGACTTTGAGACAACACACAGGACTTCGGTAATTTCTGTGCCTTCCTATATCCAAAATCATTCTTTTGTGGAAGGATCTGAGTCTGTGGAAGATATTTTCTGTAAAATCCATTGCACTTCAAAAGGCGCCTGATATGGAAATGATGTGTACAGACAAATATACTATTTGCTACTTATGTGCATTTGTATGTATTTTAGCTGTTAGCACTTTGAAATTCTAGCCCATGACTCATTGTTCTTGAATGTACCACACTCTGTCTTGCCAGAGTTAAGATATGATATATAGGTTTGGTGATTACTTGGTTTCCATGTATGCTTGCATGTTGTTTTTCTAGCTTGTATGTTGATGGCATTGAAAGGATCTATAGGAGAAGCTGTTTCTACAAAATCCTTCCAAACATATATGAAATAATTTACTCTCAGTGGTCTACACTGTGAAAATGCTAATGAAGTTAGATTTTATAGTAGTAGTGAACTAAAGAAAATTGTTGGAACTTGACCTTAATCATTCAGGACACTAGCTAATATAGAGAAGGGTAGTTCAGAGGTTTAGGCAAATTCCCTGTGAGAATTCAATACAGGAAATTTTCTCAGGTCATAGCCCTCAATGGACTTCTTTTCATTAACTTTGTACAGACAGCTATGCAATGCTCAAAAGGTATTTGACAGTCTAATTTGGAAGCATAAATGATGCTATCATGTGACTAATTTTCTTCACCTACTGATTATGTCTGACACAGCACACTTTAAAAAGTCACAGTGCATGCAAATAGCATGACAGAATAACAGTACTTACAGTATTGTGCTCACTTTGATTAATTAAGGTGTAACAGTGGAAATAAATTATCAGCAAATGCAGCAAAAGGATACTGCTGTTGTAATAAAGAGAATCTAAACTGAATCAGCAAACAAGATAAATTGCTATTGTCCTCATTACACAGAAAAATACTTATTTTAGTTGAACTATATAAAAAACGTTGGCATTTGCTTGCATTTGTTTTTATTAGCACTCATTAGGATTTTATCATTTTCTTTGATGAAAGATCAACACTAGATCTGAGAGAAAGAAAATAAAAAGTATTAGCTATAATGCCTAACAGTTTTTTTCACTAATTGTGGAATTTCAGATATATTTTGGTCCCTGTGATTTTCATTTTTCTTCATTATAGGGACAAAGCCTAGGGATCATTAGAATAAAGTAGGAGCAATATCACTGAGCATTCCAAGCATTATAAACAATACACTGATCTGATACGCAGAAAAATAATTTTCCATATATAATATGTAACTGAATAATTATAAAAGCAATAGAATTTAAGAATTAATTAATTCGTGCCATTGTTGAAAAATAAGTATTATATGTATAACACACATTATGCCACATCATTTCTCATAACATTTGAGTTACTACTCAAGAGTTTTTCAACACATTCTATAGGTTTTAACATACACTAATGAGGCCCAAGAAAAAGAAGAAATAAGAGATACAGAGTGGCATGTGAGAGAAAAACTAAAAAAAAAAAATTATATATCGGGAAGCTTTATGTAAATTTCTCTTTGGTAGAATACCTTTCTTTACAAATATCAACTCCTGGTGAACAGAAATGCTGAAAAAAGTTCAAAGAATAATGATAAAAAAAAATTTAAGAATGACATAATTCTTGCATATTTTCATATTGATAATAAAAAAATAAATAAATATTTTTAAAATAATAATAATACCAGATGTAATGTGAGGGTTTGTTGTTTTGGTTGGTTTTCTAACCAGACAGCTCTTTTTTTGAACAGAGAATGAAAGAATGTGCCCTCTTTTAAAGATTGAGTTCTGTTAATGTTTCTCTACAATGCAGGCAAGGCACTTGCTCTGCTCTTAAGGCTGAGAAGGAACCAGCCATTTGGAAGGCAAAAAAAACCTCTTTACAGCAAACATCTTAGGCCTTGTGTAACAGGTCCTCATCTTTCAGAACATCATTTGACAGGGTAAAAAAAAAATTCTGCTCCTGAGATGATGATGATGATGATGATGATGATAATAATAATAAAATATAGTTCTAAATACTTCATTATTTTAACCAACCTACATGCAGTTGAAAGTAATATCTTTTCCTGTGGTATGGTGTGTACATAACAATGCCACAGTAAGCATAATCTTTGTTACAAAACTGGTAATTTGAAGTACATTGAGATATGAGGGTGAAGGTCCAGATAGCAATTGTAATTCTTTGTAATTCATACAAAGCAAACTTCAGCATTGTAAAAGTGTGTTTAACTCTTCTCAAATTCCTTGCTGATTTTATCACCATCTCTTGAAGAAGGAATGATACTTGATGGTGGCTGCAGTGCCAAATTGTACTGTTTTGTGACAGATTTGATGCTTACAGAAATAGTTTTTTCTAAAGTTCCAGGAGTTCATCCCACACTAAAATCCAGCTATTTCAATAGCTCTAACATTATTTCTTGCAGCTATCCTTGTACTGTTACATAAGTTCTTTAATACAGTAACTGTACAAGGACTCTCAGATATTCCCAGTGAACAACCATCTCCTGGGAACATTACTGCTGTATGAAAAAGCATAAGATCTGTTTCAGCCTTTAAAGAGTGATAGATAGACATTTCTTACTCAAGAAAGAAAACTTTTTTTTTTCAGAATTCATTTTTCTCTTTCCATATTTTTTATCTTTATGCTTGTACATTTCAATCAATCAGTTAGATCTGAAAACACAGCTATTTAAGGAAAAAATATCACATTGCTGACTTGGGGATATGATTTAGGGGTGATTATGGTTGTGCTGGGTGAAGAGTTGGGCTAGATGACCTTGAAGTCTCTTCCAACATTGATGACGGTGTGATTTTCAGAATAAAGTATGTGCAAAAATTTCCAGTATCAATAGAATATAAATCCCTGTCAGTATGACAAGAGGAAAAATCCTTCATTTAATTCCAAATCTGGAGATCACTTTAACTGTGTGTACACTTTCACTGTTACAATACACTAACTGGCTACTCTGGCATATTTTAATGATTTGTAGATCAGATCACTCATTTCTATACACTGTCTCTATGTGGCAGCTGTCCTCAGAAATGCCTAAAGGCAGCAGTGGTACTGAAGTTTCTTATGACCCTGAAATTCCACCTCCATATACACATTCTGGTGTTTAGAATCTAAATTTCTCTGAAGATCATCAGAAATCATAAAAAGGCATTTTTCTTCCTGTCTTCTTTTAACAGGGTTGGAGCTGATGAAAATGCTCTGAGAATATATCAATTTAGAGCTTAAAAATATAGGACCTTCTTTAAACATATTGTGATTCCTGCTTCTTCCAAGTATTTTAGCTTCAATTTCTGTAGCTTTTAAAAGATGCCATTTCAGTCTCTGTGTCTGAGAGTTTAAAAAAACATTTGTCCAGTTATCCAGTATGTCCAATTGTAAACCATAAAATTAAATAAATTCAGAGCAAAGATGACTCACATTTATAGCTTAGTGTATTCCTCTGGGATATGGAGGTTCAGTCTTTTGACAAACCCTACTGGATTCAGGTCCTGAAGAGGAATAAGAATTCAAGCAATGCTCTGTGTTTGGGGGAGGATTTTGTACTTTTTAGTGGACCCCTATGGATTTTATCACAGTTTTAATCATCTAATTTCTACAAGCAGATCCAATCTAAGTGCTTAATCTAAATGCTGATTAACTAGTTTGAAGCACCATGACATTAAGAAAGAGCTATCATAAATGCAGGGGACTTTTGATATTAATCTTTGGGGAATAAATGAAAAGGTTGGTGTTAAGAACCAATGTCAGTGCTGAAGTAGGATTTGCTTTCATTTTGTTTTCTAAATATCATCATCATTAATGTTTCTGGAATTCCTTTCTATTTGAGAACCTTAATAAAATATAACATTTTTTAACAATTTATGCTACAGGGGATGCAGTGGAACAATTTGTAAAATAAAATGCAATCATACTGTAATAAGTTGAACACAGTAAATTGTCCCTCTTCATGTAGTAGGAAATGAACAGTGAGAGGGAATCACAGAATGGGTCAGGTTGGAAAGAACCACAGTGAGTCATTTGGTCCAACCTCCTTGCTCAAGCAGGGTCATTCTAGAGCATATCGCACACAATTGTGTCTGGATAATTCTTGAATATCTCCAGCGACAGAGATTCCACTGCTTCTCTGGGTAACCTGTTCCAATGCTTGGTCATTCAAACAGTAAAGAAATCCTTCTGCATATTTAGGTGGAACCATCAGTCCATCAGTTTCTGCCCGTTGCCTCACATCCTGTTAGTAGGCATCACTGAGCAGAGCCTGGCTCCATCCTCTTGAAACCCTCCTGTCAAGACACACATAGACATTGATGAGGTCATCTCTTCTTCAAACTGAACAGACCCAGCTCCTTCAGGCTTTTCTTGTGAGAAATGCTCCAGATGCTAAATCGTGTTTGTTGCCTTCCACTGGAACTGGACACAACACTTGCATTTCAGACAGCTCTCCTCCGCCCAGCTCTCCAGTCCATGGACGTCCTTCTGAAGCATCTGCACAGCACCCCGGGGTTATTTGCCACTCCTTCCAGCTTTATGTCATCAGTGAACTTGCTGAAGATGCATCTGGACTTTCACTGAAGACGTTGACGAATAAGTTACACAATACTGGGCCCAGTATTGAACCTTGTACAGTGCCACCTCATGACAGGTCTTCCCTATGTCACTTCTTACAACCCTCCGCAATCTGCTGTTCAAACAGATGGAAATACCAGAGGAAACCAGAGGGGATATTCAAAAGCAAAGAAAAATATCCAAAGTAAAAATAATTTGTGACCTTGAATCTTAATTAGTTACTTTCTTGGAAGGATTGCCAGGCATTTTTTACCCAGAGGCAAAACCAGTTTAAAAAAAAAAAAAACAAAAAAAAACAAAAAACAAAATAAACCGTGATTTAGAAAGGCATTAATGAGCTTTTCATATCCTGGGTTGGTTTTATCAAATATGGTATTCAAATCTTTTACTAATCAAACTTAAGTCAAAAACCTTTTTAATACAGCTTACTGGATGTTGTACTAAAACCAGCAGCACAGACTCCTTTTTGGTTGCTGTAAATTAAACATTGATGCAAATTGCATGCAATTTATACTGTTTTCCTGTTACTCCATGTCAGTTTCTTAGGTTTCATGAATCTCATGGTGGTTTTTTTGTTTCGTGTTCTCAGGAAACCCTAAATCCCCAACACCCAGAGATACAGGACCTCTGTTCCATAAGCTTCAGGTCCTATAAATAATGGTTAGATGAACAGTCACATAAAAGAAGCAACAGAGTTGTTTCATGTTAGTATGTGCAATTAGATTTGTATTTTATATAGAATTTTCCAGGCTTCTACCTATCTGATTCTTATATTCACTAAAAACTTTTCACTCTGATAAAAGCAGAGAAAGGAGGAGGGAAGAGGCAGAAAAGAATGTATTATTGCCTCCTATAATAGCTCAAAATTGCCTGCTGAATTAGTTAAGATTGGTTCAAAATCAGATTTCAAAAGCTGATGTCTCATCTCTGATACACCCTATCCATACAGCATTTATGTTACACTTAAAAGGTTACTGTCATGGAAAATTTAAGCAAAATCTCATTTTGTCCTGACAGATTTCTGTTCAACAGGTAATAGATGGCAATGTGCCCTCCTGGCCAAACAGTTTTGTAAGCTTAATTTCTGCCTTGTCTCATCTTGCACAATGAGTACTACTACATTTATTCTGAGAATTGGTTTGCTATTCCTTTTATTTTTACCTAGATTTTGGTCTGTGAAACAAGCCCAGCCTCCTGTGCCAGCTTCAGAGGTTATGAATACATATTTCTGCATGTCCATTCTAGAGTCCACCCAAAAAATCTCACAGAAATCAGAACTGTGGAGTTTACCCCATTCCAGATTGGAAGGGAAATCATATTCTAACTTCTGGGCTATATGTACCTCATAAAGGTATCTTCTCTAAAAGATATGACCCTCCTGTCATGTGTAACTTCGGAAGCATTCCTGGTAGGTCCAGATTCTTTTAGTATGCACTAGCTTTTTCTTATTTCGCCAAAAAATTTAAAAAGGTCTTCACATTTTATGAAAGTGAGACAAAGAACTAAATAGGCTAAAGTAGTTCTGGGTCTGCAGAGGAGAAGTACTGTAAAAAACAACTATGCAGCAGCTAAAAAGATGTTGAGGGACACTGAATAATTACTTCAGATTCAGGTTACTCAGTCATCCCTGCAGATATACAGAATCCTTCTGATTATCTAATTCTTTCATTGAAGTCCCCTCCTGCAAGGAGAAAGTTTGCTACTGTGCAGAGAAATGTGAGTATTTTTAATGATTAAGGATAACTTCTGGCTCTAAGTAATACCATGTTCCGTTTCTGTATGGTAAATTAACTTCTAAAAAATACTTTAATTTGTTTTGTGGATTAAATATTAATTTTGAAACTTCTGAAACTGAGGCTTTATTCATTTAGCCACATTTTTTAAGATATTCTAGGGTAAACAAGGTGTCTGCATGGGGTGACATGTTACAATGCCTGTAAGAAACTTACACACTTCTAAGGTTGAATCTGGGGATCAGAGAGTTTTCAAGTTGTTGAACAGTATTAGACATCTATATATTACCTACTGACTCAAGTCTTTAGTGTTGAATAATGTTTTAATGCTCTTTTATCCTATGCAAAACAGTCAGTTAGAAATCCTGTTATTGCAAACGACTAATTTAGAGTAACTCTTTGCTTAGCAGTAGTTCATGATGAACAGCTGTTATTTTACTTTTAGCATGAATAAACTATTCCAAGTATAATGTATTATATAGTCTTATTAAAATCATATATATCATTACTTTGAGTGAATATGGAAATGCTGTTTCTGAGTGTTGTTAAATTAGTTGAAAGAAACTGATTGTGCTTTGAATAATTACACTAAATGGTTTTAATGAAGAAAAACTAGATGGCACTTCCTTTCATTTTGCATTTGGGGTTTTTATGTGGACTTCTTCCTTGACTACAAGGAGGGAAGAGTTCTCCATAGGATTCTCCAGAGACCTCTGTGAAAATCAAACAATGGCACTGACACTAACAGGAAACACTACCTGTTACAGAAAGTACTTTCAGACAAGGTTAACCATGTAGGAGTTTCAGAGGCATTTTGTCAGGGACCATAGTTCAAGTTACAATTAGACCGAGCTGCTGTCATTCACTTGACTAGTTTATGTTGAACATAACAAAGAGGAAATTCATTGCTTTGAGGGGCTATGTAGCATATACAGTTATTGTCATTATGAATATATGCTTTTATCATTATTTGATCAATTGAGGTCCACTAGATATCTTTTAGTGTGGAGTATGAAATACCCCAGACAGAAAGATCCTCTGCCTTCAGTGAACCTGCATATGGAATTCAGCACCACACCCTCAGAAGGAAAAAACCAGAGATGTCTCTGTAAAGTATAAGCCTGAGTAAATACCACCTTTCCAAAATGATGACAAGTGCTTAACTGTAATTACATACATTTCTAATGCATTTTTTTATCTGCTACAAACCCTGGTACAAGGTTTTTATTTTTTTACTTATTGTAAATCTTGGGCTGAACTTTTCTCCTTTCTACAGTGTGATAACTTCAAACTTATCCTCAGTGCCTTGCTGATATCAATTCTGACCCAACTGCATACTGCTGAATTGCATGAGGCCCTGCAAAGTAGCTTTTATGTTTTAAGGTACAACTACCATAATCTTCTAAACTATCTGATAAAATTTTAATCTTTCTGCCCTCCTTTATAGAAGTCAGCCAAGGAAAGATATGTTGACAGCATCTTATTTTATTTACTTCTCACAAATCCCTATGTCTCCTATGTTTAATCGTTTATCTTCTTCCTCCAGTTTTCCTTCCCCCTCCCTCTCACTTTAATCTTTTCTTTCCATTTGGCTTACTGTGGCTGAAGTCCAGCTTTGCTTTATTCTAATCATTGTGCAGACTATATTTCTTTATCTAAACACACTCTTTGTTTCCTTAAATGTTCCTGTACTTTATCATTAGATTCTCTCAATGTCATCACTACTTGTGCTTTTCCAGTCTTGATTATTTGATCACTGATGACAGAAAAGATGAGCTGCAGTTTATTAGATTTATTCTGTGGGGCTTGTTGCTAGGTGATACCCCTTAGCCACTGCTATAAATACTTAATAATCTTAAGATTAAATTTCCTTGTTACTTTACATTTAAACAGCATAAGGTACCTGAACTTTGATGATTTAAAGTGCATTAGAAAACTATTTGGATTAAGGGAGAATTCTGATTGGCTGCTAGATTATTGCTAAGGGATGGAATAATTTGTATGAAGCACACAGTTCTACTCTGATGTTCAGTATTTCCAACTGCAAAATTCATCTTATTCCATAGTTTGACATACCTTTTTTCTGACTGAAACTGTTAGGAGAGAAAAATCACAACTAAGTAAGCTATTTAGTAATCATGAGGTAACATTCAAGAAAAATTGGAAGTTTGAGGCTCTGCTGGGTTGTCTTATGTGAATCACATTCTTTATCTCACCTTGCTGCTTAATATTTATCCAACTAAAATTAACTATTTAACTCATACATGATCTTGAAAAAATTCCCATGTGAAATACAGTACCATGAGTATACTATGGCTGTCGTTATTAAAGTGTTGCAAAAAGTCATTTTAGTGTCTGAATATTTTTGTAATTATAAAGAGAGTTATCTTCTTTCAAACAAGATTTTAAACAGAAACTGGAATCAAAATGGAAAATTTGCATTTGCTGTCATCTTTATCAGTGAGAAGTTCCTTAGGCCTGTGCTCTCATTTAGGTTAAATAATTATTTTACAACTGTAGGGATTCCAGTCTTCAACCGGGCAAAAACCCCATTTTATGTAGAGGTTTTTGTTTGCCCATTTTAGTTTACTGGCCAATGCTCCAATTAATGAGGTGGTTTCAGTGGTACCTAAATGTCCATGTATCTGCTAGAATCACTTCCTTATTTTCTCGTTGTGAGATAGGACCAGGAGAGAGAGAAAAACAGGTTTAAAACTTCAAAAGGAAAAAAAGAAAAATTTATTGACAGATTTAACTGGGTTATGAGAATCAAAATAAAATCTTTAGAACACTTCTCTTCCCCCAACACCTTTCTTTCTTTCCCACTAAGACAACAATGTAGAGAAAAAACAAAACTCAAAGATTTCGAGTGAGTGTATCACTCTTCGAACAGTGGCATTGCAGCAAAGGGACTGGGCCCGGCCGGCCCGGCCACACCCGCAAGAGTTACGAGGTTACCTTGAGCTTTGCCGGAAGGAAAATAGAGAGTTCTCTTTCCCGGGCTTTCGATTTAAAATGTGTATCTCACAGAGGCGTACCCCTTTCTGATTGGTCTATTACTTCTGTGGGCTGGGTTCTATCTCAAACCAGCACAACAGCCCTGTCAGTATATAGGAATTTAAAACTATTTTAATAATTTTGTTGCTATAGGAAAATTAAGTAGCCGTTTTTTATTCTAAATTATAAGTAGGCCTCATGACTCTTATTCCATCAAGACCCCTCACTTCAAAAATTTGGGTTTTTTTTCCTTTTACTTTATATTCTGTTCTTGCTTAGTCCACTTCAGGGGTTTTGAAATATTACTGAAATGAGTTTTAGCCACAGACAAATTAGACAGATATCACACTAACTGATAATTTAGGTAAGATGTATGGCTTTACAGAAGTAATTTTTGAATGCTTAATCCTCATTAAGGGTGAAAATGTAGATAAAATTACAGAAAAAAAAAAAAAAAAACAAACCAAAAAAAACAACAACAACCAAAACCAAAACAACCCAGTCATATAATTGAAAAATATAGAAAGGAATTATATTAGAAATAATTGTATAAATTAATAAAATTTAAATCTTAGTATCACTTAACAATACAATAAACCAAAATATATGGGAGAAGCATGCATGATGAAGAAAAAGAACTTCCCAAAATAAAGACAATCTAGAAAAAAACCAAAGTATAAGGTCAAAATATCTCCATATTTTTATTTTGCTTTATTAAAGAGAGGGATGAGAGTTCATTTTATCATAGTGCTTAAGTATTTTCATGCAGGAGAAATAACTGTTAAGGTCCTCTTAAACAAGGCAATCAATATAATCAATATAAGAGCCAGAAATATTCAAATGAGAAATGTAGGAGAATTCTTTAAAATTCTCAGTATTCTATCTCTAGAAAAGTTTACTAAGAGAAGTACCGAATTTTCTATAATTTGAAGGTTTTCTATGTTTGTGTACCATTTATTAATCTCAATGAAGTGTAACTGAGCAATATGTAAGGGCCTGTCTTAATTTAAAGGTCAGACAAAATGATCCAGTCATGATAGGCCCACATGCACACACATACACACATGCATATATAATGTGCAAATATATAGATAGATATAGATATAGATATAGATATAGATATAGATATAGATATAGATATAGATATAGATATAGATAGATATAGAATAGATATAGATATAGATATAGATAGATATAGATATAGATGATATAGATATTGATATAGATATAGATAGATGATATAGATATAGATATAGATATAGATATAGATATAGATATAGATATAGATAGATATAGATATAGATATAGATATAGATATAGATAGATATAGATATAGATATAGATATAGATATAGATATAGATATAGATATAGATATAGATATAGATAGATTAGATATAGATATGCTCAGAAGAGACTTCAAAAAACTCCTCCATCACTGTGAAGAAAGTAATTAGAGAAATTCAAGCCCAACCCCCCCAAAAAATGTAATTAAATACAACAATAACAACAAAAAGCAAAGAGGATAAGGCCCAAACTCAGCAAAAAATATATTATTTGCTCAGTGCTTAATATTTTCTGTCAAGGATTAGAATCCCACTGTAGTGAACGTAATAGCAAGAAATAAAACTGTTCCAGATGGCTTATATTCTAAACAACTGGCAAAACACAACCACTGAACAAACAGGGTGTGCAGGATAAGATAAGGTTACTGTCCAGGCAGGCATGTGTGAATAAATTAGATGTGACAATGGCTCAGCCATCACATGTGGTCATTGATCTAATCAATGGCAACAGAACAATTATTCATAGGAATATTTTGATACTTATTTTCCCTTACATTGAAGACAGTTTAATTAATTGCATTTGTCTATATTCCACTGCATGAAAAAGAAAGTCATGACCATGCCTACTAATTATTTTCAAATTTACTAATGTAAATGAAAATTTACAAATAGAAGTACAATCTCGATTTCCACCAATATATTTCACCATGTCATTGCTTCAATATTTCAAGTAAAGAAATCAGCTGATCACCAATACTTCCCTAGATTTGCTGACCATAAGTTTAACATTACAAATCCTAAGTCCTGAAGGACCAATTCAGTAGCTAACTTCTGAATTTACTATTTATATTCTCACTACAGATATGATTATGTCAATTTCAAAGCCATCCCTTCATGATGTCAAAATATTTCACCTAAAATATGGGACATAATTTAATAATAATGAGGTCTGTTTGTGGTGGGATAAAGTTTTCATCAAGGCACCTGAAAGTAGACATATAGAACTTCTGACCAGCATTTTCATAAAATAACCCCAATGGTAGCTGCTAATCTGAACAGATTTATAGTAGCTAAACAGAGGGAAGGAGGTGAAGTTATAAAACTAAAAATAAATAATAATTATACTCTAAGTTGACAAATCTTCTGGAGTTTTGTTTCAGGGTTTACTTGGTAAAGGAGATAGTAATTGAAACGAGATTTAAAATTAAGAGTTAGAGTTGAAAAGAATTCATCAAGAAATAAAAAAGAGAAAGGAAAAAAGAGAGGGGGAAGTGAGGAATGCTAAGCAGTCCTCTGTGCCTGTGACTATCAATCAAGGCAAGAAGCCAGAAGATACAGAAGGGTCAGTTTGACATACACAGAGCCAATGTAAGGCTGATGAGGAGACACTGTGAAAAGAGCCAAAACGTCTCTGAACCAGCAAAAACCGATAGTACAAGACATGCGCAGAAGAAAAGGAAAAAAGTTACTCGAGGAAAGGTTTCTTGACATAAAGATCTGAGCAATAAGGCGCAGAATCAGAATGAAAAAAGGGCTCATTTCCATATGGGTATGAAAGGGCGGAGTTAAGAAATGCATATGTATAAGCGTGTAATGTAACCCCCAATTTGTAGAGATAAAAAGCACAATGTGAACTACGGAAGGCACGAATGTGTGCCCAGCACTGCAAAATACATACCTACTCGGCAAACAGCTTAATTGGTAAAGTCTTTCTTTCCACGAATCATGAAGCGACCACGGTGGGATTGTCTCTGTCCCCCTCCAGGAGTCAGCTGAGGCAGGTTTCCTAGTGTGCCTAAAGCATTCCCTGCCCATTTTCAAATAAACTAAATGCCTAAGGGGAAATTTCAGACCTAAAATAAACCAGTATTTTCAGCATTTGTCTACTTCATAAACCCCTAAGTTCACACAATAGGTTATCATTTTCCTCAAAATTTTACTCATGAGCAATAATAAAGGCATGTTAAGAATTCCTGGCATTCATGATGTGACATCAGTGTCAAACTGAAGATCATATTTGTTCATTTGAGTAGAATTGTGTAAGTCTGTAGAAAACAATCGCTTATCTCTCTTTTTCTCAAATTTATTGTGATTTATCAGTATGCGTCCACAGGCAGTGTCCAAATCTAGTGAAGATAGAAGTAATTCACAAGGTCTTAGACTTACCATTAGTGACTCCATAAACAAAACCTCTGAAGGACACAGTGGTGATTTGAGTACACATTTTTATTTTAAATAATAATCTAAACCTGTTGCAGTCATTTCAAAGATCATGTTTATTGATTGATTCTGAAAAAAAAAAAAA
>VWZN01002402.1:68182-79860 GCA_013396955.1 Regulus satrapa | reverse complement strand
AGCATCACAGTCAATGTGATCAAGTCAATAATAGAAAGCAGCAAGAAAGATACCAGCCTACCAGGCAGAAAAATGAGCCTTTCTGTTACTTTTACTATTTTCTTCTTAGCCACAGTGAATATATATACCCCTGTACATTCTAAACCTATGCTACTACCATGTCAAGAGTGTCAGTACTTAGCCAAACAACTGACCCAGTAGTTTGCCAGCTGTGTGTTCATAGTTGTCAGCTCACTGCTTCTTCGTTAAAAATGAGAAGGATGGGAAGGGGGGAAAGTACTTTCCTGAGGTTTTTAGATGTTTAAAAGATGTTTAAAGATGAAGGCAACTGGAACTGAGATCTCTTTATGTATCTACAGAGAAAATGAAAAAATGTAGGAAACATTTCATCCACAGCAAATTACTAGTGTTCTTCAGTCAGGCAGTGAAAGAAGAAGGTGATTCTGTGAATCCTCAGGAACATCCACATTTCAGAAAGTGTATGTTGTTTCTTTTCTGAAACTGACCTTGGGTAAGTTTTGACTTGGAGCTTGCGCTGGAATTGAGAGGGAAAATGCTCACAGGCAACAGTCACCATCTCAAATCAAATCCAAGTAAGTCTTCAGCCACTGAACATCAGCTCTTCTGCTGTAGACACAGAGGTCTTGCTCCAAATAGACAAGAAAAAAGCAAGTGCATGGAGACCAATGACAACCTGGTGACTTTCCAAGTCACCTGTTACAGTCATGCTCAGCTTTTCACATCCCTATCTGTAGAGTAGCTGTTCCTGCTCAGTTCAGAGGATAAACATGGGACATTATGTTGTTGATCTAATTTTTTTTAAAGTCCAGTAAGCATTTCATAGGTACTCAAAGAGAAAACACAGTAAGTAGTAATAAGATTTTTTTAGTTGTATGAAGTGGTGTTAGGATACAAAAATGTAGCAGGTTTTATGTATGTTATTTAAACATTTGCTAGAATGGGTGGATACTATCAGTTCAGGGCAGAAGACCATTAACTGACTACTGACAATGCAACACAGGGTATGAGAGACTACCTTGTAGCAGATAAACTAAATATTTTTATAGCTGGGCCACTTTCACTCCACGTAACCTTAAAAAAAATCTACTCCATTGCACAAAAACAATAAAAGGACACAGTGCAAAAGCCAGGCAGATTTTGCAATATGCCTTAGAGAGACATACAGAGAAGGATTTCAGAACTTAAGTATTTCATAAAGTAATAAATCAGTATTACAGTAAATAGGAAAATCTGAGCATTGACAGACACCACTCAAGTTAATGAGGGAAGAAACTCTTGGACTTGTATTTTTATGTTTTACAAGTTGTACTGTTTTCCCAACAAAATATGTCTGAATGTTAAGGAAAATAATTTATCTGAATACAGTATACTATACCTCAAATATAGCCCTCTGATGAGCTCATCCCAAAGCATTACTATCACAAAATAAGAAGGGATGCTGACTATTTAAACACAAGTGCAGAAAAATACAAGAATGCATATTTCAAGCTCAACAGGCCTTCTCTGCCAGGGCAGCTGATCTGAATCGAGAAAGTTTGTGGGTTTTGCTTGCAGGCCACAGGAGTCTTGGTTGTCTGGGTTGTCACTACAGCTACTGATCATGCTGACAGCACCTTTTACCAAAAGCTGCTGTTTTTTAGTCTCTTCCCTTGTTACATCCACATCTATGGATAGAAGAGCAATGTCACTGCAGTGACACTCTCTTTTGCTCTGCAGTTTTTCTCCTACTGTGGCCTCTGTCATATTTAATATAGACAAAAGCAAATTTTGCTTCTCATTCACAATTTTTTTCTTTTACCTCATAAAGTCACAATTCTACAGAGAGCTACCTGATTACCTAGGAAACAGATCACAGCCCAGTAGGTTGCAAGCAGCTGTCTACAGCAAGATAGAGTGCATGTAGCAGACAGGACCATTGCATTCCCATTTTAGGCTCTATTTGGAGTTATGATGAAAAGAACATAGGATGAAATTAACCCTACTGGATCAGACCAAACCGTCTAGGACACTGTCTTGTCTGTGTCAGGGAACAAAAGCAAGCAATAGAGGAAATTACTTATAAATAGAATTTAAGTTTTTAAGGCACTCTTTGCATGTTTGTGCACTGTGATGCATCATGGAAAGTGACAGAAGCTGAACCTTTCTTCTCAACCTAATGCAGAGGAGTTGGTGACAAAGGGAGATGAAGTTTGTGTATTTTTTTCAGAGTTTGAAATAAAAATAAATAATTTATCTAAGTAATGCTGATGAGAATAAGGTGAGGAAGCTTCTGTGTTTGCAGTTTCATCCAGTTCAGAGAGGAATACCAATAGCCTGTCGATAGCAGGTAAACCAGTCTGCAAGTTACAGCAGTGATGGCAACAGTTCTCAAAGGAACTACTTCAAGGGTTTGTTTGCTTGCATAAATGTACATGTTTCTACCAAGTCTTCACCAATCTTGTAATGGGTGCTCACCCTGGAACAGTTTAGTGAGGCAAACTTCCATGAAAACCCCCAAATCCTGAAAGCAGTGACATTTAGAGACTATGTGGCTAAAAAGCAGATAATCTGAACAATTTGCCAGAGAAGAAGGACCAATTGTGTTTAGAGGCTGTTCTTTACAATGTGTATGGTATGTTGGGCTGAAGCGAATATGTTTTCATATATTCCTAATATGAAATATTCATAATATGAAAATATTCATAATAATTATGAAACAGTTGTTAGAGAGTCTGTCTGAGACAGTGTAAGCTGGAGCAAACCACACCCATGCAAGAAGGTGTTGTGAATAAACTGGATGGCAGCACAGAGGAGCTATTATGAAGAATCCTGTTGTTACAGTGGTGTGCTGGAATGAACCACTGTCAGTGGGATGGATAGTGAAAAGTGTTAAGGAAAGAAAAGAGGGATTCTGATGCTTTAAGGAGAGTAATGGCCTTGGCAAGCAAGTGTGCAAATAGGAGTGATGGAGCTGTAACTACAGTGAATCCCATGGAGTATGTCCTGTAGTTCAAGTACAGCAGATCACACAGCTCAGATAAAACCCATCCAAGGGTACCAAAGAAAATCCGTCTTTGGAAATAAGAGAAACAGCAATGAGGAAGCTGAATATACTGAATATGGGGACACAGAGCAAAAGAGGAAGTAATTGTTTTGCACTCAGTATATTCTATTTGCAGAATTCATTGTCAGAGTGGGGTCACAGAAAGACACCCAGAAACAAAGTAGGGCTGGTTCATGCTGTGACTTGATGATGACTCTGTGCTTATCCAAGTGATAGGCAGCCTGCGTTGAAGTTTTGGTAAAAAGAGACTTAAGAGGGAGGGAAAGTAGGTTAGAAAAAGCTGTTAGTACACACCTGTTAGCCACCTGTACTTCTAGTGGTGTCCACATCATAAAATTTTCCTTCTCTGTGGGATGAAGATTGGTCATTATCCAGAGCCAATGACTATTCCTGAAAGATCAACATTGTCTGCCAAAACATGTTTGTTTCTCTTTACTGTGTTTCTCTACTAGGTTTCTGATCTTTCATCTTTTTAGATTAGTTTTCTCACAGCTAGTGTACACCTGTGACACAATCTGCCAACCAGTGAATCAAGTCTGTGCTCAGAGGCAAATGCAGTCTGAGACTGTGGTGCTTCTGCACTGGTGTGTGTAGCAGTACTCAGGAAGAACAAGAGTCAGGAGGGATTGCAAGGTCATGTGTGGTTTCAGGGCTACTGTGTGAGCACAGAGACAGAGACTGAGGGCACCATGAGCACAGGCTTCTTTAGGGAGCCATAAAGAGTAGGGAGGATTGCATGCTATATGAAGAATCTGCTTGATGGGACAGCACTGGGATGAAATCTTTTGGTGATCTTTGGATCCAGGCTGATGAACCCTGGAGAAATAACAGTGAAAATAGCTTAGAAAAAAGATATCATATGCCTTTAGCCACCTTGGGTAAAATACTAGATTTTAGTGATTGGGTAAAATACTAGATTTTGTTTTTCTAAAGTGTTTAGGGAAAAGGCCAAAGGTCAGATGGAACTACAGCTAGGCCTAGACTTAGAGAGTAATGTAACATTTTTAAGTATGTCTGTAGGGGAAAACATGGGCTTGTTGAATGAGAAAGACAACCTAATTAGTAATAAAAAAGTAATTTAGTATCTAAATGGCAGCTAGGAAGAAATGAAGGTGAGTCCGATATTCTTCAATAATTTAATCAGTAACTTGAATGCAAAGAAAGCAATTTGTAAATAATAGTAAATAAGGGAAAGAGATTATTAAGCTGGAAAGTTAAACCTCATTTTTAACAGACCTCATGAAACAGAATGATTGGTGAGCAGTTCAAGTGTAAATTCTGCACATGAACTTAAAAGACTAATTCATGCACGAAGGTAGGCTGGACTGAGTAGAAACCCTGATGTAAATGCCTGGAAGCGGCAGTGAATATCAAGTGGAAAATGAGCCAGCATTGCAGGCACATCACAAATGAGGGGAAGTGCACTCTTGGAGGAACCTGGCCAGCAGGTCAAGGGCAGGCACTGCACACACTTTCCTGACCCTTGTGGGGCTGCACCTAAAATAATGTAGCTAGTTTTGGGTTCCAGATCAAGAGGTGTAAGGGAAATAGTACCAACCAGGTGCTACCAAGATAGGTAAGATTCTAGAGCCTATTTGATGCCTTCAAGCCTTTTATGACCTTCAAAGAGAAGCTGAGAAAGATTGGCTTGTTCAGCATAACACAGAAGTCATCTGATGGCAGTCTACAGCTGCTGGAAGGGAATTTACAATTGCTTGAGCCAAACTCTTCCCCTTAGAAGAAAATCACCTCAGAAGGAACAATGAACCCTTACTGCACCTGGGGTATTCAGATTAAATGTTTGGGAAAAATTCCTAGAAAGGATGGTTCCTGCAGCACAGGAGTACTGAGAGATTGTGCAAATTGACTAGGGAAAGAAATGCCTTGAGTGATCTACAGCTGGTGAAAAATTTGATTCAGGGGAGAGGCTGAACTAGATGTCTTCCAGTGGAAAATTCCAACAAACACCAAATCCACCAAACACCAACAAACAAATTCCAACAAAAATCAATTACTACCTCATGGTTAAGTATATAATTTTCTTCACATGTTGTATGTTGTTTGATTTCCACTGCAGCAAATGGATGAGTTTAGATGAAGCTTCAATGCTCCTCCCAGAATGTCATTTTAAATCTCCTCTGCCTTGAAAGAAAGACCAGCAAGCAAATTATGCTTCTGTACCTTGACAGAAGACCTATAGCTCAGGGCAAAACCTATTTTCATCTTGTTTTGTCCTGTATTCCCTTTACCTGGAAAAAGTACGTGCTTTGCTTTGCAGTGTCACTTCTTATGAGAGGATAGTCTTGAGTTAGTAGCAGCAGCAAAGGTCAGGAGATTAGGAAGAAAAACTAATTGCATGCTATAAGCAACCCAAATATTCTCCATTCTGCACTAGGGCTTTTATCAGCTCTTATTGTATCAGAAATCAATCCATCCCTTCACAGTTTACTTGTTCATAGGATAAAAATATAACAGCTTGCAGTAATAAATATGGAAACTGTAACTATAATTCATCAGTCCTTTTATCTCTGATAAGCTTGTATCATTCACAATGGAAACTTCATGCATCTCTTATTTTACCAGTGAATGTGACATTTATTTCCATAAACCATTTATACAGATAAACTTACAAAACTGAGTCCACAGACATACCTGGAATAATTTCCCAGAGCAGTTACACTGAAAATATTTATTGGTCATTTTTAGCTTGCATAACTTCAGCCTCAGAAGCAAACTTTAATTAGTGGGAAGCACTCTTCAGGTATTATAATGTAACAGTATTTGGGCCTCACTTCTCTCTGAAAATTTTTTATTGTCTTTCGTCTTTAGTATATTATTTCCTTGAACTTCAACAGGAAACCCAGGCTTAGCATTCCACGTAAGGACCTTTCAGAAGACTGTTGTTTACCCAGCATCCTAGGACATGTCTAGTGCTCCAGAAGTGTTGTGATAAGATCAGACTCGTGCTCTAGGACATATATAGAGAAAGAAAAGAAAAAAAAAATAAAATACAGCAACCATAACAGAGGAGGAGACAGAGAAAGGAACAATAATCCGAAGAGATCTCTCTGGGGCTGAGCTTTGCTTGATGCAGTGGTGAGAGGTAAGGCCTGGCTTTACAAATGCTTCTTCCCCAGCTGGCAGCACTGACCCATGGATTACCCAGACTTTCATTTCCTGGGCACAGGCTCTCATGGACCCACAGGCAAACCTCAGCTGCTTGCCATGGCATCTATCTCCTTTGTACCTCTCTTTCCAATCTGGTGCAAGTCCTGCTGCTTCCAGGCCAGAGGGATGCACCAGTAGAAGAGAGTGCTGTCTCCAAGTGGTCCTATTGCTAAGTGTGGAAAGGAGAGACAAAGAGAGGAAGAGGGGAACTGTTTCTGAAAACCTGATATGCCTGTTACTATTATTTTCTCACCTATCTCTGTCTGTCAATTTCTTTTTACTTCTTTCTGTCTTGTTTGATGTCTGCTGTTGGCTCTTTTTTCTTTCTTTCTATTTTTCTTTCTGCCTCAATATCTATTTTTTTTTTCTATTTGGTGGTTATTAAAATTTTGTCTTTTCTCTCAGAGTGTAGCCCTCCTTGCCCTGTCATGAAATGAAATCATATTGAACAGAAAAGCTTTACTTGGTGTTCAGACTGGAATTAAAGACAGCAGTTTTAACAAGAACATACATAAACATCCCCAGACTTCTTGCACTGCCAATGTGTGCTTCCTTAGTCATGTTAAAATACTGACAATCTATTTTCAAGGTAGGATATATATTGGTTTGCAATGTCTATGTATGAAATGTTTTGCAGTAGTGTGAATACCTCTCAAAGACAGAATCACATCTAGTCCTCTCACAGCCCTTACTATCTAACCACCTACTTCTCCTTGTAGTGAATGTATCTCAATAAATTCCTTAAGCTGTATAAAAAAAATGTATTATTTATGTACACTTACAAGGGATCAGAAATGAAGTCCTAATTTTGCAGTGTGTTACTGCTGATTTAATCGTTCAGTGTACATTTGCAAACCAGTAAAGCACGCACAATATTTCCCTTCTGCCTCCTATTTTTTCTTCATGTCTGTTGACCACATGGATAATGCTGGAGCTGCTAATTCTCTGCTTGCAATGCTTAATGATCTTGCCAGAGCACTCATTACTAGAAAGACACCGAGGATCAAATCCATACTGAGAGTAATCCAGCGTAGCACTGGCTGGACAACAAGAGTTGTGTCTCCCTATGCCAGGGCTGTATTTATTGCTAAAACCATCTCCAGCACAAAGATGCCTTGCCATGTTTATTCTGTGCCACCACGTCTGGTATAATCAGGATAGAATAAGAAACAAAAGGTTTACACTGTTGTTTTAATGTCTGCCAATAACAAGATTGGAGATTCACAGCATCTGAAGCCAGTCGGTTCATCAAAGTGCTCTTCAGCTGCACAAAGCACTCCATCTTAGCATTGCATCCAATTGTGCATTTCAGGGTATCTTTCATTACGCTCTTCTAGGCAGTGCTAGCAAACTTAGCAATATGCACTCTTGCCTTATTTGCTGACTGGCTTAAAAAAAGAAAATTAAATACATTTCTCATATGGCTATAATGTGGAATTTTTCCACACCATTAAATAAAATGTTACTGTAGTTAATTGGCATTTTCTATGAGAAAACATTTCTTAAGCTAAACTTACTGAGTTGTGTGGGACATTTTGCTAGTGCACATCATATTTGTTTCCCAACACATATAATATTTCTGCTTCTATGCCAGCAACTCATCTAAGGTAGAAAATCAGCTGCCTCTCTATCTCTCTCCAGAATAAACCAAGAGTAATTCTTCTGAAGTCAAAGGAGTTAAGCCAGTGTACAGAAGAGAAAATCATGTTCTGCCTGATCAACCCTGTAAAAGAAAATGAGATACAACCTATAACACAAACAACCAAGTTAGAAAAATTTATTTCTTACTATGTTTTTTAATGTAGCTTAGGTGCTAGAATACAACACGTAATACCAACAGCATTTCATGAGTAACTAAGCAAAAAATATTATATGTGACATGCATTTCTTTTTGCAGCAACAACCATAAGAAATATATTCTTTGAAACAATAGTATTTCTTTGTTAATGTATTATGCACACACCTGTGCATTCACATAGGTTAACGGGAGGGCAGAAGGAGCCTTAGTGCAAATATGATAGCCACAGCAGAGCAAACACAAAGGAAAGTTGTACTGAAAGACAGACAGAAAGGTTTAATGTTAGCCATTGGAGCTACTGGAACTGATACTTTGAGCTAGGGTTTCTTAACATTAAGGCTTCCTTCTCTGTCTTCCTGAAAAGCCTATTACATAAGTCTGGTTATTGGGTTAGACTCATTTAAAATCCAGCCTTGTGTCACCTATTAAGCTAACAGATGTAGATCCATAGATGGATGAATTACTACTAGCTTCAAAATGCTTGGCTTGTGTAAGGGGATTGAGGTGCTGTATGATGCTTGGGATTTTTTATTTTCCTCTTGCCTTATCCACATGAGAAATACTTTGCTAGGCACTAACTTGCTTGACCTTTTTGTCTCAGTCAGAAATTTTCTATTAAAAGTAAAAAATGATCCTAACAGAGAGATACCAAACATCCATCGTTTAATCTCTGGGGTCCTTCAACCAATTTGAAAGTCAACATTGGAGGAAGCAATTTTTTTCTGTTTGTTTCAGACTGATCTCCTACAGTTGTTTAAATTGGACTAGCACGCAATTTTAAATTAACTGAATAATAAAATAGACCTGTTTGGTATAGTTTTTATAACACTTACACAGAGGAATATGATTTTGTAAAAAAAAAAATTNTTTACAATCAGCATTTCTCATAGTTCTTTGGTGGAAGGCAAAGCTCTTAGCAATTTTATTGGTATCTAGAAATATCCAAGTAAAAATCTTCAGTAACCCCAGAGAAATATGCTCAGTGAGACTGTAGGAACATATATGTTATATAATGTAGGAACATAAAAACTCATTTGCTTATTTGTAATTAGTTTGAAGTCTGATTAAAGAATCACCAGATAGTTNTATTTTCCTCTTGCCTTATCCACATGAGAAATACTTTGCTAGGCACTAACTTGCTTGACCTTTTTGTCTCAGTCAGAAATTTTCTATTAAAAGTAAAAAATGATCCTAACAGAGAGATACCAAACATCCATCGTTTAATCTCTGGGGTCCTTCAACCAATTTGAAAGTCAACATTGGAGGAAGCAATTTTTTTCTGTTTGTTTCAGACTGATCTCCTACAGTTGTTTAAATTGGACTAGCACGCAATTTTAAATTAACTGAATAATAAAATAGACCTGTTTGGTATAGTTTTTATAACACTTACACAGAGGAATATGATTTTGTAAAAAAAAAAATTAAAATAGGATGATGACTATAGGATGACATTCCTATCACACAGTAATAAAGAAGTACATGTTATACAAAAAACCCAAATAAACAAACCAAAAAAAACCCCACCAAATTTTAAAAGAGAGATCCCTCTCTGAATTCTGGCTTCAACAGGCTGGAGTCTCAACTATGCTAGAGTTTATTAACATAGTCTGGGTGAAAGACATACTTCTGGTCCTGTCCAACCCTGTTTGAGATATAAATGAATCACGTCCATCTATGCAGACCAAGATACATGTATGCGTGTTCACAAAANAATTACATATTTTACGTTAATTTGTATTTGTAGCAATGTTGCCAACCTCAGGGAAACCACATGGCAACATGAGGTTTTGTCATTGCTCTAAAATGTTAAATCCTGTAAACTCACTAAATATTGACAGTGAGCTAATACAAAACATAAACATGCTAAAATATTGACGTTCACTGCATTAAAGATCACCCCAAGTGAAGAACAGTGCAGCACTGCTGTTTTGTGAAGGCANGAATATGATTTTGTAAAAAAAAAAATTAAAATAGGATGATGACTATAGGATGACATTCCTATCACACAGTAATAAAGAAGTACATGTTATACAAAAAACCCAAATAAACAAACCAAAAAAAACCCCACCAAATTTTAAAAGAGAGATCCCTCTCTGAATTCTGGCTTCAACAGGCTGGAGTCTCAACTATGCTAGAGTTTATTAACATAGTCTGGGTGAAAGACATACTTCTGGTCCTGTCCAACCCTGTTTGAGATATAAATGAATCACGTCCATCTATGCAGACCAAGATACATGTATGCGTGTTCACAAAAACATCTCTACACTAAGACCTGCACATCCTATAGTATAGTGTGGTGTCTGACAGGCCACTTGGAAAGGTAAGGCATAATTCTTTGCCCTTAAAATGCTTATCAAATGATAGTAATTTCTTTCTAGGGTTCTGGCACTTATCTCTGTCCGAGACAAAACCTCCAGTCTTTTCTCGTTTTTGGGAGAAAAACCCAGGAGATCCAACTAAAAAAGACCCAGTCTACTGAATGAAGATTTATTGGTTTANTGAAGGCAGTGGTACTACATGGCATTTTCCCCACTCCAAAGTGCAGTTTTAATTTCACCCTCTGTGTAGGGTCAGATTTTACCTTCAGATAAATACAGCCTACCAAGCAATTTTCTAAGTGGGTGTACCAAAATTCCTAGGTTCCAGCCTCTCTGGAAACTGTAAACAGCAGTGCAGAAGCTGAAGGGGAAAGCTTTAACTGAGTTCCCTGGATTTATTAATCTCAGTAGTTATTTTCTTGAAACAAGAAAACAAACATGCTCAGCCTTCTGAAAACTTAAACAAGTGCTGTATAGCATGAATCCTTCTATGATGAAAAAAAATTGTTTAGAAATTCTGTTTCAAACTGTGGCTTGTGACATAGCAACTTTCCCATTTTTCTCCTTTGCTTTTGATTTTCACTCTCAGAAATGAAAATGAAGAGTCATCTGTTGTGCATTAAATATTATTTTCTAGATAGTGCTTCCTGTTTCACTGCCAAGTTTTAAGAACAGAAAAATTATTCACATTCTGCATTTCCTTGAGGATTTTGGAGACTTCCTCAGCAGTGGAACACCATAAAGAACTCTGTGACAAAAAGTAAGAGATGCTAAGGAAGGACAAGATTTGGTATCATATGTTTGTTAATCCAGTCTTCCTAACAAGTCAAGTCCTTCAGGATTTTTATGAGAGGAAATTCAATACAGAAAAGATGGTGTGTGATCTTGGGATAGCCTGAATTTGTGATGCCATCTCCTGTGTTTCCTTTCTTTTCTAAAGACAATAACTCTTAGTCAATAAAATTATACCAAACCTAGGGAACTGTTCCAGCTCTGTGTCTCCATACAGCAGAACAGCATGGAGCTCACCACAAAGCTCTCACTATGGAGAGGGCTTTCAAGCCTGTCAGTGAATTCACTGCCAAGACTTCTGCTAAAACAGCTGATTTTTGGGGGGGACTCTGACCAAAATCCTTTTAAAATATTATTCCAAATTTCACTGACAGCACTTCACAGTGAACACACACTGTCTGCAGGGATTTCATTTTTAGGACTTTAGCTCATGTCCATTTTTGACCAATTAAGCTTGGCAATTTCTTTTTAAAATGATGTTCCCTTCTTTTCTAACAATCCCTCCACCTACTGTCCTTGGAAGTTCTCAGAATAGTCA
>VWZN01002402.1:18759-53282 GCA_013396955.1 Regulus satrapa | reverse complement strand
TTTTTTTTTTTTTTTTTTGCCCAGTCAGAGGAATATGAAAGGATTGCTTTATTGATTGCTAACCAGAGGTCTGTTCCCCGCTGGGAAAACAAACTTCTCCAAACTACTTGCAAACAGCTCTGCAGAATCCAGAAGGGGCAGAAATGTGCACACATCCATTTTTAGGCTCCCGTTGGGCCTTGGGAGTGGCATTTATTAAGTCTTTTTTCTGCAAGGCAGGTGCTGCTTTCCCTGCAGCACCAGGGAAATTGCTGCAGGGAATTATGCAGGGTAATGGCAGGGCCATTACCCAGCATCTCTTCCTTATGTGCTCAGCTGAGCTGCTGGAAAACTCATCCTAGGCCACCCTTGCATGAGAAAGAAGGTGAAAAATTTACCTGAGGAGGAAGAAGGGAAACTGTCACACCTGACCACAACACCCATTACCAATTCCCCTGCTCTGGTTGCAGGGAAGGGGTGAAGGAAGCTGGAAACATGTTGAGCCTGAGTGAATGAGTGAGGTGAGAAAGGTTTTCATTTTTTTATTTACTGCTCACTATCCAAACTTACTTGAATTGATAATAAATTAAACCCATTTTCCCCAGGTGGCACCTGGTTGGTTTCCATCAGGGACCGAAGACTATTTCCCTGTCTTTGTCTCCATCCCTAACACTTTTCCCTCTTACTGGGTACCCACAGCCTGTTGGGAAGGAGGAGTGAGCACCTGGTAGTGAGGTCGGTGCATCAGGGCCCCCTGGGCACCTGATTCCCAGCATGAGGCTCCAGAGCTCCTGCCCTGTCACTACACACTCAGAGCTCTGTCTCCATGTACTGCTGAAATTCTAGCATGTGACCATGTGCAGCAACATGAGGAAAGACACCAGGAGTACAACAGTAGCAAAACCCAGGAGCTAATAATAACTAAGCAGATACAGCATCTCTCCATGGGCTCTTCACAGCTTGCTTCCAAATGGTGAGGCCACAAGTGACTGGGGAAGGCTGCCAACAAGATGACATCTTCACAGGCCATGCTAAAGGCTTCATCACAGCTCAGTGCCTGTAGAAATGAGCAAGGGACTGATTTTCACCGGCTGGTATTTCTGGATGGGCTTTCACCTGATTTTTTTTCTTCATTAATCATACCTGAGGTGTGAGATCATGACTCAGGTTTAATACATAGGTGTGCATTTACCTCCAGAAGATGCTGCTCCAGGCGTCCTCAGGCTGGTGTCATTGCTAGCATGCCAGAATGAATCGCCTGCTAATTTTGGAGCAAATGTGAAGAAACAGGCTGGGTTTCAGAAAGTGGAGATCCAGTGTTGGGCTACTGAGAGCAAGCATGCTGGCATGCGTTCTGCAAGCACCATGTGGGTGGTAAGTGAGCTCTGCAGTGGTCACTTTGAAATGAACTGACCTGCTTGGAAAGAGTAGCTGCCCTACAGACACCTGTGAAACCTATCGCCTAAACTGTGACAGTTTCCATGCACAGTTTCATCTGAGGAAAGATTAATTTATTACAAGGAGGCAGCTTTACCCATAAGATACCAGAACAATATTTTTTCCCTAGCATCATCATCTGTAATCTAAATATTTCTTTTACAACTGCTGTTATCCTCACCAATTGTAGCTCAATATGTCAGACATCAGTCATTCATCCTGTCTTTGGTGTGTAACTTCATCCCCTTATACCTTATAATTATATTAATTATAATAAAATCTTATATGCTGAATTTTTGTCACATCAATATCAAAGCTCAGAATTAGAAAAAGTGTACACAATTATTTTTTAAACTTTTGTTTCCAGTCTGCCTACCCTTTGTGTAGTGAAACTTCTGTGCCTTGGATTTCTAATCATCATGAGGGCTGAGCAAATGCAGTAAGTTGGCGCAAACAGCTTGATCACCAGCCTGCAGAATAAACAGCAGGTGTGGTATTGGAGGCTGCCAAAGTCTGGCAAGGTAAGACGAAAGCCTCAGTGCAACATGGAACAGCTTGAGATGTCTAAAGGTCAGTCTCAGCATCCAAAACTCTTTTTGTTCTCGTAGGTTTGGGGTCAGAGGGGATATTTTCAGCTATTTTTAGTTTTTTGGGGGGTGGGGGTGGTTTGCCTGCCAGTTTTTGCACTTGCAGGTGAGATTTCAGCAGAGGCTCAAAACCTCAGCTAAGGCTTTGTTGTCTCTGCTCTCCATTGTCAACAGTGCCTGGTTACAGAGGAAGTCTGGAAGCCAAGGTTTGCAAACTTGATCACAGTTAAATATTTTGCCAAATGTTTCCCCTATCCACACATTCCAAAATCACAACTGGTAGAAATCTCTTCAGATTTTTCTTAGGCTCCTAAGGTAAAAGCAACTCTGTAGAAGTTTGAGCACTAAGATGATCAGAAAACATTTCAAAGCAAGCTAATACTTTGCTCTTAAACACTATGGAAATGTTATTGCAAATCAGCTCCTGGCCAAGTGGTAAGCACATGTGCCTAATTTGAAGTATCGATTTCATGATTAAGCAGTATCCACAGTATTGATAGATGTCCCTGAATCAGGCCTTAAAGTATGCAGTGGCTCTTCTAATTAGCTACTTCAGTCATTTCACCATGACCTCTTAATTTTATATGATTGGAGTTTTGCTAGTTTATGAAAGAATATAAAAACATTCAATAAGAAAGCAGGAAACAGTGAATCAATTTACACCATTCCCATCAGGGTTTGATCCTGGGATGTGCTGAGCATTGACAGTGCTCAGAGAAGTCAACACAGAAGCCATTGTACAACTCCAGGTAACTTGTCATTAAAGCAAACCATGAGCTGTTCTAGTTATGCACATTTTCACATGCCAACAAGTCTTAAAGCAAAAAAATATAACAGTATTGTAATTTAAAAGGGTCTTAAGAGGCTGGAACATTTAGTATTCAGCAATGAATGCAGAGGACGTACACACTCTAAATACAACTCTCTTGTAATGTTATTTAAAAGATGCCTGCACTAAGATAAAAATTCTGAAGAAATGCATGGCTGAGTACATTTGCATTAGGAAGTATGGAGCTGTAGCAGGCATAGCTCCTGCTAATTTTCAAAGAGTCTGTAGTTCTGTCATTGATCAGGAAATCATCAGTTTCAGCACCCCATTCCATCCAAAAAGCCAGATGAAAAAGCCCATTTTATCTTGTTTACATTCATACAAATACAGTAACCAGAAAACAATAAACACAAAGTGGTTTATAAAGAATCCTGGATTCCACCCCATAAGATGACACAAGTACAATTTAAAGGTTACCTTTATGGTATTGATACAGTATTGCTACCTATAAATAAAGTGTGTGGGATTAGGAAGTATAGTGACCTTCATTTAACAGTGTTGGAAAGCAATTAACTCAAGGTCACTTGCAGATCAGAATGGCTTAGGAGGATGGTTTAGTCCTGAGCTGCTGACCAGGACAATGAGATTTATATATCCTTGTTTGTAGATACTATGATATTTGTTTAACACATCTGTCTGGATAATATTTGCACTGAACAAGCAGCGAAGAAAGGATAAAAGAGCCAAATGTCAGCTATTTTATGTTTGTGTGTACAACAAAAGGGAGAGTTTACAAATGTCAGCAACTTGGTTTTGTGTTTCACTCCTTCAAAACATCTTGCAACAAAAAAAAAAATTGGATGTGACAAGAAATTAATCCATATTGTGATCTAATTATTGCTGGAATTATGGGGAAAATGTAAGATGTCTAAAATATTTAATTGTGAGAAGTGTCTATTAAGCTAATTTTGCAGTGAACTTATAAGATTTTTAAACATTTGTGCCAGGTTTGAGGCGCCTAAATAGCCAGAAAACTCTGATTTTCTCTTTCTGGGATACACGTGGAGCACAAAAAAAAAGAAAAAAGTCTCTACTTACAATCCAGACGAGGGCCTGGTTCAAAGAGTCTTCTTTTACTGCCTTGCATAGTCACAGGGAATGGGGTTATTTTCCAGGTAGGCTGGAAAGGGAAGGTAGTTTGGGGAGCCCACAGTCCCAGGAGGTTTGGCAGAGCTGGGGCTGCTGGGCAGAGCCACATCCTTCTGACAGCCTGGAACGCAGTGGAAGTGGTGCCTCACTCACATGGTGAAGTCTTTAGAGAATGTTTACACAGAAACCGATAACAGCTGAAAGAAAAGGGCTTTATATTTTAAATCTCCCTTAACTATCTCATGTCATGTCACTAAACCACCTCTGTGACAGATGACCATTTTTGGCAGCGTTGTTTGGGGCATCTACACCATGAACAAAAACCTGTAAATACTTCTTCACACACCCTTCTACTAACACAATCTGCTGTTGTGTGTTTTCGTATTAACCTGCTACAAGGCAAAAAGGAAGTGCTTGCCCAGTAGACTCTCCAGAGAGTTTGCCAAAAAATTGTATAGGCTGAGCCAACCTGTGCAAACCAAAGTAAACTATCTTGAACACAACTATTGGCACAACAAATTCATTTCTTATTCATCATGGTAGAGCAACTCAGATACAATATGGAAATGAAGGAATTTTGCTCAGCTCTTATTTGGGGGGTTAACTGTCAGCTGTAATGAGGAATAAAAAATGTAAGTACAGAAATACTAATTAATACAAATCCATATTAGATATCCCTTTCTTTCTGTAATGTGTGATACACAGTGCAGGGCTTTAAGCTGAACTCACTGAACACACTTCTCTCTGCCAAGTCAGTGCCTTGAGAACATCTGGGGCTGTGCAGATTGTTGTCTCTCCCCCAGTAAAAGCACCCTTGGATCATTACTATCCACAACAAGTTCAACAAGGAAGGACTGAAGGCAGAAGGAAGGGCAGAAACACTCAATACCCTGCTCTTTCCCAGCCCCTCACTTCCTCAAGGCAACACCAGCTCCTGATCCTCTGGCCTCCCATGGACTGACCCCGAGGGCATCTCCCCACCCTCCCCACATGCCTCTCACAGGTGGTGGGCAGGTCTGCACCATCTGCTCCACGCTCTGAGGTGAAGGATCAGCCTGACCTGGATCCAGCTGTGAGGCTCCTGGGGGCTTTCCTGGGTTACCAATCCCTTTCCCTGCCCTGTGAGCAGCCAGTGCAGCTGCAGGCACACCTGTCCCATCAGCTGTGGAGAGCTGAGCTGGCATCCAGTGCTCCCCCCTGGGTTGGAAATGCCCCATGGACCACCAGTTCAGCAGTTCGAGTTCCTTTCCTGTCCAGGTATACCAGCAGCAAAAATCATCACTATGAGGTCTGTTTTGTTTTGGGTTTTTTGGGTTTTTTTTCCTCTTCATATTTTTTAGAGATTTCAAAATTGTGACAAATATTCTACAGCAGTGATAAATTGCTTATTACCAAATGATTTGGTAGCTTCCACGATGTCTTTGATCACTTAATTAGGTTGAGTATACCACATTTTGGAGAAAAAATAATGGAACTTATTTGCATCTGTATTAAAACTTGGACATAGTACAAGACTCCAAAAGAAGGGATGATGAAGCTTTCCATGTTTTTTGGCAAGATGATGTAGCTACCACCAGGGAAATTCAGAACTGGGCTCATTGCTTTGTTTATCTGTCTCGGATGCTGATGTTTGTGAGAAACTCTTACAAAGTCTGTGTGAGTAATTATGGTTTTAATGATTGACTACAGCCAGTTTTTACAAGTGGAAAGGGCTACCAGAGGTGGAGGCAAGAGAAAACATGGAGTTTGTGGTGTCCTATGATTTCACCCTCATACCTTCACTGATCTAAATGGCAGTCTTCTTTCATCAAAAGGTCATTAGGTCAACCAAGTGGTTAAGTTCCTAGTAGCTTAATTTGTGTCAAGGGGACTGCATGTTTGTGCACAACCCATCTGAGACTGCTATCAGATCCCACAGGCTTTCAGAAAAACTTTGCACTAATTTAACTTGGTGTGGAGTAAGAGTAGATTCTTGTCATTAGTGCAATTAATTCAAATATATATCATTATAAATTTCAGCAGTATTCACCTATTCAGAAGCACGGTCTCTATTTTGTGCACATAACTTCCCTTGACATTAACAGGAGGGGATAATAGACATGGAAATGCAAAGAGAGGTTAATACTCTTCCCTGTGACCTTCCCAGAGACATCATATTTTCTCAAGCTGACCTCTCATTATGCTGAAAACTGCAAAGAAAAAACCCCACAGTTTCTGTTGCTTTTTTTGTTCACTTCAGAGACTACAGACATCTGCCCTAAGTACATTCTGTTAATAATTATTTTGAATGTATTCTAAAAATCCACATCATTCCCAAAGAGCGGAAAAACACAAAAGAAACCCCAGTTGGTGAGGGAGGACAATGTGCAACATTATAAGCAGTGCTGGAGCTGCCTGCCGTGATTGCCACTCAGAGATAAAAATCATTCCTCACACTTTGAGACAAAAGTAAATGGCAGTTTGCAATGTTAAGAACCCCTGTGGAAATAAGATGAAATGAGACGAGGCTTCCAGACCTGTGAGAAAAATCAATCTGATGGAAAATTGACAAACTTGTTTAACGTGTCGGCACAAGATCCGGGAGCTGACCCGTAGAGACCTCCACTTAGGCATACCGTGAAGTTACTGTCAGTTCTCTTAATCTGTTCAATTACACAACAGGATCTCAAAGGGGACTTTTTACCAAACATCACTTTAAATTAACTTTTCTCCTTCGTGTTTTAAACTTGCAGTCCTTCCCCGCCTCTTTGCAGCAACATGGGTAAATTATTAAAAGCCTACTTGCTTGTCAGTGTAAATGCTACAGAAAGATCAGTTTGAAATTTTGATTGGAAATAGAGAAGGTTTGTGAGGTTAAAAAAGAGAAAAATGCTCATCATGGAGATTACATGTCACCAAATTTATCTCCATGGTAATTTATCTGAGGCAAAGATCTATTGTTTTTCTGGTTATGGGGATGAAGAAATGGTAGCAAAAAGTAGCAAACCATAATTTTTTATTTTATTAGGAACATGAAACTGTGCCACTTTCACAGCCATGGGCCACAAAGTGAAACAGAGAACTATTCAAAATGGAAGATATTCTACTGTACTGAACTGACCCTAAATACAATTTTTTTCCTTGGGGAAGTTGAGTGGGAATAGGATAGGAAGAAAAGATGCTAAATAATGCAAGGGATGAAAGGAATTTAACTTTGAAGATAGGTAGAGCCTAATTTAAGAGGAATAAATGGAACCGCAGATGGCCAAAGACGAGAATTTGGGATTTGCTGTTTTCATTATTTTATTAAATGCATTATGGAAATAGAAGATTAATTTTCCCCCAGATCTGTTATATTTGAAATCTGAAGTGAAGGACCCTGAGCAGAAAGAGCAGCAGGAATGTGGCCTACCAATTAAACTCATGTGCCAAGACTCGTTTGATGGGCATTACAGCACAAATGCCCAGAAATATTATTTAATAGGTACATTTTCCCTAAATGCATTCTGTTAACCAGCAAGCTCACAGAGAATGTCACAGTAGGCACAACAGTCTGTCTGCTATTGATTTGGAGTAGGTGTGGATCATGTGATGTATCTTGCTGCTGACATGTCTTGTTCTTGTTGATTTCAGTGGAATGAGGCTCTGTACCCGGTTCTTCGCCAGTTTTCCATTTTATGGTTTGATTTTTCTATTGAACACATCGAAGGTGAGAGACACACATTCATTTTAAGAGAAGAAGGAATGAACAATGAGAGACCAAGATGAATGATAGTGAACTTTTTTTGGGAGGAGGGGAAAAGTGCACATGGAGAAGAAATTGCATCTAGGAAGAGAGCAGAAGCAAACAGATTTTTTTTTTTTTTTTCATTCAGAAGGAACGAAATGATTTTCTACCATTCTTGTTAGAACATACTGGGGGAGGAATACTTACTTCTGTAACCACTTAAAATACAAAAGGCATAAAATTCTGAAGGTCTCTTGTTAGTTCTGTTGGAAGTATTAATATTGTAGTGTCGCTAGCTCTTGATAAAAAAAAAATACAACCAAATGCTCAAATACATAGCACTTTAAAAATAGTTCTGTCTTGATTAATACTATGTTCTTTGTTTGAATATTTAGGGTAAAGGCTACCTGTAATTAAAATTAAATGCCTATTATATAACCATGTCTGCAATGCTATCAGAGATAGCTCTATTTTAGCAGTGAAACAACTTATAAATGTTTTCTTTTGTATAAGCCACTGTTAGGACTCATTGGAAACTTGTTAGAAAGTAGTATTAACTCTTTTCTCAGTTTCTGACTGAGCTGAGAAAGACCTTCTTGCTCTTTTCCCCACCCAGAACTTTATACATGCTATGCTTTTGCTAGGCTTTAAAATCTTCACCCTCCTCAGAGTCTGCAAAAATTGATGTAACTGAGGTTAGACACAATAGTAAACAATCTGTGTTTGTCTACTAACTTTTAGGTACGTCCTCAACTCAGACTATCTAACTTAAAAGGGCAAATTCTGACCTAGGGAATTCAGAGGTCAGTTTTAAGACCCTAACTGAGGCCAAGGGGGCCCAAATCCATATCCCCATTTTGCAGGATCGTTGAGTGTTTAGCCCTCAGCAACTCCCTCAAGCCTGATCCCTCAATCCGAGAGCAGAGGTGGCACATTACAGCTGGTGGTTCAAGCTGCTGGCTCCTGTTTGTTGCTTACTTGGAGACTGTTGCAATAGGTAACAGGAATTTTCAGAGATGCCCTGTGCATCTATGGCCTCTCTTATTTAAGAGAATAAAGCCAAAGTTTGCACAAAATCAGAAGGGTAGCAGTTCTAGCCTTTTTTTTTTTTTTTTAAGCTTTTGGTGGATCTCAGTGCTTTGGACTTCAGCTACAAAGGAGATTCAGTATTACTGAGTATTAGCCCTACTACTGATGCTAGAACAAATGTTAATACTGAGTACTTAGTACTTAACACTTCTAAGCAAAGGGTTAAGAAGAAGGTGTAACTAATATGATAAATCTCATTAACACCTATGTAAGAACATAGATCACTCTAGTGACAATGAAGTGTCCTCCATACTATGTTTTAGCTAACTGATATATAAATACTAGTGCAGTATCAGTGGTTTTAGAAGTGAGCTTAACTGAGCCTTGAAGATTGTGGTTAAAAAAATACTTCAGGGGTGACTCTAAAGTAAACACATTAAAAAACAGTCCTTGAAATGTAGCTACCAGCAAGTTAGGCTGGTGATTTTGCAGACATTCTAAAAGGAAGCACAGTCTGCATGTCACTTGTTTCTCATTTATTTCACTTGTGCTTTCTGTCAGGACAAAAGACTTCCCTTTATTAGACAGCATTAAATGAAGGAAGTATAGATGTACATGCAGCAAGGAAGTGTTTATTTTTGCTTTTATTGATGCAAGGTTGACTCACAAAAGAGAAGTTTCTGTGGCCTTTATCATAATAGGGCATGGTCACCTCCTGTTAAGTTTCCAATATGCCCAGAGGACTTACTCAACTAAGAGGGTTCAATCCTAAAGCAGAGGCTTTTGAAACTCTTACCCTTTCTCTTACATCTGTGGTTCTTGTCTATTATATCCTGATGATTCAAAGACTTACTTACCCTTTAAGTCACTATCTATATTAAAGGTGGGGGGTTTTGTTTGGTTTTTTGTGGTTTGTTTATTTGTTTGTTTTCCATTAATCTATTTATCTTATTCCCACATGTTTACACTATGGCAATACAATTTTACCCTCTTCTGTGTGTAAAGGACATTTTCCCAGACTAGAAACAAAGAGATGTGCTGATCTTACAGAAGATTTCCCTTCCTTTATTGTTGCTGCTGCCACTTCCCAAACCTATTCTGTCATGTTGGCAAAGATCCTACATAGATCCCATCCAAAGCATCTTTGTTTCTGCCAAGTACCAGATCTTATCCTAATGCCATGATACATTGGACTGTAGAACATTTAAGAAAGTTAGATAGCTTTGGTGGGTTTTGCTTTGTTCTGTTTCTTTTTTACTTTTTTTTTTTTTTTTTTTTTTTTTTTTTTTTTTTTTTTNTTTTTTTGTCTGTGTGTGTTTTTAAAATGGATTCAGATGTGATATTTCTCTCCAGTTTTCTAGAATATCAACAAAACTTAATTGAAAAAATGATGAATACAGACACAAAAGCAGGAAAAAATAAGCTTCGGAAGGCTGGTAATAATTTCAGTATTTAACAGCTGTCTGCATTTGCTCGACTCTACCTCTGCTAAGGAGATTTCCACCCATGGAAGATTTACCCAAAATACTTATTTTTCAGAGGCAATTTTTTCACAGGCAAATTTCTTGAGCTTAATTTACTGCACATCCTTGCTGGAATAGTTCTCAATCCTTTGCAGATGCAAAGTCACAGAGAGCTGCCTGGATATATATGATTTTACATGCCTTGCAGATAGCTCAGAGATGCAATTGCAAAATCTAGCTCTCACAGACAGTTGGGAATTTGTGACAGTCCCTGAAGGATTTTGCATCCATAAACCAATGACTGGATTACACTGATCCATAAATGCGTTTTTCTCCTATCTCTGGCTAATGCAATACAAGTAGTCTTCCTGCTGTTAACTGTTTCTGAAGTCACTCACAAGAGAACATAAAGGATATGGCATATATTCCATCAGAAAGGTCAACGGGTCGTTTGCTCTTTATGCTATCAAAATAACTGTCATATCTGTAGTGTTGCAGAAAGAACTGAATGCAGAAATATCCCTCAATTTAAGTTCTGCGTGTTCAGAAAATGTTGCTAAAAAGTAGTGATTCATTCAGACTCTAAAGGGGATTGGTGACAAAGTCTGGTCAAGAGCAGGAAAGCTCAACTCATGAACAAGCTGTGGATACAAAGCTGCAGGTTGGTTTGTCAGCAGTTTCCAGCTCTGTAAGAATCCAGGGACCCTCATGGTGATGTCGCCTCCTCAGCACTGTCCCCTCTGTCAGAGATTTTGGTCCCATCCTCCTTTCTTGACCTGCTGGCAGCTAGGGAGAGAGGCAGGAGGGACCTGGCTTCTGGCTGGCTCTGCTCCTCTGCAAGGCTGGGAAGAGCTGCTGCCCTGCACGGAGGGAGTGAAACCCACGGCAGCAGCAAGGAGCGCTGGGGCACAGGGCTGGGCAGGGGCAGGGCTGTGAGCTGGCACGCATGGCCATGAAGCAGCTTCTGACAGATAACCTCGCCCTGGAAAGAGCAGGTGAGCCAGTCTGGGTCAGTCGATTGGGCTTGCTGGGAACAGCTCTCCAGTGCTGGGGCTGACAGACACAGGACAGCTCCTGTCTGTGCCCTTCAGCCTCCCTGCCCTCAGGAAGACACAGCTGCATCCAGGGAACCTAAGGAGATGGATACTGGCCATCATTAGCACCGAACTTTTTAGATACACAAGTCACAGGCCAGCAGCATGCTAGTGACAGCCAGAGCGACCTGAGAGTCCAGCAGGGCTCCTGGCACAGCTCTTGCTACCAGAAGTGCAGCCACAGCAACTAATGCCATGTCCTGGAAAATACAGTGCCTAGCCAAGGCAACTTGTAATGAACAAACCCTTCCATTGTTGAGAAGATCATGGAGGCATTTGGATTTTGGACTTATTTTCAAACTTCTGCAGGGTCATTAAAAAGTAATTTTGCTTTAGCTACGAAAATTAACTGAATTTTGATAGCAGACTTTTTAGTTACTACCAAAGATTTCCAGGTTTATTTTCTCCTTAATCAGGGAACAAATCCTTGCTTTGTTTCTCTTCAGGAAACTTATTTTTTTTCTATTTTGTAGCTTTCTCGTTGACCTCAATATTTGAAAATCTTTGAAAGACTCAAGCAAGGTGATTAACATTCACTACGTTTGTTTCTCATTTGTCTCCAAGGAAGGAAGGGAATGAAGCATTTTGCTTTGTGTATAAATATTACTGCCTATTTTAGACAAAAAACCCCCCATCCCTTACAGCAGAGTTTAGTTTATATTGCTTCAGAGACCAAGACTCACATAAACTGGTCTGGAGAGGTGACCAGAGATTGAAACAACAGCACAAAGACAGCATTTTAGTCCTTCAAAAGTAAGAACTGGGATGTTCATCTTGGTTCAAGGAGAAGCCAAAGCAAGGCACCTGGGATAAGTTAACTGTGTGCACTGGGGGTTAAGTGATGCTGAGAATATTCTTGCAACTTTCTCTAAAAGTTGGTATTTTGAAAATAGCAAAGGCTGTAGCAGTTTGCAATGGGGTACATGGTGGAAGCATGAGATTATGAAATTTTCAGTCTAGAAATCTTTATAACTTCACAGCAGTTGAAAATGCCCAATAATCCTCATGGAAAAATTTTTAATTTTAAGAGTTCTAATGTTCATCTAAACATAAACACTTTTCATCAGCTATATATAGAAAGTCCTGCCCAAATAGTGAAGAGGAAACAGTTCAGCTGCTGTTTTTGTTGATTTTGTCACCAAATAAATCTGAAACACAACCCACTAGTAAAAAACTTAATAAAGCTGAAACACTTGGATTTACCTTATATAATACTGCCAGCCTTTACAAAAAAATCCATCCCTAAACATAAATCAGAGATTTTTTTTGTCTCAGTTTCTTTTTAACAAATGCAAAGATGTAGCTGTTATACAGACCTTTACTTCCATGCTACCTTACTCAGGCTTGTGAAAAGTATCTCCAATTAAGCAACCACATCCACAGTGCTGTGTGTGATTCAGCCAATTTCTTCATGTTAATCTGAGCCTAATGCAGACAAAGATCCACAGGAGCATCTGAATTTTTTCACAGTTCTTCAGCAACTCACATAATCAACAATAATTGCATGTGCTTTAAAAAAAAAAAAAAATTGCAAGGAGCCTAGCACAGCAAGGCTTTTTATAAAAAAAAAGATTTGGAAATATAAGACTCCATAGAATATGAGTTAAAAAATTTGACCATGTACCTACCCTGTTTATATTGGCAAAGGACAGCTATAATCACAAAGAATTATTTGGCTCTTCAGTGGTGCCTATCTGTGGTAGATTCCACATGCTCAAGGTTGGATGGAGCATCTCTCAGGGTTTGAAAATACTTCACAACTCTGCTTCTAATTTTTCCAGAACTTCAAATAAAAATCTCAGTCACCTATATACTGCCAATATCACAGGTCACTCAGGGGGAAAGCTGTAAGAAAAAAAAATACAGGAGGCAAGTTAACATTGCTTTAAATATTTTATTATAATGGCCTATTTAAATGGATCTGCTTTAAAGTGACTATCTGTTAATATGAGGTTTCATAAATAAGCAGCATGCTTATTCTTATCTCTTGCTTTATAATACAAATCGGAATGCTTACAAGGTCAGGTATCATCATAGTTTTTTTTCATGCATGCTCTTACAATTATTATTTTGCAATGCATTATTTTGTTAGGAAACATTTCTTTACCAAGAGGATGGTCAAATACTGNTCTCCTCTCCCATTAAATATAACCTTGTTCAAGATCCCATGAAGCTTTGGGCTTCCTTGACACTGTGTATGTCACCTGCGGCTTCTCCTGATTTTTCTCCTGTCAACACCACAGTTTATGACGTGTCAGCAAGGCCATATTTATCTTGATAATCTGTGCAGACATCATTGAGCTCATGAGGAACCCAGATGAGAGCCTGAAAAAATTAACTGTTTTTAAATTGTTCTTAGTAGTGCTATTTTCTTATTTAAAAGGGATTGCAGCTTGTTTTCATAGAATCAAACAATATCTTGGTAGCTCCAGGCCTTAAAGATCACTCGGTTCCAATCCCTCTGACACTGGCAGAGACCAGGTTGCTCAGAACTCCATCTTGACCTCAATGCCCCCTTGATGGGGCATCCACAGCTGCTCTGGCCTATCTGCTCTAGTGCTTCAACCACCCTCACAGTAAAGATTTTCTTCCTTGTTTCTAATCTAAACCTACTCTCTTTCAGTTTGAAACTATTACCCTTGACCTCTCATTGAATGATCTTGTCAAAAGTTCTTCTCCATTTCTTTAATGGATCTCTTCAGGTACTGGAAGGCCAAAGCTAGCTCTTCATGAAGTTTTCTCTTTCTGGTTGAGCAATCCCAATTCTTTCAGCTTTTCCTCAAAGCAGAGGTGCTCCATCCCTCATCATCCTGGTGGCTTCCTCTGGACTTGCTCTTATTGGTCCTCTGCTGAGGAGTGTGAGAGACCAAGATGTTGAAGACTCAATCAGCCTCTGGCAAAAGTAGCAGGTGATTTTCTGGGGGCAGATTTGCACCCCTAATCTGGGGAGAAGAGTTTTTGGGAGTGTGGTGGCAAAATCTCTGATCTGCCTAAGGACAGCCAAGGTGCAGAGGGGGTGAGCCACTGGATGAAGACCAGCAGCAGAGGATGGCCACAACAAACCAGTATTTGTTTGGCAGCAAGCAGGGTTTTGAGCCAGGTAGCAGAGAAGGCTTACAAGAGGCAGATCATGTGAGGTGGGATAAATGTTTTACCATGCCCATGTACACCCCTGCACAACTGGCTCTGGTGTAAAACTCCCACCTGGGGTATCAGGACGTTCACATGTAAGCATGAAGATACTCACTCCATCTGACGGGACATAACTGGCTCAATGACACACTTTGTCCCTGTTCAGAGTTTGCTAGAATATGCCTACCACTACACAGAGCACCTGCTAAGAAGGGAGGCATGCCATCTTTGATTTGGAATTCCACTAACATTCCCACTCATCCGGGAACCTGGGCAAAGTGACTGAACCTGCATGAGCAACGTCACAGTAGCCATTCCCCCCTGTGAGACAAATTACACAGGAGCACTCCCTCCCCTCCGTATCGCCTTTAGGTGGTGAGACATGGGTGGAATGACCACCAGGTGAACTATCTGAGTTTGTTTAAGCCTTAGCGACACCTGGATTTAAAGAGCGAATGACTGAAAATAAATATTATCATTATCCTACAACCACCTGCCCCTTAACTAAGAAAACACTTAAGAGTTTGTCTTAGCCCCTCCTGCAGGCCGAACAAGCCCATCCTAGAAATGTTTCAGATAAGACAAGTGCTGAGTCATTACCTGATGTTAACAGCAGGTTCCCACAAAGAATTTGAAAGAAAGAAGGATATATTTTTTTCTAGTAAAGTAGGCCCGTTGGAGCTGGGGAACCCAGAAGCTGCCTGTGAGTTTTTGAGTTCTCTCTAAGTTTTGCATGTGAGAAAACAGGGGTAATTTTTATTTTTACAAGAGGCAGTAGCTTTTCTTCCACCAGAATGATATCTTCCCTGCATGACATGTCAAAGATAAATGAGCACACAGTATTATTTATTCCTCTAAAACTAGTTTGGAAACTGATTAATATAAGGAAATTAAGGAACTATTTGTGTCAACACTGCAATTAGAAAAACATATTTCCATCTAGACTTCTCACACCACAGAAAACTAAAATTAATTAGTCATGGTGAGATCTATAGATTAGTGTATTCATAAAACTGAGAGATGAACAGTCAGTAAAAGGCAAAACTACTGAAGTAACTTAAATGACAGAGGTGAAAAGATATTACCAATCAGACCCATAATATTTTAACAATCTGTAGCGCTACAATACATTTTAGATTGAAAAAAATCTTTGCATGTCATCTAGTTAAACTCTGCTAGTGACAGCAGGGCTAGTTTTTTTAAAAGATCATGTCCAGGTGAGTTCTGTCTATTCAACAATGGGTATTTCATACCTTCTGTTAGTACAGCCTAAGGACAGTTAGCAGCACAGACAAACAGAAAACATCACTTCTTTCTTATTTTATTACAATTTATTGCAAGATCAGAGGTCGCACAAAAAAATAGAAACTTACAAATTGTGTGAATAGTTTAAATGCACTCATAAAGAGACTTTAAAAGAAAATTGACTAAAATTCTGTACTATATCTGCAATATAATTCACTGGCTTTATTCTTAAAATATTGTTGCCATTTTGGAGTAAATAAACAGCATAGCATTACACATGTTCACAAGTATTTACCACTTATTTTAAACAAAATCTTTACCATATATTTTTTTCCAGAGAAATTAGTTCATCCCCATTTTGAAAAGTCTAATAAGAAAACATTCAACATCCTCACTGGAAGTAATGTGAGCTGATGTTTCTGTTTGTAAAAAATTATGCTATGGAAATCAACAGATAGCTTTACAGAGTTATACAGCCATACTAAACAAGCTTCTATGTTATGCTGCATTAGGCCTTCTGGATTAGCAAAACATTTTGACAATAATGGCAACTTTTCAACTGAAGCTTAACTATTTCATGGTTTGGATTAAAATGCTGTAACCTTTAACCTCGTTAAAAAACAAATATCCAGTGTTACACATCTGACAACATTCTTAATCAAATGGTAATACTCTAAAAGTTAAGGCAACTCCAGATTGAAGCTGCAATGTCTATATTTTCACAATTCCCTGCTCAAATTTAACTCTTTAGAATGCAATGTGTGAAAGAGTGAAAGAGAGGCAGTGTGGTACTTGGTTGCTGTTTGAGGTTAAATTATTACAGTCCCACAGAGAAAATTAATAATTTTATGTGTTTAATTTGGAGATTTCCTTGCACACACCATATTAAGAAGCAATGGATCCTACAAAATGATAGCCACAATAGGACTCACGGTTAGATGGACTTCTCAAGGTAAGCACTGTATGTGCATTTTAAGATCCATTCTAAAATAAATCCACACAGGAAATGAGAGGGATACTTATACCCCTTCATCTGAATTTTCAAATTCATCAAGATAACAGCAATCTGAGGAGACAAGTTCATTTACACTAGACAGTAAATTTTTTCAGCCAAATAATATAATATGCATCATCAACTTATTTCTGATAATTGTGTATTCAGTTATTCTTTGTCTTCATGAAGTATAGCTGTTTATTATTGTTAGGGTAAGCACTGTTACTCATTATTAAAATGTCAAGTTGGAAAGATTTTAATATTGCTACAGCTTCTTATATTTAAAAAAAATGGGAAGATGTTGATAAGGAAATGGTAATTCACTGAAGATTTTCTTATTACTCTGTATCTTAAAACCTCTGGCGTAGCTTTAGTAAATAAAAAGCATAAAGTTTATTTCCCAGTTTCAACACAGGCCTCTGCTGATCAACTGCACTGATGCTAGCACTGAGTTACCATTTACAGATCAAAGGAAACACACATGACCAAGGCAAAGTAAACAGAGGAAAACAAGCTTAACATCTATAACTCAAACTATCCAGAGAACTAGAAAGAATCCACTTCAAGAAATTTGCCAAAGGCTTTTATAACTTTTATGCAAACAAAACCACAATGCATTTCTAAAGTTTTGCTTCAATATTTGTACTTAGTTGTACAGTACATTAAAGTCAGTGTACAGCTTTTGCCATTTTACTGTAACCTCTGTAAACTCACAACTATATTGCATCATATGAAAGGTTATAAACCCTTCTGCAATCCCCATTAGATCTACTGAATGCAGCAGAGTGGAACACGTTGGTACAGAAGGTTAGGAGCCAGAAGACATATTGGGTGTCCAGCCCATTTGATAAGCCCGCTCCAGTGTTCTCTTGCAATCCTGCAGCACAGTACTGAAGGTTATATGTGGATATTGCTGCACCAGCTGCTCCACTGTGGCCTCGTTCACCTGCAACACGAAGAACACAACCTGTGATGTGCAGAAACTGAAGGGGAAGTGCAACACCAGGCAAGCTAGAAGAGGGGACAAACTTTGGACTCCTGGGTGGGCTTGCAGGACGGGAGTCATTGTTACTATAGGTTTGGGCATATTTATCACAAAATAAATATACAGAATGCAATATCCAGTTAGATAATGGAAAAAAACCCAATTCAAACCCCATCCTTTGATGTAATTGTAAAGGAAGAAATTTTATGAACCTGGTTGAACAAAATGCTTCCCAGAGTAACAAATTTTAAATTTGAAATAGAAGCTATTTACTCAAAGTTGCTCAAGCAGACATCACTTAAAAATGTGAGATTTTTTTTGTTTTGGAAAATGAAAATTGATTGAATCTATTAATTAATACATGCTACAGTTATGGAAACATTTAAAATGCTAAGTAGTAACTACACAACTAACTTTACTGAAACGAACTTGCACTGTGTGGTTGCCATCAACAGGTCTCCAATGAAAAGTAATAGATAAAATTAGTAAAGAGGCGGGAAAAATATGAATTATTCTATGTTGCAGATAGATCAATTACTCATTTTTCCAAAAGGTAAAAGTCCTGAATGTCTTCACATACATCTCTGGCAGAAGATTTTACTTTAGCCTTCTTTTGTGAGGATAACACTACAGAGTTGGGATCAATAATTAAAATACACAAGATGGTTGGGTCTAGGATGTGCCTCTTAAATGTAAGACATCAAAGTTAGCACCTTTATTCTTCATACCTTTACTCTTCATAAGACAAAGTATCAAGACAAACCCAGCTAAAATGAATACCTTTACAACTGCAGTGCTGTGAGGGGATTAATTTGTCAATTATTTTAAAGATTATTGCAGTTCCTATTACAGAGGTAAACATCTTTCTTCAGCCTTTAGACAAACAAATGATTAACCTAAGAACCATGACTTCTAGTTGGCTCTCTTTGAAATCTTTGCTGAGCGTTTTAAAACGCATGGAATACTACAGTTACTGAACCATCTACATCTGTAGCAAGTGCAAGCAATGGCATTGTTTGCTTTGTTTGCATCAGTGTTCCACGGCCAAAAGTAAAAAGCCAGACTGAAACGTTTACTACCATTACAAAGATCTGTCTTGAGAATAATATTTCAAAGCATGGTAACCACAGTATCTAATAATATTTTTGTCCTTAAAAGATAACAAGGAGAGTTTCCTTCTGAACAGTGATTGCACCCAATGACAAGGATAAATGAAAGGTTTAATATCCAGTTCTTCTACTTTGATAATAGAAATGCTCAATCTTCATTGGAAGTTTCATCTAGCTGAAGCTGACTTGGATAGAACACTGGTTTAACTTCACAGCACAAACTGTACATCTCTGGCAAATTGCTATGTTACAGTAACATCTTTCAGTGATGAAAAACAAGAAGTGACTTTTAATAAATCAAAATGAAATCAGAGATAGCACAAGTCCACCATAATATCTGATATTTACAGCTGAATACGTACTTGCAAACTGTAAGTTATAATTCACAGAAATATTGCTTGGAAGGGAAGAATCCCTAAAGTAGCAGTAATTTGATCCTTTATGCTTATCCAAGAAATAGTCAAGAGTCTCTTTTTATTAGAGTTATGCTGCAGAGACCCATGGCAGAATCTATCACACTACCAGAAACTCTTTTAACTCAGCCACAACAAAGAGGCTTACAACAGACAGCTGCTTATTTTGCTCTTTCTTAATGGGAAACTTGAAGAAGATGCATTATTTATCCATTAGATATCTGCAAATATTACTAGTGCATAGAAGTTATTATGATTTAGCACTTACCTGTTGGGCATTATTTTTTTTATTAGGGCATAATTTGTTATTGTTTGAATAGCATGGATATTATGGCTTTAGAGCAGTGTCATATGCATATTCTCTGTTATAAGAGGCAAATAAGGTGAATTCATTACAAAGATAATTGGACTCAGAACATGTACACAAGGTACAGTCTAGCTAGGTTTAAGCTGATGTATTTACTACCAGGCTCCCTTAGGCATGGCCCGTGACTCAGGAAGACAGAGGATGATACAATGGTATCTTTTAGTTATTACTAGATAAAATAATATTTTATGGAAATTGTTATCAATTGCTAATAATACTTTACTAAACAGAAGAAGGAAACTTTTGGCATCAAGTGCCAAATACAGTTACAAAATCAACATTAATACGAAGAAGGCAGATAAAACCATTGCAACAGTGTCACTGACAAAACCAGCTGTTTTATTACCAAGCCTGAAAAGTAGAAGCTTTGCACCTCTTTTTTTATCAGAGCATTAAATAAATATTTTAAATTATCTATTTGTTTCAAGATGACAACTTGTGTTATAACTTGTTTTTAAACAGCAAAGTAATGACAAATCCTACGGAGGTATTTGGAATCATAAAAATTACAGAAATAAATTACTTTGAGTTTGAAAAACTGAGTTTACTCTCATGATAAAGGAAAAATTGTCTTACCAAGCTTCATGGATTGAATATATGTAACTTTAAATTAAATATAAGTATTTTAATCCTGAGAGTAATAAGCAAAGACTTAAAAACTATGCCAAGCTAAATCAAATGTAAGATTACACAACAGAAGAAGGAGAAAAAAAAATTTAAACTTTCAGTATTTTAAAGCTCTCTGTACTACTGGACTAAAACTGCATTATCTGAAAAATAGGAAAAAGAGAAATAAAATTTTACTCTTTGTTAATGAATGTGAAAAGTAGTATCTAAGTCAACTTTGTTAGTATCCTTGTCATCATTGCTCTAGTGGTAGGATTAAGATGAAAATAAGTTTTATGCCCAGCCATTAGAACACAAGCTTCTGTCTCTTTCTTAAGATCAGCCTGGCTGGTGATAAAACAAAATAACTGAATGTCATTCCCAAAATAAGTTCATTACACAAAAAGAACAATTTTCCCTTCTGAGCTTAAAAATCTTGTTCAGTGAATGAAAACAAAAAATCTCCACATCTTAATATGCTATAAAATGCTATATTTTTCTTTCACAGAGCTTTCATTAATCTTCATCTTTTGAGTTGTCAAAAGAAAGACTACTGTCTGCAGATAAACTACTTGGATTATCTAATACATAATCATTCATCTGAATTTGAAAAGCTCTTCAATTATATTTTAACACATAATGAAATAATGCAGCTCGTATCATTAAGAATGAAAATAATAGGTCTGTGCAAATCCTGGTCATCAAACAAAAATTAAAATAACAACAAAGACTGGTTTGAAAATTATTTTTTCTTTCTGAAATAAAAATTTATCCCAGGCCAAGGAATAGATTGAAAAAAAAAACCAAAACAAAGGAGAAGATGGGTTACAGAAAATGGCAAGACCAATGGTATCTCCCTCTAACTCAATTATAGCAGTTATCCAGATGTCATAATTTCGAATACTTGCTTAAAGACACCTCTACACAAACCGCCTATTTCCCAGAAGAGTGTACTTGACTTTTTGGAGAAATGTTATCTGGAGTAGGACCTCCTTAACTTCTTCTTCAGATAATAACAGTGTGGTTGTGCAGAGAGTATTTAAATATTATCAGTTCTAGAGAAATTTCTCATTTGATAATTAGGACTTCATCTTGGACAGAAGAACAAGAACACCCTTCTAGTTCATGTGAAATGGAACGCTGGCAAAAAGGTTTTGCAAGTGCCTCTTAGGACAACTTTCATCATTGCTCTGCTATGTACACACAAAATGTGGCTGAAATAAAAAATGAAATTATAAAAATGGAAAATCAGTGCTCACCCCTCCTACTCTCCTTCAGGTAAAACGATCTACCCCTAACAGAAAGCCTGGAAACCCTCACCAATCCCAGAATAAAGTAACTAACACTTATGAACTGATCTTTTTAGGCTCAGAGTAAACTGAAAGCTACTCACAATGAAATATTAATTTATATTTTGATCTGGCATGCTATAATTATTCATCTAGTCTGTTTGCCAGTATTTACTGATTTGGTACACCACTTGTCTGAAACAGCACATCTTCAGAAATTTCTGTAATGCCACCTTCCAAAAGTTCTCATGAAGAATTCAAAATGCAAGCAAGAACAGTTAGTAGGTAATTTAATTTTTTTTCTATTTAAATGTGCTGTGTCATTTGGTTCTAGTGATAATTTCAGCATTTTTTTCTTTAATTTCTAGAGTTTAAAGTCTAAAAGATAAAAAACATATTCCGAAGAGCCAGGGTTTTTTTTAAACTTTTGTTTTCATTATGTTTCTACAACAGATCTTATTAAATTCAAAGGATCAATTAAAGTTTTCCTAATCCTGTTAAGGTATATTAGAGATTATATTTGAAACCATCAGCCAAACTAGGTATTTCTTTTTAATGAGACTGACTGCTTCATTTACAGCTCAGGAACAGAAACAGAGGTATAGGGGCTTTTCCTAAACAGGACCTTCCTAGTTACTTTTCCTTAGCTCGTCTTAAGCTGTTACCATGTCCTGGAAATCTTTGCAATTGGATACTCTTTCACTAAACTGATAAGATTTGTAAGATTTCCTACTGATCTCCAAAACTCCTCCAACAGGTGCATCAGGGTCAGTCTTATAATGCAATTCTGACTCTAAAGCTATGAAAATGTGCAAATAATGTCTGTGTTGTGTTATCTAGGGCAATACTGAAAAGCAAGAGTACAGTCATCACCTGAACTGCAATTTTGCACAGATCTACACAGTTGTCTTGGGCTGAGACTAAGTTGTATCCCCATTCATCCTGTTGAGCCCAGAAATGAGTTTTGCACCTTTAAAACTGGATCTGAAAGTGAAGGGGGGAGAAGGAGAAGCGCTGCAGTGTCTGAGGTGGGTGTTTTCAAAACATAAAGATCAGAGTGCTCAGCTCTCCTCACACTCGGCCCGTGTGTCTGCGCTGCAGGCGGCGGCCCAGAGCTCTCCTTTGCTCTCTGCTCCTTTTTGGCTCGCTGAGGCAGAGAAGTTCTCCAGACTGGGGGTTTTTCCCTTTCTTCCTCGAGCTGTTTGAACCTGCTCTGGACTGAGACCCAGAACAGCACCGGGAGCTCCCACCTGGGGCCCAGCGCGGCCTGGCCTGGGCTGCGGCATTTCCCAGCACCAGAGGGACTGACAGCGACTGAGAGCCCAGCTGCAGCCCACCAGAGAGGACTCTCCGGATTGATCTTGGAGCAGCCAGAGGTTTTGTTCTTTAACAATGTTCAATTTCGTGCTGGGGGAAGCTTTGCCTGTTAAATAAAGTTTTTACCACTTCTCTCAGGGGAGGTCGTGCTCCCAAACCAGCTGGGGCAGGGGACTGCCTGGATCTGCTCTACAGAGAGATCCCATTCAGAGGTTCTCCCCCAAATTTGCCCTAAACCAGGACAACAGTGTATGAGGATTCAGCGTTCATCTAAGGAGTTTGATTGGTCTTTTTCAAAAACAAAACCTAGAAATCTTTACATCTTAATGACTTCAGTTTAATGTCCAACTCACTTGATAATTGAAAAGAAAAAGTTATCTCCATTCCAAGTTAATAACTGAAACCAATAAGCCGTTATATAAATAAAAAAGCTAAAGCTTGCAAAACTGGATTAGTGAAAAGGTGCATAACAAGAATTTAATACAAAAATCCCCACATGTGTTCTTCAGACCACCATTCAGGGATGACAGCTGAAATAATTTTTGCGTAGTATCCAACCTGGCCCTTGGAAGGTGCATTGGCTGGCTAATTTCTGAGGACAACATGGGTTGGTATCTACAGTTACACAACTTTATAGACCAGTCATTAATAAAAAATAACAGACCGATGTATAATACCCAGATTCAGTAATATCTGCACAGGAAGGCATTAATAATAAATAGAACTGCTAGCTTAATCTTAGATATCTAGTACTTGCTAAGAATTTTAGGGAAATATTAGCAGGTGAGAGGTCACATTCAGACCAAAAGATTTTGAGGGCTGCCACATAGATAGTTAGGTTAGAAAAATTGCACAAATATTATCATTATATCTCCACATATCACAAAATCAACTCCACATAGAAGAAATGCAGAAGGCCCAAAGGGTTTTCTTACAATATTGTTGACATTTTTACTTATGGAGTGGTATTGCAGCATTAGGGCTACTGTGTGCACTTCTATCTCAGCACACGTACAGCAGTATTGCACAAAAGCCAAATTTGCATGCAATAGTCAAAAATCGACTTTACAGTCATTGTGTATATCCATAATGATGGATTTGGGAAACACTTTATGTTCCTATTTCTCTAATGTTTTACAAAAAAAATCCAATATATAAACAGAGTTATAAGCAAAACATTTTCACACAGTCTTTCTCTAAGGTGTATTTTCCTTCCTCAAGTGAGTGTCTTATAAAAAGTGTACTTTGATTTTTTTTTTTCTGCTAATAGTTGAATGAATTATATTCTCAGGTGGCCCAATTATAACTGTTGCCTGTAGCCATAACAAAATTAAAGATTTCTGGAAACGTTTTGTGTGAAGTGCACTTGATCAGCTAAGGCAGACATATTCCACAGAGTTTCAGTGACTGCCCTTATGCCCAGGGGCAGAACCCTTCTTTAGGACTTTAACAAAATAACAGCACTACCAATATTAGCACAATATCCTGTAGTTCAAATAAAGTCCCTTACGACTTGAGAAAAGAATATATTTTGACTTAGCGCATGCTGTAATTGGAAAAAAGAAGAAAAACAATCACACAGGCACACACATACAAACACTGTATTTGTTGACTCACAAATAATGAAATTGGCAAGTATAGTCTGATGTGCTATTATTATCATGACATTTGACAACTTAATTGTGTTAAACCTTGGCAATTAATTATCCATTTATATTTGTAAAGAGGAAGGAGTAGGTAAACAGAAATATCTGCAATCTTTTCTGCTGTGTGAATTGTAATAAATGGAATACAAAAATCTTCTAATACTCCACGGTAGAACTTCTGGAAGGATTTCAGAAAGTGTGCCAAGGTTGCTTGTAGAGTATATCTACTTTACAGTTCTTACAGATCTCTAAATCTCACTTGAAGGGAATGAAATCCATTGTTGTGGTTGTTTTCTCATGTGAATGCTATTGCCTCAAACTGCCAGTCTACTGCAAACTAGCAACACTCATTTCAGACCTCTGTGAGGATGCAGAGTTTTCTGCAACACACTACTTTTTATTGAAGTTCTGTAAGTAACAAAGGTTTCAGTCACAATTCTCTTTGCTTCTTGTGAGAGTTCTATTAAATCAGAGAAACCATTTTTAAGGAGCCCTTCAGTTAGTCTGGTTATTTAGTTTGTTAATTCTGCCCATTTCATCAATGAACATCTAAACTCCACCTATAGAATATTTCCAGGTAAAAATATTACAATTATTATACGCATATAAAAAACTTTGTTCTTCTAAAAATTGCTGTTAATAAAGACTCAGATGCAGTGAAATGGCAGTGGTAATTTATACAGTGATAAATATTCTTTCAGATTATTTTCTGCTTGTTGAATTAATAACACCGAGTATTTTCCCTCCTATTTGACTACATTAACAATAATTTGAGCACATTACTGTAATACCTGTCCAAATGACGGCATGTAAAACTAACAGAGAAGCCTTTCTCAAAAGTTGCCAGCTGGCAAAAATAACTGAAAGTTCCAGGGTGCAGTGCTTCTAAAATAATTTCTCCTTTTTATTTTTCTTCATAAAAATGCTGACCAGCTCACATTGCATTCCTCCTTAATAGCTGGCCTTATCATGATTTTGAACTGTTGATCAGCACCTGAGTACCCATCTTTCTATTAGAGAATGATGTGGTCAGGTGGGTGCTTTTTAAAAACAAGGACGATTTCATTCACTCTGGAAAAATCATCTTCAGCCCGGTGCCATGGAACCTTTGCAGAGGTATGAGCTTGGAGGATAAAAACCTTTTAGCAAAGAAACAGTTAAACTAGAAGAGCAAAATCTTTAGCTTGTATAAAAATCCCTTTTTAAAAAAACTTGTGTTTTAGCAGATGCTTTCGTTTACACACATAATGGATCTGTTATCCAGTTTAGCTAGGGGGAAAAAGCCAAAAGTAGTATTGTTCAGACTTTTAAAATTGTTGTACTGAAAACCAAAGTGAAATAAATGCTATTCTTCTTTTGTTGTGGTTTCCTTCTAATGGGATTCACTGATCTCATGAATCTAAAAACTTCATTATTCATAGAGAGATGTATCAATTGCGGCTCCTACATTATCCATATAAAACTTAAAAAAATACAGCAATTCCTTTTTAATATGCAGCAATGTACTTGAACAAATTATAGTAATTTAAGAGAAAAAAATGGCTACAGAGTTTTCCTTAAAGAGAAGGACTGGCTATTTTCATTCCTCGTCAAATCACAAAACCATAATTTCAAATCTCAAAATGAACCCCTTGTAATATAAAAGAAAAAATGGTAGCAATTTGGCAGGTTTTCTGATCAGGCTAATGACAGCATTTTCTGAAAGTGGAAGGCAAATTGCTGTGATAATTATATTAAAACAAGCCATGTCTCTGTATTCTCACTATTCTGCCATTGATTAGGAACAGTTTAGCTCAAAAGTATATTTGAAATTGAAAGCAATGTATCTCCTAGAACCTAGGCTATATAAAAGAGCTAATGCTCTTTTTCCTCTTACCTTCAATTGCAGACTAGCTATGTAAATTAAAAGCTTGTGAGTGATGGGTAAAAATGTTTCTCTTGAACAACAGGAGCTGCATTCCTGTTAGGATAATGATCTGTGGTCTTCACTGAATATTTACTTACAAATATTTGTAAAACAGGTTTTGAAGAAGGACAAAGTGAAAATTATATTAAAAATCTACATATTGTCTAAAAATCTTATTCTTACTTAAGAAGCAAATGATTCCTTAACAGTCAATTTTTTATTTTTAGGGATCATATATATTTTTTCCTCTCTCTCGTAACACAAAATAGTTTGTAATTTTGTCGGTTGTAGGAACCATCAACTTTTGTGCTCTAGTACCTTAGCAAAACTAGAACAGGAAATACATGCTACAATTTATCTGAGAAAGTCACCTGGAATAAGCTACTTTCAGAAGTATTTTCAAGAACTGCAACCATATCTTTTTTGAGAAATTCATCTCCAAAAAATAGAAAGAAAAAGCAAGCCAAAAAGCAAACAAACAAAAAAAACCCTTAAAAAACCCCAAACCAAAAAAACAAAAAACAAAAAACCAAAAACCACCAAACAAAAAAAACAACCCAGAAACAAAACAACAAAGAAAACCAAGCAAGGAACAAGGGCCAACATGACTTATTAACTAACTTGTGTACCCTTTCACAGCCAACTTTGTTGGATTATCTTTTTTCATTCACACCTAGTGGTGAATATTGAATTTTGTGGCCTCTGTATTTCAGTGCCATTTTTCTGCCTATTTTCTCAAGACATGTGTCCTGCATTTACATGGGAGCACTGCTTATAGTCACTACAAATTGCACCACAGTTAGAGGAAGAGGATCTTGAAATATGAGAATTGTGCGTGAGAAAAGTTTCAGGAAGATTATGGTGACACATTGTTCAGCCAGTCAAGCTATCACCCAGAAAAAAAGCCAAAACAAAATGCAACAAATTCTTAGTCCCTATTTCCTAGTTGACACTCAGCCATTTTCCCCAAGGGTAAAGATTTCAAGCTGACTCTATTTAAAACTGTTTCACTTCTTCTGAGAGCACAAGAAAGAAAAGCTATAAAGACATCTTTCAAGTGAGTTCTAGCAATAAACAGTATAGAGAACATCACCCTTTTCCTCCCCTTTTTAAATATGAATAACAAAATATACAAAAATAGTTAATTAATTAACTAGAACAAGTAAATGGCATCTAGACCAGTTTAATGGTAGGAATGAATGTACAGTACACTGTGTTCAGAAAGAAAAGCTTGAAATATCCTTTAAAATCTATTATTTTGATGTAGGCATCATTTCATGCCCTTAGGATGCAAGTAAAGCTCTTAGGAATTCTGATGTCAGTGTTTGTGGGAGGAAAGAAAGCATCATGCAACTGCCCACACCTTTCTCAAGGCACTTAAAGTAATTAAAGGAAAGGTTCAATTATCTTTAAGATATTCCCCTTCCTAAGCTGTGATAAAAAGCAGAGCGCTACAATTAAAATTTAGTTGGAAGAACAGATAGTCATGTTCTCTTTTGTCTGTGGGGAACTAACCTGAAGTGAATTTAGTATAACCCCTTTTTATGCTTTTCTTGGTGTTTATCGGGGTGACAAAACAAGAGCTGCCATGGCCCTGAGCAGCACCAACCAGCCATGGGTTGCTCCCACATAGCCACATCAAGCTGTAAAACACAACCCTGGGCTGCGGCCCCCCAGCAGTACTGCACTCTTCTGTGCAGGGAAACAGGGAATTTGTGGTTCCACCCTGCTCCAGAGCTTGTGAAGAGGTAACAGGAAGGAAGGAAGCCTGGCTTGCTGCCCCCGTGAGTGTGGCACGGCACCAACACAGGCCGCAACACTGGAACGCAAAACAGAAATGCCTTCTCTTTCATGCCTTTTCCAATTACTAGCTTCTAAAATGTCCTGCTTAGGCCTTAAATAACTACTGATTTTATCTGCTACTGCTTTCAAAAGAAATGGAGACTAAGAATGGCAACATTTTCTTTCTGTGGAACACATGACCTGTGCAGTCCTGAGGGTTGTCTGGTGCCTGCACAGACACATACCCACGTATACAAAAATGTATTTGCACAGTTGATACCGTGTCCTGTGAGAGAGATCAGAAGGGAGAAGGGGCCTAGCTGCTTCAAGTACCTGTTCATGCTGGTATCCAGACAAGTGGGGAATTCTGTTGTCTGGAACGTAGGTACTTTTTAAAAGAGTCTGCTCTAGATCGCTTTCACACTTCTGGAAGTCTGGATGATTGTCTCTCAGATGTATCCCATCTGACACAGAAAAGTTCTGACTGAAATATACTCTCATTATGATGACCTCATGGTAAAGTCAGCATTTTTTTATGACATTTCTCAACACAATGTCATCTATTTTAAGGCAAAGACCATATTGCTCCTGGTGTGCATGTTAGATGGTAGGAAAAATGATAAAAAGAAAGGTCATGGCAATAGCAGTTTGATGAAAAATGAATAATTTGATTATTTTCATGTTGTGGATCAATAATGGTCTGCATCTACTGAAACACATTGCCTGGAGGCACTTGGATAATCAATGGCATAAAACAGAGACTGCCTTTACCCAGGCTTACAGCCTCTCTTGATCTTTCTGGGGAGGACCCTTGACGCCTCTAATTTATGTCAAGTGCATATCAAAGAAATTCCAAAGAGCCTGGCTCATAAAGAGTGTTTTAGTGGTACCCATTTGAAGTCTACTTACATATGTTCCTTATGTAACTGTGTTTAAGTACTTCCCTTCCAAATGCCTGGGAATTCTTAGAAAGGCATAAAAGCTACCTGGTACTAACATAACCCTTAGTACCTCAGAAAAAGAAGTCTGGTTAGAAGAGACAAGTCTTCTAACCTTTTCTTCACTGCTAGCTGACAACAGTACAAAGACAAGAATTTCAGCCAGTGGGGAGTGTAAATAAACCATTCTGCACCACCCAAGAATTCTCTTTAATGATGTGCTGGACACTGACATTTTTAATTTAATAGAGCAGCCACTGGAAAAAATTAGTTCTGCATGATACTGGGGAGAGACAGTTGAGAACACAATTTTGTTCAGTAATTTCTCTGTTCATTTGCAGTGGAAAAAGGGAGCTGGCATCTTCTAGCTGCCAAAAATCCCTAAAGTCAAGGATATTTGCTTCATTCTGTCTGTGCAGCTATTCTTCCCATCAAGGCTTTGCAAACAAGAAAATAATTCCCAGTCGTAGTCCCACTACTACACTGTTCACTGTAACAAGGCTTACAAATTTCCTAAAATCTTTTAGCTACCATACTTCGAATACTTGCAGATCCACACACACACACTTGCAGGCACACAGTCAACAATGCTTTTCTATCTTCTCTGAAGCTTTCTTAAGTATTTTTTTCCTTTTAGCAGTTGACTTTCATAACACAAAAGATATTGTATAGTCTAAAGAACCAGAAAAGCATTTACCAGCAATTAGAGGAATACGGACCATAGTACATGTCTACAAAAACTACATATAGTTTAAAATATGAGGCAGTAAAGCTTGTTTCCAGCAGCAAGACCATTGATTTTCTACAGCAGTTGAAGACAGGATAAAATTATTGCACTTATTAGATCCTTGTTGATTGTTCAACATTAGCTAAATTCACAAAATAAATACATGTGCAGAAGTGGTTAGATGATTCCAGGGTCAGGTCTAATTCCCAAGGCCAAGTTACCCTTTTAACATTCTCTAAGTACATAACCTTAGCATAATCCATCAAAGAGATTCACACACTCTTTTTGTCTGTTGGCTCTTATAAAACACTAATGTTTAGGTGATTAAGTGGACTCAGCTTTGATAGACAGAGCAAGTCTTCCAAAGTGCTCAGCCTCCTTGCAAACTGGAAACTGCCTAAGGCTGGCTTTGCAAAATGCTCTTTCCAACTTTACCACTGATCTGGACATTATTATTCCTTGCCATTTGAAATACTGGATTTTTTCACTGCTTTCTATAGTGCACCACGAAGGATGCAAGGTATTTGTTTGGAACATGAAGTTTCATAGACTAAAACCTGTTTTTCCATAGAGCGTATCCAGTCAGAAATCCACAGGCCCGAGAAATGCTTATGATGGGCATCACAAGCTGGACATTTTATTTATGATAGCTGGAAAAGAAAAAATCCCTGCAGGGTTATGTGTAGACTTGAGGTCAGAGACTCTGGACCTCCAGTGACTTTTCTTTTAGCTATTTCAGCTATGTTCCTGGGCCTCTTGATCTCTGTTTTAAACAGGAACATGATTTCTGAAGGCTATGTACAGGGTGAGGTGAAGATGCACTGCCTTCTTCTCTTCTCTTCTAAAGATAAAGTGCTAAAATTTACTGACATTCTTCCTATACTCCAAATATAAAGCTACATAGCAAGAAACCCAAGGTTTGTTTTTTTTTCCTCTTTTAAGTATTATGGTTTTATTTAAATCTTTGTTCTTCTGTTTTCAAGACCATGATACATGATCAACAGCACAGACACATAGAAAATCACTAAATCACTCTTGAAGTAACACTAAAGTTTTTTTTTTTAAAGAAACAAACTAGTCTGTCACAGTTATAACATGGCATGCCAACCACTTTCAGACAAAAATGTTCAAAACTGTCAGAGGACAGATTTTACAAAAAACTTGTGAGTGTCTCAGGCTACGAGTGTAACCTACAGGTGTATTTTGAAAATCTACACCAGCAAACATTTATAATGTTCCTTCTAGTCCTCTGGGTGCCTTCTGAGCTGCAGATGTGGACACAGCACAGAACAGTTGTCACAGTAGTGAATACTAAACATTTTTTCTTCAGAAAAACATGAATCCTGCTATCTCCCTCGCACACACAGAGGATCACTCTCACACTCGGAATCAGGCACCAGCTCAGGCAAAGGCTCCTCACCTGATCACATCTCATCAGTCCCAGGTATCTGAGGGATTTGCTGCGCTGAGCAATCTGGGTGGCTCCACGGTCCGTGATCTCTTTGCACCATCCAACATCCACCGTCTCTATTGTCATGCTGTACCTCCCAATGGCTATCAGAGCTGGAAAGACATTAAAGGCATGAAATACACAGCTCTGCAGATGGAGACCTTTGCTCCATGCACACACTGAATAGCAATGAAATTAAGTTTTGAGAAGCAGTTGTTATGCACTGTGTAAATGACATTATATTTCATAATTCTTAACTAATGTAAATGCCGCCTCTTCAAATTAGGAGTACTTACATATGCAAACACATACAAACACACAGGCAAACATATTTTCCTATATATTTTTCTATCAATCAAGAGAAATAGACTGATTAGCAGACATAATCTATACAATTTTTAAAAATTTTTTATTTCAACAGAATCAGGGATCAATTAATAAAATTAAAATATTATTAAAATACAGAATAAAATAAATTCTATCTCACTTTTCAGAAAAAATAACTGACTTTATATTACTAACACTTTTTTCCCAAGAAACTAATACTACAAAGACAGCACTGAGATCAACAGGATATTTTGTGAGTCAACAAAACATGGTGTTAGAAAACTTTGCAGGAAACCTCATGTCATACATTCTGTAATTATATTCTAAAATTGTGTTTTTTCTTATTGTTCATATTGGTGAGGGAAGAACAACAATGTATCTCACTTTCACGTTTTCTTCTTAAACACTTTTCCAGTAAAAAATAAAGAAAGAGTTAAAAAGTTCATAAGGAATTAAAATAAAAATTTGAACCTCTATTTAAGGAAAAGAAAGAGTATCTTTCAGAGTATCTGAATGGAATGAAAAAAGATATGTAGGAGAAACCACAAGGGATCCGAACTGGCTGAGAAGGTTTTGTCGTGACATGACAAGACAATGACACAAAAGATACAAATCACTGGCACCCTGGTCACCCTGGACTAAAGCACTTTTCAGAAATATGGACTCAGGAAGTCAAGCTGGGATTTATTAACAGAAATTTTAGCAGCTGAAATCTCAGTTTAAGAAAAATGGCCAAGGTTTCTGGTGTAGAAGTCAGCCACCTGCATATAATCAACGGGTAGGATGTTCACAGTTTTTACCTCCAGCTATAAGGCAGCTCTTGAAAAGGAAGGAAAAGAAGATGAAGGAGTGAATTGTTTCAGGTAATGCATGTATCTTTAAAGAGTTGATTTTTCAGCAGCTATGGGGCTGTTCTGTTCATGCTACATACCCAAATGTCAAGGGGAGGGGAAAAAAAAAAGAGAAATTATGAAGAACTGGTAGCTTTTGATATACAAGATATCAATCTTAGCTAACCAGCATGTAACTGAGATCTAGAAGATGAGAAAAAAAAAGAAAACAAAAAACCCACCTCACCTTCCACTGGTTCTGCAAAGAACTGTATTGGTGGTGTACAGCAGTGAGGGTATTTTGATTATTTATAAATATCATGAGGGACTTGATTAGCAAACAAAATTAGCCAAAAGAAGTCAGAAACATTCTCAGAAGGTGTGAAAGGGGAAGTGGTGCATAATTTATTTATCGCAACAGTTTTCCAAGAAGGACAATATTAACTGAATTTTGTAGCTGACATACTGAATGCATGATAAAAGTACCTATGTAGTTTCAGTATATTTTCACTGATATTTATAGAACAATATGAACTTCCTGGTTTATTTGCAGGAAAAAACATATCTTGAAAAAAGTAATAATTTTGCAAAATATAAATACATATATAACAGAAAATAACCTTTATACTTTTAAAGAAACTTTAAAAAATATCACTATAATAAAAAGTATGGATAATCAGAAATTTTCTGCATATTTTTCTCAATAGGAAAAACTAGTAATTGTAGATTTTTGAACCTCCCCACAAAATGTTATAGATGTGAAGTAGTGCAAAAATACTGAAAGCCTTCCACTACATTTGAATAATGCAAGTTTGTTTTAATATTCTGCCACCGTTTGTGAAGTTACAACCATATTTCGCTATTTTCACCACTTCATGTAAAACTGACAAAGAGAAGAAAATAAATGGAGAATACCTTCATGGAAGTGCCATTAAAGACCACTAGAACACACTGAAAAAAATCTGTCCCCAGATTAGCAGACATCTCTCTGGAAAACGAAATATTTTGACATGTGCGCAAGAGTGTACAATGTTATACTGAAGTCATATTCTACTGCAGTTCATCCATCAAACGCAGAAGGTATGCCGTTTGAAAACTGCAGTGACCATATTTTCTGGAAATTTCCATGTGTGCAACTGCACCCTTACAAGAACACTCTGGGTTAGAGAGAAGACACACTGCTCAGTTTTTATCAGCACTCAGCAGTGGGAGACAAAGAAAGGCCATGAGAACAGGTGAAAATGTGAACAATACTTTTCCAGAACACTTTTCTGTAATGAAAAAATATGGCCAGGGATTTTCTAAACTGGGGTTTATGCCTCTCCTAAGTTCCTCTGATCAGTCTTGTAGTCCACAAAACATAACATCCATAACATCCTGTGGCAAGGAATCCTGCAGTGCAGGATTCTCTCCTCTTTCAAAAATCACCTTGCCTTGTTTGAAATGCTTCCTGGAAATACCAACAGACTCTATTGACCAGGTTCTTCTTTATTGCTTCCAAAGCACTGAAGCACAACCTCTCCTAACAAAAGCTGTATCAGCTTTTCCTGGATACATTGCATTTATTCACATGTTCACTAACTGCATTCCATATTATAACTAACTCGCCTTACACAGATGACAGATTTATCAGTTAATATTTTTCTGATCCTCCCTGAAACATATCTTTGAAATACTTCTGCAAAGCAGAAGTAGTGGTAGTCAGGAAGGTTTAAGTGAAGGATTACACAGTGCAGCTAGAAGCTTGGCTATTTCATCCTCAAGTTGTTTAACTGAGTACACACACTTCTCCTGCTTGTATGAGAAAAACACTTTAAACCACAAATTTCAGCTAAGAAAATGTCTGCATTGCTCAACAACTTTTTTTCCTCTCTGCATTTGCCCACAATAATCAGAACACACCGCTATTCTTCAAAAGCCTGGCAGTAATTTAACAAGGAAACATGCAGCAAAACCCCTACAAAACTAAGTTTGGATTCTTTGACTTGAGAACTTGTAGCACAATCAGCAGTGAATAGTCAAAAGTGTGTTTCAACACTAATGACAGCCAGGCTTAAAAACATGGTAAGAGATCAAAGGGAAGAACCTGACACACTGAAATTAAGTATAGCTGGATACACAAAAATCCTTCATGTAGTTTGAAGATTGGCTTTGACATATGAACCTCTCTTTTTTTTTTTTTAATATTTAACAAGGCATCCCATTATTTTTTCTGCTTTTTATACTCCCATTTATTTTGGCAAAAGC
>VWZN01002402.1:8543-18754 GCA_013396955.1 Regulus satrapa | reverse complement strand
TTATTTTGGCAAAAGCAAGATATCATATTTCTTTTTGCAGTGCTAGGTTTGTGGAATGGAAATCAACTGATGTACAGCTCCTAGTCTGCAGAAGATAAAGTGTAATGTCTCCAACTGGAATTGGAAAATCACCCCTACAGCCTCGAGCAGTATCAAGCAAAACTGGTTTCTGGCTGTAATGGTATTTGGTTGTAGCTGAGAAGTTGAAAGGACCATGTTTGTAGCAAAGGCAAACATCTTTCAGATGATCAGCTGGAAAAGTTGAGAAAACCAGAAAAATTCTGTCCATAGTGGACTACCATGAAGAGCAATTTGTAATTTAACCTCACTTTATTTAAAACTGATTAAATTAAACTGACACATGTAAATGCAACTGCTGCTATGGACAGAACTGTCTGCCAGAGGAAAGGTCTCTGTTCAGCTCTGCATAATCTGTGAAACCAGTGGCTGCCATGTGGCTGTTGTCATCAAGCCTAAGGTTGCTACAACAGAAAAGATAACACATATCTTTGGTACAAGCAACAGATATTTGGCCTACTCTTAATTTAATTTGAAGTTACTTTTACATATGGAAACAAATATCCCAGGTTTTGCATAATATTACCGAATACAATAAATATATTGTACACAATAAAGTCGAATTAAAAATATTTCTTAGTGACATGCACCTACTGCACCATAAAATGCTTCCCTAATCAATAAATCCTTTTTCAATGTAACTGTAAAAAACCTCTGTAGGGCTTAACTGGGCTGCTGTTTTCTTCCTGTTATTATGGAAAATGCAAATATACAAGGCAGTGCATTTCATCAGCCATCAGTGAGGCTTGCACAAAAATGCTTTAAAAAATTTATTATGATTGATATAATCCTTACACCGGGGCATTATAGACATATATGCATCCATATAAAAAGGAGTGGTTTTTTTGTTTGTTTGTTGTTTTACTTATTTAATATCAAAAACACTTAAATGTGCAAGAACTAGAATTTAAGATTTCCAATCTCTCTAAGCATTTTACACAGAGGTGAAGTCAACTGGTCAACCAAGGACTACCAAGCAATAATCTTACAGAACTTCCCATTATATTTTTATTTTATATGTATAATTTATGTAATACATACATACAATTAATATTTATCTATTATAACTATATAAAAGATAAATAAATTATCTATATATCTATAAATTAAAAAGAACATATTACATTAGCTTTTAATTTATTATACAGCCAAAAGCTATTAAGGTGGTTTCGACAGTTATCTACTAACTCCTGGGGAGCCTAATTTATAAAACAAACTTTAGAAGTTTATGAGAGTTCAAACTGCAATAAGCAGATGCAACAAAAACAGAATTACCAAAGAAACCAATACATTCAGGTATTAAAAAATGGGTGTAATAGTTCAGCTTAGTAGAGGTTGAAACAATCTTCTGCTGTTGTTGGTGTTATGGAGTTACTCTCATGTTCCTGAGTAATTTAAAATATGAGTGGAGGAAGCTCTGAGAGAGAAGAAAATGTTCTACAAGATAGACCAAAAATAGACAACCTAAAATGTATTTTCTGTCTTTTAGTTATGTTTTTTCTATTGAATTAGAAACAAAAGAGAAAGATGAAAATCATGCAGGTAAATTGTAAACATCAGAATGTAGTGATGTTTTAACAGTCACCAAAATCAGCTTGATATTTCATTTCCAGTGATTTGTGTAATAGAACTTTAAAAATTAGCATGCAATTAGACACAAACACTTAACAATTATAAAATACTGTTGAATATAGACAATACACTGCCAACTGATTTTAATGTATTATTATGTCTACAAATTACCTTCTATATGTTAATAACACTCCCTACAGTATAGAATAGACTAAATATTGCTTATATATAGAAAAAGCTTTTCTTTACAAATGCATGCCTATAAAAACTTAAAGTAGGGCAACAGAATTTTATTCTCCAGAGCAAATCTTGATGGCATAAGGAAAAAGCTCGATAATTTTGCCCACAATGTACTGTGCATGTTAGCCCCTGCACTGATGAGGCCGGTGGTTGTCTGCCATGCAAATTACACAAGTCCTGCAGTTCAGCTAATCTGCTATGTGCAGAGAGGCAGTACATGCCTGATTCCATTTCCATGTGTCAAAAGGTGTTTAGCTGCTGCAGCCATGCACAGCCCTTGAAGAAATCGCTGCCTGGCTTCCCCACTACCTTGCTCACTCAGCAGAGCAACCATAGGTTTCAATTCATATCGCTTATGCCTCAAATGAAAGACTCACTGCGTGATGCAACACTTTATGCAATTCATTTATTTCTGCTTTGAAACTCTAAGGGTGTTTTTATGACTAAATGAATGTTTGTTCATCATATCCTGACATAAATCATGCATCAAGCACTGTAGTTCATCTTGTAGCAAATAAAGGCTGCCATGGATCAGTCCAAAACTCCAGTTTGTGCCTGTTTCCTAGTAAAAACTCTAATTCTGCTCAGGCTTTTGCACATCCAGCTGACAGGTAGTATGACATGGTTTTAAATTCCTTTATAAACAGGACCTCTCATAACAGCTACATTTCAGTGCCACCAGGAAATAGGAAAGCAAGAGAGACAGAATCTGTACAAAAACTGGCCTTCTACCAGGAAACTCGGCCAATTCTATTTACGGACATGCACTTAGGTACATTCCTGGTTTTCACTGCAGGTAAAAACATAAACAGAGGACAGAGCCCTGAACTTCACTGTTCTCATAAAAATGTCAATCTTTATTCCTTATAATTCCTAAATTCCCATACAGTACATCCCTGTAATAGACATATAGGGAAGCGAGCAAACCCTTTCCCTATGGCACAGAAGTGATGCAAAAGGGAGATTGGTCAGTGTTCATTTCAAAAACATTTTACAGTACTGGTATTTTAATATTTATAGTAAGTGCTCACAAAACAGTACCCACAAAGGTATGTGAACAAGTAAGTATTTAGTCTTTTGTAAATACTAGAGATGTTTAGAAACAAAGTTGCCCAACCTCAAAAGTCTTCCCAGTGGAATGCTGTATCACCTCCCAGCATGGCCAACCTGCATTTTAACACACTTGGTGTATTTCTTTTTTTCCCTACTGTCTTCATCTGCCTCAGGCTTCTTGAGGTCTCCTGTGATAATTTTACTGTTGAACCTTTGTGCATAAGTGGCTTGGGCAGTATTTCTTGAGAATGAAGGATGGGACTGCAATAAAATACAGAAAGATAGAGTGGCATGACCACAATGGGAAACCAAACTAACCAGATGCCTCAAGGAAATGAAAAAGAGATAGACTGCACCCTTTGAGCAACCTTTTTTTTCTTCCCTCTAAGAGTTTAGAAAATCTGGTTAAGTCTCTTCTCTCTGAAACAATATTTTGACCTTAATTTGGGAGTATGGTAGCAAACCACTCAACTAGTGATACTACTTTGAATTTTTCAAAAAAAGCCGTTTGAAAATGGTAGCTCATAAATTTATGTATTTCTGGTTTAAGTTTTGAACTCATTGTTTAAAGTACTTGTTTCTTAAAGAACCATATAGAAAAATCCCTTGAGGCAAGACTGTTCTCAATCCCAAGGACTGAGAACACCTCAGAGGAAACGTGACAGAGACACCTCTCATGCAGAAAAAGTATTTTATTATCTATTTCTTATATAAAATACATTTAATAGAGGTAATTTTTTTTTTCGAGAGTCACAAAAATAATTGGCATATAGTTACTTGGCTAGGGTCTGATTGTGTTATGTGGTTATCATTAGGTTAGTACAGTATATATTGCTGTGCTCAATGACAACTTAATTAATTGCCAACCAACTTTTACCTTACAGATAAAACTCCATGAAACACGTGGCTCTTAGAGAGCTATGACTTCCCAAGTAAAATGAATCTTATTGCTTGCTTTACTTCTTTATCTCGGCTACTGGGGAGTCTAGAAGTATGTACAATTCATAAACATTTGCACAAAGGTAACAACACGTTATCCTACATTGCAAGCAAAGCTTTGCCCTAAACTAGAAATTAAATTGAAAATACAGAAAAGAATAATCTTTCAAATTTATCTTTAATGTTACAACTATTATGGACCTACCCAGAAGTCCCGGGTAAGAACAAAGCTAACCTATGGACAGCCATAGAAAATGGTTTGTGTTTTATACAGGTCTCTCAAGAAAAAAATCCAACATTGACTGCAGTGCATTAATCATAAATGCATCTGCAGTCAAAATTAAATCTATTAATCCCAAACATAAGCTCTGTGACTTTTCAGCCAGTTCAGTACCTTTTACTCAGTGCATAACAACAAAAACCAAATCAAAACAAAGAATTCCCCCCTGCCACCCAAATCTTCGATACAAAAATGCAAAAAGACCTTAGTACTACAAACTGAAAGGCATATTGATTCTGTCCTCACTGCAGACCTCTTATAAAAATATTAAAAAATAACCATTTCAGAAATGGATTGCAAAAGTGGTTGGAGTTGCTGCTTTCAACTCCAGGTCTTAAAATAAAATAGCCCCTATGGACCAAGCTGTTATAAACCAGCTCAATTTTAACTTTCCTGGGGACACTAAAACATAACTCATTTTCTTTGCATTATTTTGCACTGGAGTAATTTCCATCATTGTCGCACACATAGTCTGATTTCCAATGGAAGGTAGTAAGCCTGGCTTCAATCCCCAAAAGAATCACGGAGCAAATTTTCCTGGAAGCCACACCTTAGGGACAGAAAGACGACTGGGAACAGGCATCACTGATGTAGCAAGTGCAAACCAAGCCTCATCAATCTGATTGCCTTTCTGTCATGAGGCAACTGACTCTGTGGACAGGGTTTTGTTTTTTGTTTGTTTTTTTGGGTTTTGTTTTTTTTTTAATGTTTGTTTTTTTTGTTTGTTTTAATGACAGGAGAGTATTGAGAAGAGGTGCTACAGACTCTTAAAATGACTTCTAGTCTACAGACACAAACTTTATTTTTGGTCACGTTAACAAAGACACCAAGAATTAACTGAACTCTTTTAATCAGGAATAAGGAAATTTAAATACTGTCTTTTCAAAACAAATGATGTGGCTTGGGCTTATTTAAACAGCATGTACTTTAACCTCTCAGAGCTGTAACTCCAAGCTGCAGAAGCTTAGTAGTATTCAGATACAACAGCCACTATTGAAGGACAGTGAAAAGCCAGATCTGTAAACCTGAATGATCTGAGGTACAAGCACTGCATTAACCTAGAGAAATAGGAAAGAAACAATCTGTTCTGTAATCCTGATTTGTTTGGATAACTAGTGCATGCAGTGCTCCTAAACTTCTGTGAATGCTTCTAAAATGCCATACTCCAGAGTACTCCAGGAGCTCTAGATACAGTCACAGAAGGCAGAACATCAAATATGGACAGATGTATAGATCACTTACTGTTTTGCTGGAACAGTTTAAGATGATAAACTGGCAGGCAGTTAGAAAGACTAGAAAAAACACCTTGTATCACTTAGTAAAGATATATTAATTGATATACAATTTTCAGTTATTAGATAATATGTATATAATTGTACATATACATACATGTATATAATTTAAAATATTACAATCACTTCCTAACAGTCTGTTCTGATCAATGAATTAAGTTTGGCAAGTCCAAATTTCACAGAGGAAATAAAAAAATCAGAATGTAGAGATGCTGGTTGCAAAAAAAAGAAAAAAATTTATTTCAGCTCTTAGTTGCATGGGATTGTAAAAGAGGGGGTAGAGTCCAAAGATGCTTTCCCAGAGAGGGAATTTAATGGTTTAGCCCATTCAATTGTGAGATCAGGCAAGATTAGAGTTTGCTTCTTTGGAGAATGACAGAAAGTAATCCTAAATGATGTGGGAACACATCCTTTTGTACCTTTAGCTTTGTCTTTCTCTCCTAAGGAATCCAGCTACTGTATTCTTCTGATTAATAAACAGTGACTTTGAAAAGCCTGCTCGATGGTCTGCGAATACTTGCTGAGACAAAGGATGACATCTGTGACAGAGGTCTGTACTCATTCTGCCAAAGACTGAAAATGTTGAAAACATAGGTCCTAAGCTCGAGAACAACAGAATTATGCATTTTGCCCTTTTAAAGAGGAGTCATAAATTCATCAATTTGAAAGGATACACATCAAAAAGATTAGAAGACTTAAGGATGAAAAACATCTAATAAATGCATGACGGCATGTTACTTCTGTCACACACTAAAGAATTTCACACTGTTTGATTGCAGAACAATAACTACTTAAATCGTGACTCAGTGTAACAACTACTAAGTTTTGATAAGCTTAGCAGTAAGTAAGGTACAATAGATACAATTTTAGTACAAAAAATTGAATCAAATTGAGACAAAAGAGCCAAATAAATAATACTTAATAGAAGATAAAAACTTCTGACAAAAATAGAATTTTATGTAAACAATCTGAAAGTGTAAGAAAATGGCTATTGAAGGTTTAGAATTCCATTGTGTCACTCCTGATGCATAACTGTTCCACACCCAACAAGAGTTAGATATTTGATTCTCCATCAGAACACACAAAAAGTAAAAGGCAACACTTTCACAAAATGTAACAGGTAATACACCCAAATAAAACACAGAGCATGGGGTGTTATACCAGACAGGCTGTTCGTGTACTTCAGTGACCATGCAGTACTTTTAACTCCCAGAAACAAACCCAAGCCATTTTAATATCTTGATACAGCATTTAGTGTTTTCTAATTTAAGAGTAGAGGTTATTACTCATAAGAATCACATACCTTTTTTTCTAACTCAACCAGTTCATACTCACTCTCCTTACACAGTTCTCTTGCAATATGGTTAAGTGAAGACAGGAAAACTGGATAGGATTAGGGTTGTTGTATAATCTTGTATGCCTGGGAACTCAGAGCAAGGGCCTGACAGAACAGTACTGAACAGAATGAAAAAAAATCTGTTTTTAACCCATAACACTATGTATTATGTTATCAAAAGGCAGCTATATTTGAAAGGGCTAAGCAAAACAGAAAATGAGCTATCTTATGAGATATAACACATTTTGAAAGAAATAAAGGGAAGACAAAAGAACAAAAATATAAAAAGTGGAACTAGAAAAGATTCCTACACAGACAGAGCTGTATAGTCCATACAAATAAATGAATATTTGATAAGACAGAATATGAACATCTTTATTAAAACTCTTTATAGCCCTGGAATATCATTCTGTAGCCTATTATGTTCCACCTTTAACAATTTTTCATTCTTTATTTCCTAAATAAATTAAACCAATAAAAAGTTTTCATTGAACATAGTAGAACGCTTTCCATGTGCCCATCTGTAACATTTTGACTGTGCAGTGAACTGCTAGAAATGTGAACAAACCAAATGAAAACCCTCAATATATCTGATAAAGCATCACACATCCTGATTGACCAACTTCTCTGCAAAAGACCAGTCTGTTTAATACCAGTCCAACAGCTACTGCCCTCATTCTAGAGGATCAGAGTTTGAAAAACCATATTCCAAAAACAGTATTCCAAAGTGAGCAGAGTCAAGAGGTCCATAAAGAGAAGGCAGAAATTATTCAACTGCAGATGGCAGTAGAAAAGTCAAGATTAGTTTATATACTGAAGAAGTGCTTATGCTTGTATTAGAAAAGCAATCTGAAAAACAGTAGGAACAGTCAGTATTATCTAATGATGTGACTGTTGACCTGTTGTGGCATTTCCATAGTGTTAAAAAAGGAGTCTGAAAAAAGAACATTCAGACAAAATAACTCATGCGCACCATCACTGCTCTTTCAACTGTTCCTTATTTTTAAGACACTTTAATTTTGCTTAGAATGTCTTAATACACTGATTTTGCCCTCTTTCATCAGCAACCAATTGTTATTTATACAACTAACACTAATATGTCTGCTCCATTTAGGAAGTTTCACTGAAGACAAAGAGGTGGTCAGGCATCACCTCGAATCCTGTGCCCAGCTCTGGGCCCCTCCTTTCAGGAGCAGCACTGAGGGGCTGGAGCGTGCCCAGAGAAGGGGAAAAAGCTGGGAAAGGTCTGGAGAACAAATGTGGTGAGGAGCAGCTGAGGGAGCTGGGGGTGTTCGGCCTGGAGAAAAGGAAGCTCAAGGAGGGCTTTTCTGCTCTCTACAATGCTCTGAGAGGAGGCTGAAGGCAGGTGGGGATTGGCCTTCTCCCATTTAAGTAATAGGCAGAGAGAAAACGGCCTCAATTTGAGACAGGGAAAGTTCAGATTTGACTCTGGGAAACCTTTCTTTATCAAAAGTGTTGTGAATTACCAGGAAAAGCAGGGGACTTTGTTGGAGTCCCCATACCTGGGGGTATTTGAAAGACACGTAGATGTAGCACTTAGGGACTTGAACTAGTGGTGGACTTGGCAGTTATGGTTGGAGTCAATGATTTTGAAGGTTTTTCCCAACCTACACAATTCTGTGATTCAAAAGATACAGCCCACGGACAGCTACAGCTATGGGACAACATCGTTCTTCCGAGAACCACAATTTTGGAGAAATGGACCCAAAGTTATGGGCCAAAGCAGTTAGTTTAGGAGCAACCCATTATGAGCAGGACTAATGATAACAATCTTTCTACTGTTGAAGGGAGGAAACCTAGCTGAGCAGCTAGCATACAGCCAGAGTGATACAGCATGGGCAGTGATTGTTAGCTAGCACAACCTTAAGCTTGTGCAGGCTTCTTATCTAATTATGCCTGAGCACATTTGTGGATGAGTGTTTAAGGCAGCTCTGGGAATAGCATTTGCTGTTAAAGGCTTCGCAGTGATCAGCAGAAGTGCAATCACTGTATTTTGTCAAAGAGAATTGGATCCTCACAGGCAGAGAAGACAGGGCACCCACAGAAGAAGGCATGAAGAGGGCTAATGCAAAGTCCACATTTCCCTTCCAGATGGGCAAGCATCCCTAGTAAAATCTCAAAGATATTTGCCAAAGTAGAGTTTAAGCCATTGACAAAATGTTAACTCCATGTGATCTTTAAAGTAAAACAAAATAAAGTAAGATCAAAACACATGTTTTTATAAATACTCTGTACGTATTTATTTTACTTCACCAAAGACTGGAAATTACATAATGCTTTTCTTAGAATTGCTGAAATAAAGTATATTACTGAAAGTATCTTTAGAGACCTACAAGGTATCCAAAAAGGACAATAAGATTTGATGCAGGAGCTGACAGACAGACTGCTCTGACTGTTTCCAGTAGTAGCAATTGCTGCTGAGGTCTCAGATCACAGCATGAAGTTACATACAGCATGTGCTGCAACAAATCTATACAATCAGGGAAGGACAGACTGTCAGCCTCAATTCTGCATTTTTCTGTTTTTGTCAGCATGTATCCATCCACAGGTCAACACAAATTAACTTTAACACAGGATTCTGTGTCTCTTAACATAACATTTAATACATTCCAATATAGTTACATTGTTCTGCTTTGGAAAACACAGAGGAAAGTGATGTAACTTGCCATTAATTTCGTTATGACTAATGCAACTGAGGTTGCTCATATAAATCAATACAACTGGATGCTGAAAGTGAGCACAGCTGACAGGCAGAAATGAAGATAACCCAAAAAGGTTCCATACTGTGAATCATCACAAGTTGGCTTGATAAATAACAAAGAAGCTATTTTCAGAACTTGTTTTGCAGATCCTTCCTTGTTTAATATCTGAAATAAGTTGTGTTTATTCTTCTGTGACAGCTAAAACTGGGTTTTGATGATAAAAACTATAAATTATCTGTAATTCCTTAAAGAGTAAGGTGTCAAATATTGACACCTACAGTGCATCTCCAAGATGTTTGTAGTAGAATGGTTACACAGTCTTTCTTAGAATAATGACACTTCCAGCATTAATTAGCTGTCCTGTATAATGAACAGAATGAAACTTCATAGAATGAGCCAAGTGTATTCACCTAAGGAACTCTTTAAACAATAATTAGCATGATAAAATGCAAACAAAAAATGCTAGTTCCTAAGGGCTTGAAAAATACTTGTTTTATTACGTATTTCTCCAGTGTACTTCACATTCAGGCATCTAATCCATTCCCTTAAAAATGAAGGCCATTTTCTTGGAAACTCTACAGCAAAGCAGTTTAGCACAGTGGAACCTTTTGTCTCTAACAAAATCTAACTGGATCAGAAAATACAGCAGCGTTTATGCCAAGTAGAGCATGTCTAATTATTAGTACTACACATTAAGA
>VWZN01002401.1:60905-73806 GCA_013396955.1 Regulus satrapa | reverse complement strand
GAGGGGGTGGGGGTTGGTTATGAATTAACCTTATAAACATTTAGATTTCTTAAAGAACTGAGATCCCAGTTTTCCCCCAACCTCTTCTTTCCTTTCTCCTTCACAATGATTACCAATGACTGTATTTTAAAAAAGGATGTACTATAAAAATCTACTTTAATTTTATTAAACTTGTAAGGGTCCTGAGAACCCAGACAGAACATGCTCTCAGCCATTAAAAAAAAAAAAAAAATTGCTGAAAAGTTTTGATTTTCTAGGGTGAATTATTTCCCCTCACAAAGTTTGAAAACCAAGAGGTAAATGACATTGCATCGGAACTTCCCGTAACAACCCTCACACATTCTATATGTGGGTAAGAATGTATCTCCATGCAAGCAGAAAGTTGTTCTATTAGTGGTGTGCTGGCCCCAAGTATTTCAGTATTGTCAAGTATAGTGCAATATTACTGCTCTTATTAATATTTCATGCCAAGACAGCTTTATAATCAGAATAATAGGAAGAAAAATATGTGAATTAGAAAATTTCTAACCCACTTTGACTAGTTTTCAGTCAAGCTCTGAATTCCCCCATTAACATAATTAGCAACTTTTCCTCTTAATTTAATTTTCTCTGCTTAAAATGAGAGTACTAAAGGTTCTTTTGCATCCTTATCGACTATTCTGAGGTTAATAAATGCCATGGAAGATCCTTATCAGTTTTCCTAATAGTTTGTGGGTCCTCCATCCTTTAAAGCCAAAGGCAATTATCTTCTATTAAAAATATCAATCTCCTAACTTTTGTTTCCTCATTTAACAAGATTTTTTTTTTTTAAATAAGCTACCTTTAGAACTTCAGACTCACTGTCTCATGAAGTCCAACTTGAATTACTCCTAACTACAAAATTATGCTTCTTTGTGATGGAATGCAGACATTCATGAATTACTATTTAATGTAATTTTTACTCCACACCTAAATCTGCCTCAAAATTTTTATCAGATTAAATTCAAGGTAGAAGCCACACTTTATAGTTATTCGACATTTCAAACATTATCCAAGTAACATAAACTAAGTTCCCCAATGATTATAAAATCCTGGGTTTAGAAAACACAGGGTGAGTTTAGCCAGTGAAAGTGGATCATGGCCTAGTTTCCATATATAATTGGCTACTCTCCTGAGTCATAATTACAGTAAATACATAGCAAATACTTTAAAAGTCTGTTTCATCATACATTTTACTAAAATTCATGTAGTTACACCTTTTGAAGCTCCATTAGCAAAATAACTTCATGTGTTTGCACGAACCTAATTTTAAAGAACTTAATATGCTTTAAAAAACCCAAAACCTAACATAGTATATTTCAAGAGAGCTGAGATTTTTTGTTGTTCAGCTGGTAGCTTTTGAAGGGTTTTAGCAGCATTAAACTAAATTAAGACTTACAGATAAACAGCTTCGACTTGAAGAGCTTTTAAAATTATGGAGGCTTTCCTAACATAAAACAGTGAGTAATTTGCTTAGTTTCAGGGTGGATGGATAATTTCACCAGGTAATAAAAAAATAAGTAAGCTTAAAAACAAAAAACATAACAATGACAACAACAACAAAACAAACAAACAAACCCACACACACACACACACACACACAAAATACCCTCCACTTGTTTTCTTTTTTAATCTATATACTTTTCTGAACTTGTGTATTCTTTTTGATCATGCACCTACATTTATGTATACCTGGCACAAAAGCATGCTAAAAAGCAAACTATAGTCTTTTTTTTTCCAGCATTTAAAAATACAACCTACTTGTAATTTTTGGAAAGAAAATTTCTACTTTATGTAAATTAAAATCTGCCTCAAGATATAAATAAATAAAATTAGCTCACTTTGAATATCTGCTTGAAGGACTATGTATTAAAAAACCTACATAAAAAACCTAGAGTGCAAGCTATAAAATTATAATAATTTTTCAATTCAAAAATTGAGTACCTCAAAGCAGATTGGTGTTATTCTTTATTTCACTCTTTAATGGAAGGTTAGTACAAGCAGTCTGCCAATTGCAAAGTGCACCAATTTTTCAAAGACAGAATAATAATTTCAATTAGTATTCAATGTCGACCTTGTTACAAGCGTGATGATCAAGACTCCCTGTTTTCATATATTAAGAGGCACCGGATGCAGCTCAGGCTGCACACACTTCTCTAGCACCCCGCACTGTGCACAAACAGGATGAAAGGATGTGATGAAGCAGTGACTGGGTCTTGCTAAATGCTGAGAGGCTGGAAAGCAAAAAGTTTGCACAGAATTCTGTACCAAGCCGGTTTATTCAATAAACTCCTGTCACCTTGCAAATAAAGCGAGGGAAGGAGGTCAGTGCAAGCAGTCAGCGCCTCAAAGCCTTTACTGGCATTCATCGGCTGAGTGTTTTAAATGAAAGAAGCTTTTGTTTTCAAACTCATTCAAGACGTGTTTTCTTTTCTATCTATCTCAAGACCTAACCCTCCCATAATGCAAACACATCAAAGCTGCTCTAGCCTGCTGTGTCAAAGCTTCGGGGTTCATATTCATAGACTGCTAGCAGAGGTAGAGTAATAGTGATACTTTACCACGGGAAAAGAAAGGGAGCACCTTCTCTCTTCTGAAAAAATTATTTTGTGTGGCAGAACACAGTAGAGATACACAGAAACACCACCTTAGCACCTCATTAGCTATCTTGACCACTTGTAAGTTAAGAAATGGAATCTAAAGGATATCAGCACAAAGCAAGAAATTCCAACAATAGGATCTGCCAAAAGCAGGAAACAAATGGTGCCTGCTCCAGGCCAAGCACCATTATCAGATTTACTCATGTATATCTTCCCCCATATGCAGGATCTTGCCCAGAATTTTGGTCTAGTTTTTCTCATTTATCTTAATAAAGAATCAGAACCCCACTACTGCACAATACAAGTAACAAATTTGGGTGACATGAAAAAAAATCTAAAAAATTACAGAATTCATCAAACTTAATCGGAAATTTCATCTGCATATTATTCTGTATAAAAATCAGATCTACCATGTTATAAATCTGCTTCAGCTTTTTGTTTGAACAGATTGCTTCCTGTAATGATGCAATGGTAACTATTTCACAGAAGAATCACTGCTAGTTGACATGATCCAAAGTATCCAAAGCCACTAAAACTATTTCAAAAAGAAATATCTTTAATCTTATCCTAAAGATGCATTAGTGGTTAGTTCCATCCATTGCAATACTTTCACAATTTTGTCTTACAAAAATCTTCAACTTTTCACTTTGTCGTTTTAAACACCTTTTGACCAATCTTTACTAATTCTCTAACAACAGAGAGCTCATAATGATACTATAAGGAAAAGTCTAACTTAAAACAATCTAGTATAACTACACATCAAAACTGAGCAACAAAAACCAGTACTAAAATCTGCACAATAACTCCACTATTAAGAAAATTGTGTAATTGTCACTTTTCTTTTTTTTTTTTTAAATCCTGCACCCACACCCCAATACTAGAGTGAGGCCATACTGTAGTGCCATAATTCAAAGAAGAAATAAACCCAATATATTTTCAGCTTCTAAAATGCTATGGCACCTTTCCAGATGCCAGCATGCTTTGTTACAGGGAAATGCCCTGAGCAGAAGTCAGACACGGGGAAGCAGATAAAATTGCAAGGGAGGTAAGTGCATTATTAGTAATAAAAAATGACATGGTGACAGCCCTGCCATGAGGTACGAGAAGATGCACTGAACTTTTTGTGCTAAAGGCACACAGCAAAGTATACATTGCATAAAAATTTAATTACAAATGTCCATTAATGACTAGAAGGAAACGCTGAGTTTTCCAGATTTCAGCAGGATTTCTCTGCCTCTGTGGAACAGTCTATAACAATGTAACAAGTATGAAATCAGCATCCTCCAATAAGGCCAGTTGAGGCTGTTTGTCTATGCAATTCTTCACGAAAGATACAGTGTTTCCTGAGGTTAAAGATGTTTGCACAATGACATTTTAAAGTTCTGTATTAGTTCTCTGCCCCATGAAAAGGTTGTCAGAAAGGTTATCAAGAAAGTTTCTGTGAAGTTTAAGTTCTGCTGTGAAGTTCTTGCTTAGCCCCGATCTTTGGCAGACAGACCTGTCCCTCAGGATTTCCATATTGCTATAACTGGAGCAGAGAGACCATGAAAGATACTGGAACTCACAAATCAAAACAGTGCGGTAATGAAGTTAGTGACTCAGTCACGTATCAATTGCTGACAGACTGGGATTTCGAGGGTTTACTCCAATGGTGGGTGGCAAGACCACAAATACAGCATATTCCCTCAACGGGATGATTGCTTCTCAAGAAAATGAGAGGACACTTTTAGTACATAGTTATTATTTTTTAGGTTAAGAATCCCATTTGTCTCAGCATTAATAGCTTTATTAAATGAAATAGGGGTTAACACTCTACAACAGTTAACATAAATCTGCTCCTCACTGAAAGATATGTATACTTCCATTTCAATGAACACAATTTTTTTTGTCATTTGGAAGACACCAATGAAGCACTTTTTAAGGCACACCAAAAAAAATCACTAATTGTTGCAAAGAATCTTTGCCTCTCCACCTGTTCAAACAATTGTTTTACAGCATTACTTCTGACATCTTCCAGTAATCTAAAAAAATTCATAAATGCTGGGAAACCCCTGCATTTACAGCATGTATAAACTCGATGATGTTTCTAACTGCTGAGATATGCAGATGAAAAACTCAAGATAAATACATAACATACTTAGGCATGTCCCTTCCAGGCATAGCTTGTGGTTCAAAAAAAAATTTTAAAAAAAAAAAAAAAACAACCTAATGATTTGAATATGGCTACACCAACAAAACTTTGCATATCCCTTTGCATTAATTTTTCTTCTGTTTAAGACACTTAGCCAGCATGAAAACTAAAATTTATTTTGTAGATCAAAAAACATTACAAACTAGCCCATGTAGAGATATTTTTTGCTTACAGACTATAATATTGTATTGTGATTGACTACATACATATTCAGTGCTCCTTATTTTTAACATTCCAGAAATTTTACTTTTATTAAGATAGGTCTTGAATTAAGTCCCAACAGCAGATATTTTTCTCAACATTCCATCATATTTTTCCAAAACAAGCTACAACACTTAATGCTTATTCAAGAAAATAAATGCCACTCAGTAATTTGTGGATTCAAATTATGGACTCAACCATTTTGAAGGAAGAAAAATTCACAGTCACATCACTTGAATACTTAGAAACAAATTCAAAGATTCCATAAACTATGAAAATCTTCCACATCCATAGTCTTTTTCTCCTCCTTTATCCACTGCTGTTTTCCTCTGCTGGAATGTCTCAATAATATTTTTATACTAGAAATATAATCAAAAGCTAAGATTTTGTTGTTATGAGACCACCAGCAAAAGCCAACACACAATATGAATAAATTATTGCCTTTATTCTCCAAAGTTAACAATTAAATAACTGCCTGTTCAGATATTAACCCAAAAGCCATCTTGAAGTAGGTTCTTCCTTATGCTTTATATCAATGCTTTTAAGAGTTATATCTAAAGGAATAAAGATTCCTTTCCTAATACATAGATGCAGAGAAAATTGGGGAGGTTATAAGGACACACTGTTCTAGAATTTCCCTTTACACTCTCAATTTTGCTTTTAATTTTTTAATTTTTAATTTTTTTTACATGGTAGTTTAATCCTTCCTTAATTAATTTTGCAACATTCACATCAGATCCAGTGTACTCACAGCACATATTAAAAAAATCCACACCAAAAAAAATACATTAAAAAAATCAAGAAACCCCAAACTGTAAGTTCTACCATGATAGTAATTTCTCATTAGTAATGAACAGCAATTACCTTGATGAAGGTGGAACTTTACTTGTTTCAGGAATTTCTGGTACAGGTCGATGCCTTAAGATAAAAGATCGGCTTGCTCTTGGAAATACTTTCATGCAGTTCAGCGTACAGGAATCATATAAGTCATTGTCTATCATTTCTCCTTTAAACTTATAGAACGGAGGATCTGGCTTACTATCAGATAAATCACCCTCAGCTGCAAACCGCTGCTCTTTGTTTTCCTTGCACTTTGTCTCGCATGAACGAACAAATGAAGGAGGATCACGGAACACCAAAGGGCTAGTCAAGTGCTCATCAGCTTGGTATGCAGCAGCTTCTGTCAGTGAGGCATTTGGCTGAGTATTAGTCTTGATATTTCTGCTCTGACTGACAGCTTTTAGCGTGCTGTCTGAACTCTGGTAAAAACCGGGAAAATCCAAATTTGTAAAGCTATCATCATTTGCCTCCATTGAGTTTTGCTCTGCAAGTTCAAACTTTTCCTTATTGACGTAAGATTTTTTAAGAAGTTGTTCAGATGATGTTGCAGGTATCAAGCCAATTCCATCTACGCTTGAATTGCTTACAGGAGACTCCTGATCTGAGGATGAATACTGCTTCTCTTCTAAACCTTTCAAGTCTTTGAATTTAAGATTTTCATGGAAAAGAAAATTTCCTTGAATTTGTAAAAGACTGTCCAACTGCTTAAGAATCCTTCTGCGATGCCCTGTAGGCAACACTCCCATTTGCTGAAGCACACTGTTATTTATTCCCACACAATCTGCCACAGTGTTATAGCCATATTGCTTAAAGTTCGGAAGATAATGTGCAAGGTTAATGTTGACCAAAAATTCTTCAATGTCAGTGCCATTGCCTGTGGATGACATGACTTAATTCCATATATTGCCCTACACAGTCATGGAGAAATAGTCAGGTTGCAAGCATGTTTACTAGCGAGAAAACTCTCTTGAATTTGGTGTTCACCAGCCAGCAGAAAATATCAGTTTCTTCACGGCACCTCTTCAAGTTCCTTCACTTCGAACTGATTTTTTTAAAGACTGCAAACATAGAGAAAAGAAAAAGGACATTAAAAAAAATCCTCACCTGAACCTCACAATTGCCTTGAATAAAATTCTGAAANGCACCTCTTCAAGTTCCTTCACTTCGAACTGATTTTTTTAAAGACTGCAAACATAGAGAAAAGAAAAAGGACATTAAAAAAAATCCTCACCTGAACCTCACAATTGCCTTGAATAAAATTCTGAAAGACTCCCTGTCATTTGAACAGTGACATTTTTTGTATACAATAATTTCAACAGTGGTAAACCCATCCTTTTATCTTAGCCTCTATAAAGAAAATAGCAAAATCAAAGTCTCAGCACAAGTAATACAGACTTAAAACACATATTCCTGGTAGTTAAACATTAAGATGAGCAGTTAAGAGATGAACCACTCATCTTCATGCACATTCTTATTACACAGGACTTAGATATCAGGGAGAAAAAAAGTTGTTATCCAAGACCACAACTGGAACCTAAAGCTTTCCTATCCCCACACTAGCACTAATTCATCATGGAACAGGGCTTCTACTCCCTTTTCTTCTAATCTCAAAATCCTTTTTGCATAGAAACACACTTGCAATGGAACAGAGGAAAAGTGGCTGTCTAGAGCATTCTCTGTGAGCTGTGCATTCAAGCCCTCTTCAACTAGGAATCCAGCTGAACAAGTACTGTCCTCAATAACATGGTTTGCAACAGTAGATCCACCCCTTCAAATAAACTGTCCTGCAGGAGCACAGTAAACAGGTAACCACCAGCATCTCAACTCTGACAAGGAAGCAGTTTTTCCTTGTCCATAAACAGAAAAGGCATGACCCCATAGGCAAGTTCTGGCTGGCCATGAGTTTTTCCATACTATTTTCCAACTCAGTTTTTATACTCCAGACTTCATATATTTAAGTTATTCTTTCTTTCAAGGTCATATCTAAATTCACAATTTAAAAAAACCCAAATGCTAATGTTCTGAAGGTGTTTGAAACAGCCTGAAATCATATTTCTTCAAAGAAGGTTTAAGATCAGCAACACTCAAAAGGTTTTTTTCACCTCTCTCTTTCTGTATAAAGAGTAATTTGGCCTTGGGGAAACCTGCTGACTGCAGCAGCTGTCCTGGCATGCAGGTACTAGCCTTAAGCAGCCTGGAAAAGAAAGAACAGCTTCAGTGGAAGAGCATTAAGATTTAAGTAGCATTTAGAAAGAGGAGAAATCTTATGCCCAGAGTTTGTCTGTGGCTGTAGGCATTGATACCTAATTCTTCAAAGTATTTCATGACAAAAAATGCAGTACGCATGATCTGGAATTGAAACTTAAAACATTGCCTACATTTTTACTGTATCAATTCCTAAAGGATAAACCTTCCTCCTATAATATTCCTCCAATATCTTTTGAATATTGAAGTAATTATTCAAAAAGGTAGTAATGAATAAATAGATAAATAAATATATATGCCCTTCCTCATTACCAAAAGCCACATACAGATAAATCTAGATTTAAAACTATGTACTGCATGAAGCACAGCTATTATTACTGCTATTGGTGTAAGCACTTGATTATGATGATGATGATGAAATAAATTATTAAATAACTACTTTGATCAATTGACATGTTTTCTTGCAAAATTTTATAAATATCTTCATTACTCCCACACTTCGATAAAGTGGAAGTCAAAAGCAAGCAAAAAACTAGAGTCTTCATACTCACACCATGTAAACATGTATGTGATATAGTAACAGAAAAAAAAGGAGCAAACATATATTTTTCTGGAAGATGTAAAAATCAACATCGTATACTGACTAAAATGTTGCTTTATTTATAATAAATCATTGGATTTTTCTCTAGTATCTAGTTTCATTTTTCTGCATATATTTTTATCAGTTTTGATCACTACCCACAAGTCTGAGAAGTGACTTATCCTGAATATTAAATCGATACAATTAAAACCTTTTAGAGAGACAACTCTATAGGTCAATCAGATACCAACCTCTCAAGAGAGATTAACTTTATTACCGAGTTAACCCTCAATTAAGGATTCCCAAGTCATTAAATTCAAAAAGCCTTTGATTGATCAAAACTGATTAACAATCCACTTTGGTATTTACCTTTGCCCCATCCTAACCTGCATGCTTATATAAACTTTCATCATTCCTTTAAAAATTCTAAAACTCGGCATTTCCTCAAAATTTTCATGGCAGCTACTAGTCATAAAGGATAAAATTCAACAGTATGGCCTCCACTCTACACCCATCTCTAAACCCTGGGAAATGTTGTCTCTTAATTAATTGAATATATATTCTCAGATTCTGAGTACAGAATGAAAAAAATTACTACAGAAATTACCTTCTGGGGAAGAAATTATCAGACAGGTACTGTTTGGGTCAGAAAATAGTCTTTCAGAGAATCAGTAATTAAACAAAAAACACATTCAGACAACAAAAGGAAAAAAAAAGACAAAAAAACAAGCAAACAAAAAAAGCATAAAAAACACAAACCCCACACACACACAATCCAGAGACATATTCAAGTATATAAAACCTCTACAGTTAGTGCATCAGTCTAAGGCTTTTAAAGTTGCAATTGCAGCTGGTTATCTCAGCCTTTCCCACCTTCCTTGACATTTCTGGGTTTCACGGGAGCATTTGGCTATTTTTTCCCGAAGGTGTTAGTGCTCATTTTCAGACATCTTCTCAATCCCTCCACCGTTCATAATAACAAAAAAAGCAACTGGAAAAGTAGCTTTAGCTTTATATTTATAAATATGCATATATCTGTTATATAAAAGCATATTTTTTTATACCCACATATTCTCTCTTCTCAATCTTAATACTGTTTTTTTCTACATGCAGTAGCTTTGCCTACACCTTATTCTGGAACATCTCCATTGTTGTTATTTCAGGAGCTCAAATAACCATGCTTTATCAGCTACTTGGATCCTAACCCGTCCTTGTATAAACCACATGCCAATGGAAAGGGTAACCTAGCAGAGAACAAACTTTGCCTCAAAATCTGTAAGAATGATTATATATTGCTGTGTTATTTCATGAACAAAGAATGTAGCAGAGGAAGGAAGGAACTGCTTGCTGAGAAGACATTTTGACCACAAAAATGCCAACAGTGCTGGAGGATAAAGCCCAAGCCACTTGCTGTTTCTGCAGTTGTCTATGGCAGAAGCTATCAGTGTACCCATCAAGATTTCTGAAGACATGCTATATTTCTAGCCTAGCCATGCAACTGGTTAAATACCACTAAGAGCACATATTATTTTGTGGGTCGAAGCTAAGGGTTATACTAACAACTTGTTTGGTTTCACTACTTACACAAAGATGAAATCACAAAGAGCTAAACAAATCTGCACACTGGTGAATGTTTTGCAGATTAGAACATAAATATGTAATCACTTTGTTTTATAAGGTTTGAAATCAACAGGTATACAGACATGCAGAACTCAAAGACCACCTTATTCAATACATTACTGTTTTGATATGATTGTTATAAATTTTAAAAAGAATTTAATCTCCTCCTTAGCTTTGATTGCAAAGTCATAATAAACCCTAAAGAATGCACGGTATTAGAAATGGAGTGGCATATACACATCTGTACAAATAACTCTATCTCTTCCAAATCCATATTTCTACCACTACAAATTTGGCTTTTGAAAAAAAACATTAGTGCACATGGTTGCATACATTCCATGAAACACATCTCCTCTCAGAAGCAAGGCAAAATGTATTTTTCATATTTAGAAACAAAGAGCAAAAAACTCACAAAATACACCAAAAAAACCATCAATAAAGAAAAAAATTTTAAAAAGGGGGCATTTGAACTTGCTTAAATAGAATTGTTTCTTGTTGTAATATTATATCCTCCTAAGTAAAATAACCAAGATAAAAATCACCATTCTCAACATGGCTACTAGAAATACGAAAATGCTGTAACGGTTATTCAAAAGAAAAATAAGTAAAATTTTTTGGAAGGCACCTGACCATTCCATTTTATCAAAATAGGGAGAAAACATTTACTATGTGAAAATATAGGAACAACTGCTATGTGAAAAAACAATACAAGGAAAACCATTTGGCATTAAAGTTTCAGCAGGGGATGAATTGCAATATGTGTTGCACATCCCAAGCCTTCTATGGGATCATCAAATTTTCTTCCATAGAAGATGATTCTCACACTTCTTTACAAACTGATTGTCAATTTCTTCCTCTTCCCACCTTATGGAAGGGACTTAGACAAGGAGTGGCAAAAAAACTCAGAGTGGCCTAACAGTTCTTTTCTTTTACTAAAAGTGACAGCTAAATAGCATTAAAGAACAATGGCAATTCTAACTCTTAGAGCCCTTCTTTACGTGGAGTGTAAGCACCTGCATCTAGAATTCTGGAAAGCTGTATCTACTAACTTGAAAATTCTTCCATTCAATGGTTTTTCAAGTAGAAAAGTGATGAAAACTGACTGAGAGATAGACAAACTTTTGTTGAAGCAAGCAAGCAACCCAAATTTCAATAATGAAATGTGTGAACAGTAGGTTATAGGTAAACACAGAAACACTTAAGTGGGACTAGGCTTTTTTTTCCTTTTTGAATATCAATACAGATACAAGCCTGAAGAAACTGTCAAACCTTAAAAAGTATGTGATAGGGTAATCACACTGTGAGCAATCAGTTCAACAAGAACAAGCAAGCTCAGACTTGTTCCCAACTTCTGCTAAACCACATACTAGATTAAGATCCTAATTAATATGCTAAAAGAACCAAAAAAAACCTCCAACAAAAAACCCAGTAAAATAAAACAGTACAACAGTTCTTACCATGGAGCAGAACGTAATCTGCAAGTAGTGAATTTCATCTTCGCATTGTAACCGACTCCATACAAACTGACAAGATTAACATAGAACACATTACAGATTAAAGATGATTTCCAAAACCTACATTATACAATCAGCATATTGACAGCTTAGAAAACAAACAAAACCACACACAAAAAAAAAAAAACCAAACCAAAACTGATTGTAACAGTTTTTACAGAACTGTTGCCTTTACCAATACAAGGAAGTTACTAAGCATAAGTCAACCCAGTAGATAACTACAAAATAACTTTAATCATATCCTCTGTAAAATTGTTTCTCTGTTTGGTTTGGGGTTTTTTTTTGTTTTGTTTTGTTTTTCTGTTGCTGTTCTTTGTTTTATTTCTGAGCTCTCGCCTTCTAGAAAAATGCTCAGCAACTTTTGTTACTTCGGAGTCAAACCTCATAGCGCAAGAAATTCCAGTGGAACAACTCGCAGAGTCGCTGGAGTAAGGACCTGCACGGTATGAATAAGCTCACTGAAGGTGGAATTGGAACTTTTAGGAAGTTGCTGTGGCAACACTCGGGTACTGTACCCTTCACTTCGTATTCTCGATCCAGGACCTACTACAGCTTCTTTAACTTCCTTAAACTTTCTGATAAAATTTCCAGGTATATAATGGCAACTAACATGAGGTCTGTCCATTTCTGACTTCACAAAACCAACTCAGAGAGCACATAAATACGCAATAGCAAAGCGCTGTTCTTCAGCATGACATTTCCACACAAGTCTTTAATACAACTGACGCTACAAAGCAAACAAGAGATCAATATACGCCTTATTTTCTACCGGCCTCCCGTTTTGTTCTAGTCCGACCCCAGACACCTCGGTATCCGTCGCTCGCCTGGGACCCGCCCGGTCCCAGCCACGGAGCCTTCCCCGGCAGCTTTCCGGGAGCGCCTGGCAGCAGCGTGGGCTCCGCCGCCGGCGGCACCGGCAAACCCTGCCCAGACCCCGCACAGCCCGCGCCGCCGGGACCGCCTTACCTTCCGCAGACGCCAGCGGCTGACGGGGACAGGGAGGCAGAGGAAAGAAGCGCAGGGCTTTAGATTGCTTTAACTTTCAGTTCTCCCTTCGGCTCGCTCACTTTCTTGCTCGCTTTCTCTCCTTCCTTCCTTCCTGCCCGTCCGGCTCCACGCCGCACCCCACCCC
>VWZN01002401.1:48495-60893 GCA_013396955.1 Regulus satrapa | reverse complement strand
AGGCGGCCGCACCTGGGCGCGCCCGCCGCCCTCAGCGCCCTCAGCGCCGCGGCTCAGGGCCTTCTGGCCGGGCCGCATATTTTTCGAGGAGGCAAGGGGAAGCCCGCAGGCAGATTTCGGCTGCGGAGTGCTGGGTGCCGCAGCGCATCGCTTCGCTGGCGTCCCGCGTTGGCCAGCTCGGGCTGGGCGGGCGGGCGGCGAGTGTCCCCTCCCTGCCAGGCCAGTGAGCAAAGGGCGGCCCGGCGCCACCTGTGTCACCACGCGGAGCCGCACCGAGAGCAAGCGCTCCAGCGGCCAGGGAGCAGGACAGCCGGCCAGCAGTGACACAGCTGCGATCACTTGCTCAAAAAAAAACAAACAAAAAACACTAAAGGTACTAAGCTTAAAGTAATTTCCAAGACGTTTTTCCAATTCTTGGAACTCTCTGTGTCTGTGACAATCGGACGAAACCAGCATGTCATTACGTAAAATGATACGAAGAGTGTAGCCCGTTGGTGGAAATACGGATGTTCTGGAAGTGTCAATTCTCATCTTTTCTAATTAAATCCAAGGAGGTTTTGGAGGGTTTACAGTGTTGCAGCTGAAGTCTGAGGTTTACTGCTCATCCTACCGAAGGAAAACACAAGCAAAGATATATTGAGAAAAAGAGGCCAATTATTAAAGTGCTAATTTAGGAGCAAGTAAACCTGGGTTAAGATTTGCTTCCTACCCACTAAATATACCCTTACTAAATAGCTTTACTAGTAGAGGACTGTTAAAAACTGCTGGTGGCATGGTACTAAAGTGAGGTTTCAGGGTCACAATTTTGAATGCAGACTTTTTCACTCTCCAGCTTTCAGACAAAACTTACAGATTAGAAGTTTGCAATTCAGTATTACAGCACCAATTTCACCAGCACCCAAGCACTTCTGAAAATCCTGCAATTATTAGATACATAATTATCTGTGTACCAGAAAAAATGCAGATAATTTTACCTCCTAAACTTTTATTAAGCAAACAAATTTTTGGGTTTCCCTTTCTTTGACAATCTAAAGAAATTTATTGTGTTCTTGCTTGTCTTCTCATTAATGCTTTTTGCAGCATTTATCTCAGACAAGGAATTGTCATGCCCAATTATTTGTAAAGGGCCTGATATGTTTCCAAAGTGAGTGCACAGATGTGATTCAGGTAAGTATACTAACACCCTTTTTTTGTCATAGTCTTTCTGGATTGTAACCTAATGACTCACAGAGTCATCTGATCGCAGATCTGCCTAACATTTCCAGCAAAGCCTAGCTTCCTTTCAGAACAGTAGGAATGTCACTGAATACTGACTTTGAAAAGGAATTTTAACCATAGTAACTTAAACTATTGGAAATATTCAGATCCTCTAAACAACAAAAGAATGGCCTCCTTTGCAAGGCTTACCTCACCATGCAAAAATTCAGTTAATTAGCAGTTTGTGGTGGGTTAAAATTTCTTTCTCCTCAAGACTAAGGGTATGGTCATTGTTCAATACCCTTGAGCTCTTCTCTCTTCTCTGTCAAGAAGTTCCCAAGGTCCTTCTATAAAGCCCACTTTTCTTCCTCTTCCAGGAGGAATCCATGTGATTTGCCCAAGTCACTGTGCCAGTGGCAGAGTGGTCCTCTAAGCATTTGTCTTTAAAATACGGGTCAGACCCTCACATGGAACTCACAGGAGGAGATTGCCCTCAGCACATTTATAGCTGTACAGGAGTGGCATCTTCGCTCAGAGCACAGCATGACACTGCACCCTCACACACTGGGTCTCAGCCGGAGTTTAACTTACTTTGTTTCCATGAACACAATACTGGATCACAAGAACTGAGATAAATTTTTTTCAGTGTGGTTTTTTTGGGTTTTTTTGGGAGAGGTCAAGGAATGGGAGAAAGAAGCATTAAACACATAGCCAGTTGTGTTTACTTCTGTTTGCATTATGTCCAGAAATATTGTAATATACACAAGATCATTTTAAGTCACATAGTGCTATTAGGGGTTTAGGGGTTTTGACTTTTTTTGTATGTCTAAATTACATCAGTACCACACAAACCCAAATGATGTTTTACTCTTTGTTAGAAATCAAGTAGCATAATATATAATCTTTTAAGAAATCTCTCAAGTCTCTAATTTATCTACAGCATATAGCTCTCTGATGAGCATGGACTGGCAGCTTTCTAACACTACAGTAAAAAAGAAGTAATACAAAAATCTAGAAGAAAATTGCATCTTACTAATTTTGATTTAATTCAGATATGACATAAGGCAGAGTACTATTCTAAGACTTGTTGATAAGACTGAGTTTCAAAAAAAAATCTGCTGATAGGCCTGAAAACTGCAGAGGTTTCATTATCTGATAATTTCCTCTTCCTTTGAGTTTCTATATTGCTGTCATGAATAAGTGTTAGGTAGGCAAGTTTTTTTAGTAGATCAAGAGAAAATTTCAGTTCAGAAATTAATTATAAATAGGATCTGTATGATTTCTGCTGTATTCTGTGAAAGACATTAGGGCTTTTGTATCCTAAAATACATTTAACCATATAAGAAAGTCATTCATAGAAAACATGTTAATACTTTCCAGCTCATATTTCTCATTACATAATCCTTTAAAAAGCCTGTTTTCCAGTGATTGGTAGTGACCTGATTTTTTTGTTGTTTTGTTTTGGGTTTTTTGGGGTTTTTTTTTGTTTTTAACATCAGTCCATAAGAATAACCCCATAAGTCTGTGTTTAAGTAAAGATTAACAGGACAGGAACTAATCCTTAGGATATAAATATATCCCAGATTTCCACACTCTGTGTGGTTTGTTATAGTCAGATGTTTGCCACATTTCTTATTGTTCATTAAGCTTATAATGAATCTGATCCAAATTAGTCAGACATTTTCCAAATTCAAATCTTGTAATTTTTAGACATGTGTATTTTTAAAACTCAGTTCTACTTGCTGTATCCTTATTCTATTTAAGAACTCCAAATCCAGCTGCACAAACAGCCAATTGAGAAGATAAAATAGGGGAAACAATTGCTACTCCTGCCTTTACAGATGGCTTACAAGTAGCTCTGATATTTACATGAAGCTTGTCAGCTACCTAAAAATGCACAGGAGACCTGAGTTTATTTGTGACTTTTAATGACATTATCTCACTTTCTCCTGGAAAAAGCTAAACAATCCACATATTCTTATTGAGCACAGTCCAAGCAAGGCCTAAGTTCTGAACTTGGTCTTCTGCGACTGGTTCAATCTCATTTGCTCCTCTTCAAAGCAGAGGTAATAAAATTCATCCACCAGTTTCCTCAAGGTGTTGAGAAGGTTAAATATTTAAATTTTGGAGCTTATAAAGCATCATAAGAAATGGAATGTTAGCTACACCTCAATCAACCAGCAGGTAAATATCTAGGGTATTTTTATTATTTTTTCTTTTATTATTTTTATTTTTAAAATTATTATTAACAGTATTATTGTTATAGTATAACAAATTATTTTAATAAGATATCAGGAAAACTAACCTTGGAAATTATAATGCATTACAGTTTTCATAAGCAGAGTTCTGTCATGAGGTAACATATTTCACTCAGGATAAGATAAAATGATACAAAGCTTCAGAGAAATTATAGGACTGGAGATAAGAATAAGCACTATAGTTAAATTCAGTTTTTGCATTTTTTATCAGTTGTTTATGTGTCCTTGGAATTCCTCTCAGCCTCTTACCCAATGTTTTATAAGTCAGTTACTTTCAGATGTCATACTGGATACCAGCCTCCATTTTTACTCAGACCTGTAAGCCAGTTTTACCCATACCCCATATTTTAATATAATTAATAGCTTGATTTCCAGGAAGTTTCATAAGATAGTTTCCTCTACCATGTAATGGATTTTTAGACTGTCATTTTACAAGCCATAAATGTAATTTTATACAGGTATGATAACACAATGATATTCAGTTTTGCCATCTTCTTCTAATGGCTGTAAGTTTGACCTTAAATGCAGTATTTGTTTTGTTAAAACTACTGACGGACTCATTAAATAGTCGCTTTAGCTATTTTGGTATTGATATGTGCCTTTTGAAACAAACGTGTAAAAGTGATCCCACAGAGTACTGTTTACTAATTACTTTTACAATGTATTGATGTATTTCTTTCCTTTACCAATTCCGGTAACAGTTAAATCCAAATGAATTCTTTTGCTTACACATTGTATATAGCACTCAACTGCACATGCAAAATTCTCTCAAGAAGTTATTATATTAACTGATGTGCTTCTAATTATCATTAAACTACTTGTAAACCAACAGTAAAATTTCCTCTAATTAGCATCTCTCATATAGTGGTGATGGGTGAATTATGAACATTGAACTTGACTTCGCTTTCCACACAAGTCTGAAAAGATAGCAATTCAAAATGCATTCCCTGGGACAACACGAGGTTCCAGACATTAAGAAGGCTCTCTCTGCTGTCTTTTGCTATAGCACACAATACTGGACAGACACTTGCCTGGACTAACCCACTCCAAGTCCTGCCCTAGGCCTGCACCTAGGCTGGATACAGCCCTATGGGCTGGTGATGCCTCACTTCCCAATGTATTGGTACATCTTTTAACCTACAGACTGAGAATCTTTTCTGCAGTACTGCTTTATTGAATGCACAAACCTAGAAATGAAAGCAGACAATTTATTCTAGCAATGCAAGGGAGTTAAGTTTCTGCTGTAAATGAAAGGTTTCTAGTTGCTGACTAGGTTTTCTCCAAGAAATCTGTCATTATAAAATCTAAATCTAGTAGATTTAATACTTTTTCTCAGAGTACCTGTGTTCCAAGTGGGACCTTATTCTAGCACTTCTGTCTCTCATTTATATTTAAAGGTTTTCAAGTTGCTTTTGAATACAAATGCATCTTCAAAGCATGTGTATGTTCAGGGTTTTAAAAATTTCTTTCCTATTGCTCTCATTTAGAGGATTTGGTTAGCTTGACATCACTTTCTGTCATCTTTAAGAAGTTTAATGGAGCATTCTTTAACTTATTTGAAAATAAATCCCTCTGAGGAAATTTTGTGCACATCAAAGTGCTATTTTTTTTTCATATTTATCTTTTGCACAGTTCATTGAATTGTAATGAATCACACATCATTAAGATTTTATCTCCACAGCATTGGCTTATTCAAACTCAACAAAAACCACATTTGACACTTTTAAAAATGCTATCCGATTTAAAGGTCACCATTTCACAATTTCAGACACTTCCTTCTCTCTTTCATTTTACTTGTTGCTTAAGCAAATTTGTCATGGAAAGTAATGAAATATAATAGACATCACAGAACTATTTCTAGAGGAAAAAAAAATCCATAGCACAATCACAATTGAAATTGTCTATAGTTAAATACAATTTCACACTGTTATTTAGGTCTGATGAAACACATTATCACAGAATTGTAGAATGGCCTGAGTTGGAAGGAACTTCAAAGATTATCTGGTCCAAATCCCCTGTCATGGGCAGGAACACCTTTCACTAGACTAGGTTACTCAGAGCTCCATCCAAACTGGCCTTGAACACTTCCAGGGATAGTGTTCTCTGGAATAACTTCTCTGGACAACCTGTTCTCTCTCTTCTGTTTTGTCTTTTCCTCACTGCTCTCTGCCCGACCAAAGAAACAACTCTTGATAGCTGACTTACCTACCAGCATTCTGATGCTATCAAAGGTGCTAAACTGGAAGCTTACTGCATATACACATAACACTTTAACAGAAAACTCAAAATGCAGATACCTCATCTGTCCATGAATATTTTCTCGTAAAGTCACTAGGTTAAGTTAGAAGCCGAGTGGTATAAAGTCATTGAAGTTCTACTGCATACATCCTACTTCAAAAACAGTTTCCTTAGTTTTCTGCCTCTTTCCTAAATAGCAAATTGAGCAACAGCCTCAAATGTAAAATGCTAACTGTCTAAAGTAGACAAGCTACCTGGGTAGAACCAGGTGGCACTGAAACTACCAGTAACTTTAGTTATTTTAGATAAACAAAGGATGACATAAGTATTCTGCCTACAATTTTGAATTAGATTGCCATTTAAGAAATACCCAACTTGCGTTACAAATTCTACTGAAATTCTATATAAAGATTGTTCTTTTTATCTTTTTCACCTTATTCTGTACAGAAAATGTCATGCTTCCTTCAAATATTTCTTTGTACTAAAAATATCTCTTAAGAGCAGTGAAAGTGTAACACCAGTATTGAGGACAGCACTATAGTGGACTGGGACTTCATCATTATGGAAAGAAACACGGTCAAGAGAAAGCAAAACTTGCATATCATGTTTCTACAGCCTTTCCCTTTCTAAAAATTAATTAAGATTGCAATTAAACAACTGTTATTTCAATATTGGATAGAAAAGCCTACTTTTTTTCTATGTTTAATAACCACAAAATAATTTTGCTGATCACATGAAAAAGACATTTTTCTTTCAATAATTAGTTTTTCCTAAAGCTTATAATTAAGTTATTACTTATACATTTTACAGTTCAAGAGGGATTTAAGGCAGTGTAGATTTTCAGATGGATTTCCAAGGTTCATTCTCGTGGAAGACTGTACAGTATATGGATTTGGAAGTATGTGTTGATATTTTTATCCTTCATTCTCACAATGATTTTTAGGTAGCTCAGATTTCCTTCCCTCCTCAACTCTGGAGTTTTGGTTTTCCTAATGTGAGGTTCTTGAACACTTGATTCATAGTCAAGATTGCTTAAAGCCAAATACTGTGACTGCACTCAGAGAGTGATACCTTTTTTAACCATGTTATTTCATAATTATATATTTCAAAGGGATTATGTTAGTGACCAGCACTGGTCACTGTAACAGAGTGCCAAATTAAGCATTTACATGAACATGTGATATAAATTCTATGCCACAGTGCATCTGTAGCACTTTCTTAGTTTTTCTTATACTATTATTGCTTTTTAACTACTTGGGCCTTAGAATACCAGAGATGGGAAGAGTAACTATTACACATATTTTCAAATATTAATAGATCAATAGATGCAACAAAATTCACTCCTTGTCACATACTGAACTTTGCATGATATGCAGAGTATATAGGCAGAACTTATTGGATCTGCACTACATGCTCTAATCTCTTTTCCTAGCAGAACAAAGTCCACTTCTTTTGTTATCAGCTACACAACACTACTAAAGTATTCTGAAAAGAACATGAATATCTGTTAAAGGGTAATTTATTTAAATGTAAGATTTAATCCCTATTTTTTAAAATTGGATATTTTGTTATTTCTACATACAAGTCTATTATTTAATAGGGATGAAAAAGCTCTTTTTAAAAAGGACTTTCCAAATACCAAGAGAATATAGGTAAATATGAGTGTAACCAAGGAATGGGAATTATTTTAAAACAAAATCAAGCACTGAGCAAAATTTTCCAATTTGCTTTTTTTCTGCTGATACAGTCTTCCTGAAGATCACTCTTTTAAAAATCAAATTTCAGTGGCTAATGAAACTTTGAGTGCACAGATCTTTTGTTACTAGCTCTTTCACATTAAATAAACAAACAAATCAATAAATATAACATCATAAGACCTAAAAGAAACAAAATCTAATCACAATTCTATAGTTAAATGGTTAATATAGACAATTGGTTTTGCACTTTTATTTCTTACATATATGATATGCAAATTATATTAATTTTCTTCTTTTTGGTTACATTACCTACCTGGACATAAGGCCCTACTTTAATAATCGAGTTGCTGAACACCTATATCTCTTCTTGTGAGTCTGTTTTTGTACTAGTAATTAACTCATGTGCAGGGGCAGTGCATAACACAATAGCTTGTGTCTTCTTCCTACCATTATGGGCCTGATCCTTTCCCAGTTAAAGAATGTATTTCAGGCAGGGATTTCCAGTGAGGCTGAGGATCCACAGTGGCCAAGCCTTAGAGACTCACTTCTGATCAGCTGTCCCTGGACTGGTTTTGTGTGTCTCTTTGTGTACCTGTGTCTTTTTTCCTCTGCTCAGATTTTCTGTAGTAAAGGCTGAAAGAACAAACTAATTTCACTGTTAAACTTGACTGCTGGAGAATTAAGTAATACTGTACTTATCAAGTCTGCTTATTCCTAGTCTCAACATCCTCATTGTAACTGGTGAGCTGCACAGTACACCATCTCAGTAACTATTCCAGGCTGAATTAACCAGGCTGAAAGTACCAGATTAAAGTGACTCCAGCATTTACTGTATGATATACATTTTATTCTATCTAAATAACCTTTATACTAATTTTTTATCATATTGAATTGAATTCACATGTGATGTTACAATATTACTTTCTTGAGTGTACTCTATACTACATACTAATAGAGTGTACTCCTCAGAGGATATACACTGCAGTACATCTGAGTAACTTGTGTTGCCTACTTTATTTACCCTTCCTGTCTTCCAAGTATAATGTACTAATTTCAGCAACATATTCTTTTGCAATCTCTATTTTTTAGAATGCTTCAAAATATGGCATAGCTGATCACCTGCACTCACCAGGTGAGGCCAATCTGGACCATGAAACCCACAGGTGCATGCAGAGCCATTAAAGCTACTACTACACCAACTGGATCTCTTTGGGCAAGAGCTTGTGTCAATTAAAAACCACATGATTGTTCCCAAAGACTTTATAGTTATCTAATACCTGTCAATATGGTACATATAAAAACAAGCCTTAAATTATAAGATTATTTGGTGAACAGATCCAGATTCCTAATCAAAGATTAGGAAATTCCATTTATGTAATTTATCACCATCCCTCAACTAAGGAAAAAGAGTGAATAGATAACAAAATATAATAAATAGGATTTCATAGTCCAGCACTGGCACTGAAATTAAGAGAGGATGCGGTACTCACATTTTTTTTAAACTAAAACAACAGTTTTCCTATATGAATCATCGAATTTAAAGACCTTCAAATGGTGATCATCAGACAGCCTGAATATATATTTTCTTTAAGACTGTTGAAGAGTAAAAATCCTGGAAGAGTCAACTGTAATTTAAGGGGCTACTACTGCCTCATTTGCTGTCATGAGATCTGGTATAGAATCCTGTGTTTAAAAATTAAATGCCTGGGGGTACTGGCCAACAGCTAACTGAATGTAACCCAGCAGTGTGCCCTGGTGGCCAAGAAGGCCAATGGCTCCTGGCCTGTGTCAGGAATGGTGTGGCCAGCAGGAGCAGGAAGGTCATTCTTCCCCTGTACCTGGCACTGGTGAGGCCACACCTCAAGTGCTGTGTCCAGCTCTGGCCCCTCAGTTTGGGAAGGATGTTGAGATGCTGGAGCACATCCAAAGGAGGGCAACGAGGCTGGTGAGGGGCTTGGAGCAGAAGCCCTGTGAGGAACATCTGAGGGAATTGGGGGTGTTTAGCCTGGAGAAAAGGAGACCCAGGGGTAACCTTATCACTCTCTACAACTCCTTGAAAAGTGGCTGTAGTCAGGTGGGGGTTGGTCTCTTTCTCCAGGCAGCAACTGATAGAACAGGAGGACACAGCCTTAAGCTGCACCAAGGGAAATGTAGGTTGGATATTGGGAAAAAGTTTTTTATGGATAGAGTGTTCAAGTACTAGAATTTTCTGCCTGGGGAGCTGGTGGAGTCAACATCCCTGGCTGTGTTTAAAAAGAGATTGGATGTGGCACTTGGTGCCATGGTTTAATTGAGGTGTCAGGGCATGGGTTGGACTCAATGACCTTAAAGGTCTCTTCCAACCTAGTGATTATGTATGTCTGTGTGTCACTGTTGGTGAATATTATTGTAAATAAACAATTAAACTTGATTTCATAAGTACTGATCATTTGTAGCCACTGAAGTAAGAAATTTCTGATATATCCTGAAATTTTAAGTCACTGCTGCATAACTGAGTTACATAACCTCCCTTAAAGGTACATGGTGTACATTGGCATCTCCTGGTAATCCTTGCCTGTTGTTACAGAACAGCCACTCCTTTCTGTCACCTAGTAACTTTTTAATAGTCAACATCAACTCAAGGTTTCTCAGCTAGAGTTTGGTTGGTGGAATACAGTACTTCTAAAATTTCTGTTCAGGCTAGAAATGCTAAACAGTGTAGTAGCCTAAACCAAGGACAACAACTTGTGGAAGTGTTTGAGCAGAAAAAAAAAATTGTAGCAGCATATTCTGAACATAGAATGGATATGGCTGAAAGTAAGATTACACCTGCAGTAAAATCAGGACAAGTCCTAGGAAAAATCTGTTACCTGAATTTTGTAGCGAGAGACGTTCTTCTGAAAAGTGATCCGGATAAAGGAGGTCTGGAGGAATATGTGCTTGGGCTGGCCTCTTTAGCAAAAGAGCTGAGCAGATCTCTCAGCCAGCAGCTGGAGAATATTACAGAAATTATTCAAGACACCTGCCACTTGCTGAGTGCTCTCCATGAGAAACACAAGGAATTGACTGGAAGTCCAGGCAAGTATGGAAGGACTTATCTGTAAGTGGACAACACTGGGTATATAAGATGCTGAGTTCTGCTGTCTGATGATGCTGGAGGACCTTAATTTCCATTTGTTAGTATTTCAGTACTTGGCAATTCATTAGACCAAATTAATTGTTATTCCCATTGTTGTATCACACTGGTTTTGAGTCCATTCCATGAGATTCAATGTAAGATTCATAATTCTTATTATGCAACCAAAAAATTTATGAAAGTAAAAAAAATTTATGAAAGTAAAACTAACTAAACAGAATTATTCAAATAATTTATTTGCTTTATGTACGCTATACTTTAGTAGGGCTATCTTGGCCAGACACCGATGCCAAGCTGGTAACTTACTACCCCCTCTTCAACAGGAAAAGGAAAGAAATTAAGGTGGAAAAAAAATCCTGAGTCAATATAAGGAAAATCACTTAAAATTACCATCATGGTCAAAATAGACTTCATTTAGGCAAAAATCAATTTAATTTATTGTCAATTTAAATAGACTTGGATAGTAAGAAGCAAAGGCAAAACGTTGAAACCAGGCCTTTCCTCCACCTCTTCTTTTTTCCAGGCTCAACTTTACTCCTTCATTCCCAATTCCTTTACCTCCTCCCCTTCCTGAGGAGTGCACGGCAATGGCAAATGAGGGCAGCAGTCTATCCATAACAGTCTCCTCTACACTCCTTCCTGCTTATTCTATTCCATGGTCCACTGTGGGTGCTTTCCTTGGTCTGGGAAAACTGGATTCTAAACAGACTGCAGTTCCTTCAGGGAATATTTACTTTCCTTGGCATTGGGTACTCCTCAGGCTGCAGGGTGTCTACTCCAGTCTGGTCTCTCATGGGCTGCAAGGGAGTCTCTGCTCCACATCTGCAGTGCCTTCTCTTCCTTCTCTGACCTTGTTGTTTGCAGGGCTGGTTCTCACCCTTTTTTCCTCAGTCCTCAATTTTCTCTAGTGTTTTTGTCTTTCTTAAATACCTTTTCACAGGGGCTTTGCTCCATGCTCAGCTCAGTCCTGCAGTAGGTGGACATCAACATATCAACAAACATTTGTCAAAGAAGAAAACTAAGATTTCTATCTAAGGTCTATCAGCATTAAACCTCAAAAGGACAGTGTCCAACAGCCAAGGGAGGTGATTCTCCCTCTCTACCCCACCCTTGTGAGACCTCACTTGAAATATTGCATAAATATCTAGAGTCTCCAGCAAAAGGATATGGACTGCTGGAGCAGGTGCAGAGGAAGGCCATGAAGATGATAAGAGGGATCAGAGCATCTGTCCTTTCAAAAGAGATTAAGAGAGCTGGGGTTGCTCAGGCTGAAGAAGAGAAGGCTCTGGGGATACCTTGTTGCATCCTTCTAATTCTTAAAAAAGGGCTTTTAAAAAAAGAGGAAGAGTGATTTATTTTCCATGGACACTATCACATATAGTGCTAGAACAGCAGGGAACAGTTTTAAATTGAAGAAGGAGAGATTTAGATTAGATGTTAGGAAGAATTTATTTACTTAGAGGGTAATGAGACATAGAAAGAAGGAGAAGAAGGCAGAGAACTTGTGGATAAGGACAGGCTGAATGAAGCTTTGAGCAACCTGGTTTACTAGAAGGTGTCTCTGCCTATGACAGGAAGGAAGCTTGGAAAGAACCTTAAAGATCATCTCATTCCAATCCAAACCATTCTGTCATTCTACAATCATTCTATGATACAAAGAGGGAGAAAGAAAGATTACAGACAGAATTGTTTAGCAGTGCTTGTGTTTCTGTGTCTTGAACTACAAATTTATAAAGTCTGTAATAATAACAAAACATTTGGGTTTTGAAAGCCTCCTTCTAGGCTCCAAGCAAGTTGAGTGTCCTGTTGGCCTCATGGTTTATGTGATTTTCTTCTTCTTTTTTTTTTTTTTTTTTTTGTGTGTTTTTCAATAATTTTTCTCTTTCCAAAAAA
>VWZN01002401.1:28133-48489 GCA_013396955.1 Regulus satrapa | reverse complement strand
TTTTTTGTCAGGTTTCCAATAATCATTCTCCTTCCAAAAAAATCTGCTATTCCTCACCTGAAAAATTCCCTTAAAACACTTAGCAAATAGGTTTGGAGACAGCTGCACATAAACTACCTCTGTATTCTAAAGCTGTGTTATCAAACGTCAGAACAAGCACAGAAAGCAAAGTGTTAGAAAATAGATGGGGGAGGGGAAAAAACCACAGCAGAAGACTTATTTCATGGTTAACCTTGTAATTGAATGCAAAAAGTGTCTTTCTGTGTGACACAACTGGATAGTATCTGGTTACAAGGCCATATCTTTTCTTGCCCATATTAGAAAAGTCAGAGTTACAGCATAGGAAAATGCCATTGTTTTGAATTACCCTCTTGTGTTCAACTTTTATTTTTGGGAAGTTCAAAAGGCTGCAAAATTTGTTTGAGGATTTTTTTTTTCTTTTTTTGATGCTTAGAAAATGCAAAATTCATGGGGGAAATGTAAATTTCAGCGGTTTTGCCTAGGCTTGAACTTTGCCTTACAGTGAAACTGTGAAGTGGTCTTTTAAAACCTGTTCTGCAAACAAAGCTCTGTTATTTCCAATAGTTTTGTTTTATTTCTTGGTCCTGTTAAACTGTCTAAAATTTCTTCTGTACTGCAAACTACCTGTGGAAAAACAGTAAAATAATATTTTTTTAAACTACCAGTGTAAACAATCTTTTTTAAATTGAGTTGTTTCCTTTTTTCTTTTTTTTTTTTCTCAAATATAGTCAAAGTCTAATAAGCCACCTGGAAACTGAGAAAGTATTAAAAAGGAATAATTTTTAGACCAAGTTTTATAAAGAAAACTATTCTGAACTTTACTTTTTGTAGGTTTAAATTAATTAGTTTTAAATAGAGATGAGAATCCTATCTAGATCACATAATATCACTCAATGATATGTGATGACATTCTTAATAAAATTATTTTCCAAGCTGTAAACCTTGAGGTATTTATTTACCTCATATTACATTGTTTAAAAAAGTGAATGTTAAGTCAAAGGCTTCCTGTAAGACCTGTATCAGCCCTTTTTGTTTTCATTTCCTTGTGTGTATCTGTACATTGTAAGTGGGGAGCACACCATACTGTGTGGTACTGTTGTCTTATTTGTATTGACTTTCACAAGACTTAAGCTGCAAAATAAAATTATTTAGGATCTTGTGCAGCAAATGGAAATAAGCAAGATCTTTCCAAAGGTTTGCAGTATACTTAACTAATGAAGATACCTCTCCAGTTACAGGGGCTGACAGCATAAGATGCAGGAAGAGCTCTAAGTAATACATTTTAAATCCTTGGAGAGAGTATCTGGAATAATTTCTAAGAAAAGATTTAAGATAATAAAAATAAGAGATCATAAAGTATATAAGTTAAAATCTTATATGAATGGCGCATAGTGATTGTGTGCTTTTTGTGCATTCTTTTCCACAAAGTAGTTTTAATTACATGCAAGGGCAACTTTCACTATTCCTATAGCTGGATATTACAAGCTTCAGTATTATAGGCAGGCTGGTGATTTTGTGTTACCTATTCTTTGTAGCAAAAATTCAGAGCTGCTAAGGTTTGACTTTAAAATTAGGTCCATTAACAACATTGCTAGAGATCTATGCATTACAATCTTGCAGGATTCAATTTCAGGAAATAAAATCTTTCATTTTAAAGATCTGCCCAAATTGATTGGACTGTATTTTATCAATACCATGCTTTGTATTGATTGTCATAAAGAATTTAACTAGTGTCTGATCATTAGAAAAGTGTTCATTAGAGTTACCAGTTTTAAATTTTAACAAATACACACACAATTGTTCTTAGACAAGTACAAAAATGTCTTTGTCTATATTCAGAGCTTTAGAAATTTACTCTACCCGAATAACAATATATGTAAAAACATTAAATGGAAGCCAGGAAATACTCTGCTTCATTTATTGAATGGCACTATGGGATTATGTGGAATTCAGTAAGCATGTATATAATAGTTTTAACATTTTTTTCTAGCTTTAATAGCAAAATTGAATTGGTTATTTATATTTTGCCTCAGAATACAATGGAATTATAGATTATCTGCAGGAAGTGAAGGAGTATTTGATAAATGCAGTCTCACACCTTCAAGAGGCAGAAAATAAATGTTATGCTGCAAACTGCAGACAAGATGGTGCTTCTCAGAACCAGACTGGTGAAAATGCTTCTAGAGAAACAGATGTGCCTTGTTCAGAAGGAGAAGCAACAGACTCTGTGCAAGCATCTTCCAGTTCCAGTCAGCAATTCCAAAGGACTCCTTCCCTGAACAAGTCAGAAAGTCAAAATGTTAATCAAACCCACAAAAGTGAAATTAAAGCTGTGAGAGAAGTTCCATCCTTAGCTGAAAGCAAATTTGCTCCAGAACAGGACACTGGCAGAGAATCTCCAATGAAAAAGGAAGATGGTGAACACCAACTACTGATTGTCTCTTTTACAGAGAAAAAAGACTACAGTGGAAAGGATAAACTTCATGGAGATAGCTCTATTACTGAAAAGCCTCCAGAACTGGCTCTTACAAGCAATGAGGAGGACATTCTGTCTGGGACATTGAAAGACATTTATGACAGAAGCATCACAAATTGTTTTGAGCAGGAGAAAGAGGAAGTAGACAGGGGCAATTTAAAAGGGCTAGAAAGTGAAGAGCACAGACTGCAAGAGAAAATGGAAGACAGTAAAATGGAAAAAAATAATGAGATTTTTAGAAATTACCTAAGTACCTTCATATCTTCAGCACAAACCTATGATGTTACTGATGTGAATCCTTCTATGAGTGATTCAGAAGAAGTACAAACATCTAGATACTGGATGAATAAAAAGTAAGCACGTATTTGTCTTTTTTTAGGAACAGATGTACATAATTATTGCTTATTAACCTGTAGATATATGTGGGTGCAGTAAATCAATATACATGTACTGAACAGCTGCCGTTGGTACACATAACAGTAGTTTACAATTTGAATATGCACAGTGGAGAGCTTTCCCTTTGGTCTAAAGTAAACTCTGAAGTTTTTCTTTGCATATTTTTTTATGCCAGAGAGAGACTGAGTCACAGCCAGTAAAGTCAATAATCCTCAAATTCTTGGAAATTAGTAGGAAAGGACTACAATTCATCAGTTTTGTTCTGAAACAGGCTAAACATAAAAATTTTCATGATTTTCTCATTCATAAAAATATTTTTCTGAATTATCTTCTTATGCTTCATTATAGCACATCATTATATGCATTAAATATTGAAGTATTTAATTAAAAATAAAAGACACTACCCCACTCAAAATACCTTTTTTTTTTTTTTCTCAATAGATTTCTAGTCAAAGGGAGTGGTAAAAATAAACAGGAAATAGCTTGTTTTATTAAAGCCCCTGCAACTGTCCTGGAGAATCTGAAGTGTAATGTAGTCAATGCCATTAGTTCCTTGGTGGTGGATGATTCTGAGGAGCTGGTCAGCAATGTCATCAGTATCGAATGTTATGATTATGAAAAACTGCTTTTCCCTATCAACATTGCAATCCCATTTACGTCATGCTTCAGAGGAAATTATCGGGACATTATGGTGAAGGTGACTGATATGAACTTTCAGTCAAACTACTTAACTCCCATTTCTTTGCAAGAAGACCAAGGAAACCATAATGTGAGTAACTCTTATCAAAGCACTATAAAAGCCTCTTTTGAGGTTCCCAGTTAAGTCTCTCCGGAGTTTTTCAAGTAAAGTTGCCATTATTAAATTATAATGCCCACTATCTGTGGTTAAACAAAACTTTTCTTTCTGCTTTCTCAAGCACTAAATCTATTTGAAAATTAGTATTTAATAAAATCCTTTTTTTCACTTGCAATATTAAAAATGCTTGATCCCACAATACTAATGGTTGAGTAATGTTTCACGATTATTGTAGATAAGTGTAATGTATTGCATTATTTGATAGAAGTAAAACTTAGGGGGAATTACTGTGCTTTTTGATTACAACAAAATAACACAGTTCCATGAGTATAAGTATAAACTCTATATCAAATGGACACAGGATGGTTCTTTTTTAAATGCAGAAGTGTTATATTGGACCATTCATTTGGATTCATCACACAGTTTATAAGTTTATTTCATTACACCCCAATCATACACTAGAATAGGAATGAAATCACATGATGACTAGAGATCACCAGGTACTTGAGTATACAGGTGGCAATAATACTCAATTTAGTTTCATTTCATACTTTGCTCTACAGAGAATGTTACCTTCTCAAACTGTGAAACACAGCTTCCTTTCCCTCCAATACTCTAACCCCACATTCTCTTTATTCAGGAAAGCTTTGCAGAACTGAAAATTTATCATCTGGGTATTTTTTCTGTGCTGTCATGCTTAAAGAAGGAAACATTTACTGTTCCAAAGGCAGGACTCCTACAAAAGCTGAATGTGGATCCTAGAATCTCTTTCTGTTACCATCCAGAAACATTCAGTTTTCCAGCACCTATGCAGTTAAAGGTAAATTTGAAATATGCAATACATGCTCCACAAGCCTGTTGTCTGATCAGTTCTGAAGTAAGTATGTCAATGATGTTAAAGTGCAATCTCTTCCAATATCAGAAGGCTACAAAAAGTGGTTGCAGCTTCACATCCTGTACATGCAGATTTCCTGTCAACTTTGTTAAAACCACATGCCAGGGATATCTTTAGCTAAAAAGATCTATCTACCTTTGTTTGATGTAGTTCAGAAAATGTTGTCATTTTCAATAAAGACATGTCAACTCAAAACTTTAATTGCTTGGCCCAGTGGTCAAGTTAATAGAACCAATTTTCTCACCTGACTTCATCCTTGGTGCCAGCAAGTACAACAAAACTTTTTTATCATGTATTAGTCTTAGGCTGAGTGTATTCTCAAATTATGCTTCAATTATGTTTTTCCCTTTCTTCATTAAGATGCTGATTTGGAAGGATGGAGAAACTAAAATTACTAAAAAATATAGATTAGAAAAATCTCAGAAATTTTTCAAAATCTGAGGAAGCTCATGAGTTTCAAAACTTGAACTCAAATCAGAAACAAAACAATATAAATATTTTAGCATAAGCTAAATATGCTTTTTGGCATGTCTTTGAATGGAAGTTTCAGTTTTGGTGACTTTCAAGCATTTTTCTGTGCTTTGTAGAAAATGCTTTATAAGGTTTTTGGGTAAGGTTGTTCTTGAGTTAAACAGAGGAGTCTGACTCTTCTGTGATAGCCTAGACAAGTCTGAAAGATAAACCAATTTGTAAATAAAATAATTTTTTTTAAAAGGCATGTAATGGAAGTTGGGGTTTTTTGCAAGTTGATTGCACAATTTCTTTTTATATTTAGATTCAGCCAATTGAGCCATCACTGGTTTCAGCATTGAGAGCAAGACATGATATGTATCACTCAGTGATATCTACTAGTGCACTGGTTCATGTCCAGCATACTTCAGCCCAACCTTTTAACAGCCCAGTCACTATTACTCTACCCTGTCCTCCAAACCCAGACAAAAAAAGGCAAGGAGATGAGACAGAGCATGCAAGAGCCATTAGCGCTACAGTAAAGAGGGTTGCTGCAGCATACCATCCTTGGTAAGAACCTCATTTCAAATTCACCCTTTTTTAAAACATCAAAATCAATTAATTGTAACAGTTATTGGTTTATAATTTCTTGTATTAAAAATGTGTGTGTTCTTTAATATAAACTGCAATACCTATGAGCATTTCTTGAAACACTGGAGCAAATCCTCAACATTTTCATCCTATACTTTCACAAGAAAAAATTTAATAGAGTACTTGAGGCATCTTCTTTAAATATGGTCACCATTACATTTCTAGCAGGAGTCAGAATGAAGAGTCTGTGTTTTTTTTCAGCAAGAAATATTCCAGTATTTTCATCAAAGTTGAATATTGAACATGAAGAATAGATATGAATTAAAGCTGCTGTGTTCATAGCACACCTGACTTGAGTCTGACCTTTGAATTTTCTCATCACTACTTCTACACATTTCAGTGATTACCTGAATCAAAATGCATGGCACAATGGTTTGAAATAGGTTCATATTTTTCCAAAGTATGCAGTACAATATTTCTAAAACATAGACTTTTTGGCATGTCTTTAAAAAGCATTAAACCTTGTAGAATCAAAAAAAAAAAATCACTAAGTTTCAGCAGTTTCTGGAGAATTTTTTAAAAAGTCTCTTAATAATTATATTCACATACTCTGGAATATATTTCCAAATATAGATTTTAAGCAAGGTGGGTAAACTGGAAAAAGTCATTAAGGAAAGCAGAGGGGAAAACAGCTACAAACACTAGCTTACTCTTTCTGAAGAACTATTTTTATGTTATTTTTTTCTATAATTATTTGGCTTTCCAGGGCTGTGAGCACTTCCATGAGAAAAAGTGGGGACAGTCTCAGTGATACTTTGAAATTATTAGGTCTTGGAAACAAAGAAGAGGGGTGGAAGGTGCTTGAGGATGTTATTATCCAGAATGAACAGAATGGGCTTGTATCTTTTGAACTAAATGAGCATTTAGAAAGGTAATGTATGAATAACTTAACAAAATTTTATTTACTGAAATATTTATTTATGTCTTTACAAATAAGTGTAAATTAGTAGTGCTAAGAAATCATCTATTTTTAATAATTAACTTGCACTTAGATTTTTTGCTCATAATTGCAAAAAATCCCTTGGCTTTTTCATTTGTATAACGTGCACAATGTAGTACATAGAAACGTGAAACAGGAAATGCAGATATAGGTCTTAATTGGGAAATTTTATTTAGCTCTCTAAACAAAAGAGCTCTTTTTTTTTTTATTCTTATCACAAAGCATTATGTTACTTTCATGTAAAGTTCATATGTGTTTGAAATCTTATCTACATATAAGATACTCTACACTAAAAATGCAAGCAAATTTCTACCTTTTCATGTGCTGGAAAGCAGGATGAAAAGAAGATAGCAAAAGTTCCCTTGGAGACTGAGCCCCATATTATTTTTAAGAATAAATTATTAGCAGCTTATAAGCTTATTTAAAATAAAAGTTTTTAATTTAATTTTCTCACCTTTTATTTTTTTAATACAGCTTTGTGGTTATCCGCCTTTCATTCCTTTTGGAAAACACCTATCTTCTCCTCTTTGCTCAGGCTCTGGAAGAAGCTCTCCACAGCAGGATGGCTAATGTGATACTGTATCAGAAAAGAGAAAACCCATATAAAATAGTAGTTTTGCTGTCTGCATCCAAGGAATTGACCAATGAACTTCAAACTCTCCATGAGGAGGGTTATTTTGGTCCTCCAGAACCTACACAGCAGTTCCCATTAAGACAAGGAGAGCAGATTCATTTTAGATTTAAAGGAAATATTTCTGCTTCAGGTAAGGCAAATAATTCATGCATCTCTATGAACATTATCAATTATCTCAGCTATTAAAAAATGCTGTATGGCAACATTGGTAGATTAAAGTTAGTCACAGTGCATTTACTTATTTCAGTGTTTTATTTCTTGTCAAAGAAAGGAATGTGGAGCTTAATGGGAAACTGCTCCAACTGTAAAGAAAATCTACTACCTGAACGAGCTCCTGAGCAGTGTGCTTTAGGTAACCCTGCTTTGAGCAGGAGAGTTGGGCAAGATGATCTTTAGAGATCTCTTAAACCCCTCTTAATTTCTGTGAAACCTGGTCCCTCCAAATCTTATGATATTTTAAGAATTATTTTAAAAGGACAGGTTTCTGTCTGCTGTTTTTTCTGTGTAAATTCACTTGAAAGAGCAAGAAACCAAGGCAAAATCTGCCTTTGTGAGCTGCACTGTGAATTGAGGTGATCAGAGTGAGTCACGCCATTTCGATTAGCAGCCTAGAAAATTCCATGTAGTGGCTGCCACCATTCAGAGATTTGTTTAACAGGAAAAGAGATAAGTCTCTGAATGGTTTTCACCCAAAATTGCATCTAGTCTCTTCTGTCTGTTTTAGACTGAGCATATAAATATGTATTTGGCCCTCTGAACATTTTGCCCATAAACTCACCCATTGAAAACTGCATGTACCCTAAAGAAAGGAATATTCTTCAAAAAGAGAAATCTCCAGCCCCTGAGAAATGTCTGCTCATATACACAAAGGGTAGTGTACATAGATGTGTCAAAGAAATGGATTTAGAAAGCCTAAAAATGCATCTACCCCTCTGCTGCAATTAATTTTGTTGTTACAGATAGACATCCATCCTGAATAACTTCTAATTCCATTCACAACACCTTTTTATTTTTATTCTTCTATATGTTATGTACTTACCTCCTTTTTCTGTTCCTTGATTTCCAACTTGTAGCCTTCATCTTACTCTTTACTCACCTTACTCTTTAAGCCAACTATTAAAGAGCCCTAAGAAACCTAGCTACAAAGATGCAAAGATATGCTTACTACTGGAGCAGGCTGAACTCAAATGTTCAATAAAGTAATAATAATGATAAAGAACAGCCAAGGAACAACCAAATGCTATGTGATTATCTTTACTTGACTCATGCTAATGAATTATTTTGGATGCAATGCATCTGAATGCAGGGTAAAAAAATATTTTTTAAATTTTGTTATATGGACTGCAGAGAATGGAGAAGACTTCAGGAAGGTCTACAGACTGATTTTTCATTCACAAAGACAACCAAGGTTGGAGCTCCAAATTAAAGAAGTGGATGAATTTGGTAACCACAGTTCACCTCATTACAAAGGAACAGTAGTGTTTTATAAAATTACCAGAGAGATGATACCAAAGAAATGGGAGCAAACCTTACCACTTGATGAATATCAACACCAGTCTCCATTGTGCAAATTAGCATTAACATTGCCAAAGGTGCGTTTCTTGCTTGGTAATATTAAAGACATTTCCCTTTCTGCCTTACCATATATTTATCAGAAAAAGGGTCTTGGTATTATTTTTGATTTGCAGATAGACACAGGAGTCGCTGATGGACTTCTGGTGCATCGCCAATGTACAAACATTCTCGGAATATCTCATGGCTGTAGGGAGGGACCCATATCCAAGTATAAGCGTGGAAAAGTTCCTGGCAGAAAATTTTCACCCATCTATTCTCCCCAGTTGTTATGGCAGTGTGAAATTATTACTGAAGTTTCAGTTATGTATCTTTCTTGTTTCATTGTCTTGGGAGTGCAGAATTGCAGATTGTAGGATCAATATATGGTTTGTGTAACCTGTCTTCCACCTATCACCTGATTACACTGTTATTCTGGATAAGCCTCTGCAGTACAGTCATATGGGAAATTATCTCTATCTCTGGTGAAAACTAAGGCTATATAAATTAATCTTGAATATTCCTACAATGAAATCTCATTGTAAACTTTTCAAAGAGCCTATGTACCAGCACACTATACTGCACAAAATGGTGCCACTAAATTACTACTGTCAAAGTTGCATTCATTTTAATATCAAAATATCTAAAGAAACACTTGGTCTAAATCTCTGGCATGTGTCTCTTTTTGAATTTAATTGTCTTCACAGTTTTTTCAACTTTTTTTTCTTTTTTTTTTCTGGATGATATTTAAAAAACTCTGGAAAGTCTGATTTTGGTTGTGACAAAGAAAAATGGAATATTTTTAAGGCAATCATTCTGACCAATACATTTTCACTCATTTCTGTAAAATTTCCAGAAATTCTTTACATTTCTTTTGCAGCAAAGGCAGTAACTATACAATCATAAGCCATTTTTTAATATGTATATGCTCTCATTATCCACTTACAAATATATTGCTGGCAGTGGTCAAAATAGTGTTTTGTTTACTCTGTATGTAAACATTCACATCAGTTTTTACTTTAAACATACATTTTTACAGAAGTATTTTGATTTTCACTAATGATTGCTATTTATGGTGCTTTCGTTTTCTCAGCAACTGAAAATACTTGTTCCATTAACTTATTTTGTTCAACATAAGTCAGATACAGTGCAATTCTGCACTGGTTCAGAACACAGGTTCTGATGGCAAGTACGTGTGTATGTATATCTTCTGATTTCAAAGGTTTTTTATTTAGGTGACACAGTGAGCTAAGGAGGTAAAAGATTAATTTCTCCTTTTCTGTCGGTCCTGCTTGATATGCTGCTAGAGTCCAGTCATCTCTGAGAGGTCCATTTGACAGAGCACATCAGTGTTACTGCCTGGGAATGCTTTGCAAAAATAGATTGCTGTAATACATATAGACATTATGAAATCACTGTTCTGCTGAAGTTTTATGTCTAATGACTGTCTAACAGCAGAATAGCATGTTATCCCCTGCTTCAGAAAGGCAGTTGTGTGGCTAATTGAAGGGCCTTCCAGACTAGAAAACTGCTTTGACTGCTAAGAGCATTTCACTTAAGCTGTCAACCAGAACAGCAGGACCACATGCTAGTGCAGCTGAACCGTGGGTGAATTTAGCACTTCACCACAGACATTTAATCTTTAAAGGCAATTTACTGTTTTAGATCTAATGCATTGTATATTATTACACTATTTCTAGACAGTACCAATTTTTTGTTCTTATTATTTTTACTACTATTTTAACATTAAGTAGCATAAAGTGGTTCAGATTAAAGCAAATGCATGGGTAATTGAGTTCATCTACAACTTTGAAAATCTAATACAGACTTTGAGGTGGTAAATTCTTGTTAATGAATGAAAATAATTTTAAATACAAATGCATAATTAAACAAAGCCAGAGAAAGCTAAGCCTTGGAAGAAAAGCAATGCCGCCTTCTGGAAGAAGTCTGTATTCCCTTTAATCTGAGAGCTTTTTAGCCATGTCATTCTATCTTCACACTGGGGCACATCCAATGACAGAACTGCTGTAGAAGCATGGAAAATGAGGTAGAATCACATCACAGAATCATGGAATAATTTTAGGCAGAAGGGCCCTTTAAAGGTCACCTAGACCAACACCCAAGATCTCAAAAGCAGTACAGCACAGGATGGTTTTGCACTGCCATGCAGTGCCCAATGTGTGCATCTTGTGCATGGATATCAGCTCCCAGGATGGCTGCATACAGGCCTGATGAAAAGTTGTTTAGTTTAAAATAGGTAGTGGTTATGAATATATTGACCTTATGGCTGTGCATCTCAGTACATTTGTGACATTCCAAGTATTGAATAATACTTAAAGTCTGTATTATAGAAGTGATGAATATAAGCTCCACAATGCTCAGTATATCAGAAAGAAAATAACTTTTCCAGTCAGAGTTTCATGCTCTTAGTTCCCAAATGAAAAATAAAGATCAGCAAATAAACCTCAGGCAAATCTCCTTGGGAGAGCTGTGAATAAACAGCCAGGTAATACAACTGAATGTGTGTGACAAAAGTAACATGGGCACGGAAAGAGGTTAATTTCACTTTCGAACAAAAAAAAAATCTGAATTCCGCTTCATTCAAACTAATCTCTTTTTATGCTAAATGCTTAGGTAAGTAATTTCTTGTTCTATGTACAGTAGGAAACAACACTAAACCCAGAAGACTTTAATCTTTCTCAGCCATAGGAAAAACAGGACAAAGTATTTTTTCTTTCTCTCCAATGTTTAGAGGAAGAAAGAGGAAAAATTTTCTAATTTAACTTATCTTTTGAATTTTTATGATTTTGCATGTTGTTTTATTAAAAGCTGAACTATTAACAAAATTAAATTTAATCTTATTAATTAATTTTTAATTAAATTAAACTAAAATGAATAACTGTAGCTACAAATAATGTGGTTACCTGACCTAACAATAGCTATTGCATATCTAAAAATTGTTCTTTTCCTTGAAAGGAAGGCAATAAATGCAGTATTCAAAATTAGAATCTGTTGCATTTATGAAGGTTCTATACAGATTTTTTATACATCTATAGAGAAGCTATATAGAAGCTATACATACAGCTTCTATACATCAGTTATGGAATAATGCTATTAATCAAACCTTTGTAAAACTGGACAATGGATGAATTTTATAAGAGACAATAAACATCCATTTGATAAATGAAAATTGTATTAATTTCTTTATTTTAATAGCTATATACTATTTTATACCTGCAGATGGTGTTGTTTTTATTAATGACAACAATATTTTATGTAAGTAGAACAAATTTTAAATGCCGAGTTAAATCCCCAAGATTTTACTTCAATCCCAAATCATATGTCTCACCTCTTACTCATCATTTCTCTTTCTTCAACAAATTTTCTTTAATAGCCTGAGAAATTGATCCACCATCCACGAAGTACAAAAAGAATTTTTTCTGATTCATCAGGTAAGAAAACAACAATGGAATTAATATAAATATAAAAAAGAGCTACACTTGCTGCTTTTATTTTCTTTTTATTTTTTGCAATTCCAAGATATGTTTCAGCTGTTACTGACATTTAAAAATGCCATTTCAGGAAGGAAATAGTTAATGTGTTAAGAGATAGTCAAAGCAAAAAAAGATCTGTTTACTAGGAAATGTCAAAGCTCTTGTAAGGTACTGTTGTGGTCAGATGCTTGAATAGCATATAATTTTTGTATAAGGAATTTCAGTTTGTGCTGGAAAACTCCAATATAATTGATGAATCAGTTGCAGTAAACACTGAAACCCTTTTATTTTATTGCTAACTTTCCTCATTCCATTACAAAAATTACAGATCATTGCTGAATCTGCTCTTGACTAAATTCACTTCATATTGCAGACCAGTTTCCAAAAATGCAATGGAAATGAGATGGGATGATGTTTCCACCAAAGTATAAAACACACTCTATTTAACTGGGGAGTTTATTTATAAAAAAAAAAAAAAAAAAAAAAAAAAAAAAAAAAAAAAAAAAGGAAGATTTATACTTACTTCACTAACTTTTGCCCTTCAGAGGCCGTATGGGACAACTTGCTGTTTTGGCTTGCAGAAGAGCTTGCAGAAGATAATACATCATTGTTTACTTTATGTTTACCTGTTCGACGGAGCATACTTCAGCTTGTTAGGCTGAAGTGCCCTGACAATTTAACACACCAGATCTATGAGCTGCTTTGCTGCTGGAAAAAGACCCTTCCAAAGTCAGCTGATAAACAGCAGCTCCTGTCTCGCTATTTGCAGAAGAGTGGCAGAAGTGATCTTTCAGAAGAACTTCGTTTAAAGTGGCAAAATAAGGTGTTCACTTGACAGAATCATTGGCAACTCGCAGCCAAATTTCTCTTCTTTCTTGTTGAAGTGTATGAATATTTCCATTATACTTCTGGATGTACAAGTGACAGTGATATCAGTCAGGATAAGGGTATTAATTTGTTACTTTGTAACCTCTTTACTAAAGCAAAGTATAATAGCCATATCCTTGCTTGATAAAAGTGAACATTTCTTGTACAGAAAAGTGAGATATTGAAAATATTAGGTATGAAGAAAGTATGGTTTCTGGCATAGATTTCTGAGGACTTCGTTTGTACATACCATACTCAGTCAATGCAATATTTCTACACATCTTAAAATTAGAAAATATTAATTATATCAAAATCATATTAATCATTCTATAATATATGGATTACTCTGTGTCCAGTATTAATAACTACCAAATTATTTAGATTAAAGCCAAATGTACAGACAGAGGTAACTCCTTATTTTCAGGTTTGTTAGTAATTAATTCTGCTTTTATATGAATACTTTTCATCCTTGTGAATATCATACAGGTTTGCAGCATTAGCTCATGGGAATAAGTAATCTCCTTCTTCAATTTATGAGATTTTTTTGGCTCACTTTAAACGTGTATATTAATAGAGCCTTTTAGGTTGCCATCAAATATGGGTAAAGAACTATTTCTTCATAAAAACTTTAAAATGTATGGCTTTGGCATTTTGTTTGTTATACACAATTCTTGCATTGAAGGTACAGATAGTAAACCAGAAGTATTTGTGCCATTCCTTATTAATATTTTCAATCTCTAAAAACTCATTTCTTTCCAAAATGCTTAGTAGAACTTCAACTAATTTTTAAGTCAGAGCAAGAGCAAGGTTGCTCTAACAGTGTTTCTACTGAAATAATGTTTAATTTAACATCTTGTGTTATTTTACTTCTATATTGCAATCCACTTAGCAAGAAAAAAACTTTATCTGAACACGAAACTGATTTCTGTTATTGCAAAAAGTAGCTGGCAAGGGTCAGTGATAAACAATTCTGACAATCTGACTCCTTGGTACTTACTCATACCGTGATTACACAGGCTATCACATCTGTGTGAATTCCCTGCTGCTTCAGCAGTGTGCAGCAGATGCCTCTTTCTTCAAGTCCACCTGTGCACAATTAATTACTGCTGTTCTACTGATACTGATTCAATTCACCAATTATTTTCATTTTTCACCTCTCCTTTAATCATATAATATAAAATCTAAATATTAATCTCAATCAAAACATTATTGATCTAAACTTTATTAATTTTTAGGCTATTTAGAAACCCTGTATGTCTTGCTGGCAAGTCTTAATTGTGATACATAGTTAGTCTGTGTATTTCATTTATAGAGGTCATATATTTGCAACATTTACAAATTACTACTGTTAATGAGAAAAATTGCATGGTAAAAGAAAAGATAGATAGGAATAGCATTAATTAGTTTAATCTTCTAGTCACTAATGTCTCATCCTGTGCTATTACAAGTTTTTAGATGGAAGAAAAATTTAATCCCTTCTCTGAGAATGAAACACAGCTACCATCTTTTCTTTCATTTTAATAGAGGGTCTTTTAACTGTAAGCTGACTTCTTATTAGAGGAAAGAACTATCACACTTTCCCCAATACTGAACACTTTCTGCTGTCAGGTTTTTGTCATAAGTGCCTTCTCTTAAGGAATAAATATTCACTTGCTAGCTCATCAGATATCTTCAGTATGTATGTATATTAGGATCATGGTTCGATGTATGATGGTACGACAAACAGTGTTGGAAATATTGCTAAAATTTCGACTTTGCTTCTCCACCAAAATTAAAACTGTTTGCTCCAACTTCCAACATGCTGCCACAAGATGGCACCTTTGTCTAACAAAAAATACAATGCATGCATTTCAAATGCTGAAAAATACGTGGATAAAATACTGCTGCAAAGCCAAAGCCGTCTATAAAGGCATGGATACTCCACACAGTATGAGACACTGAAACTAGGTTTTTCTAGAGAAGTTGTGCGTGCATCACTCCTGGAGGTGTTCAGGGCCAGGATGGGGCCATGAGCAGCCTGGTCTAGTGAAAGGTGTTCCTTGCTGTGTGAGGAGGCCTGGAAATACAGGAGTTTTAAGGTCCCTTTGAATACAAACCATTCTATTACTATATGGTCAACATGATTAGGGCAAGGCAGTAGTAATTGTGTGCACTTCAGTAACATTTATAGAAAATGAAAGCTTCATTCAGCTTTCTCTTCCTAGGAATTTGAGATTATTTGTTACCTTAATTGTACAATAAAGCTAAATAAAATTTGCCATGTTAAAAATCTAATTTTTGTTATTAACAAGCATTAATCAAGTGACTAAATAAAACCATATTTTACTAAATATAGTAAAAATTACTAATAAGGTAGAATAAAATATAAACAATTCTAAATATACTACCTGATGTTCTTTTACTCTGAGGAATGCCTTAGGTCTCCTGGGTATTTTCCTCTATTTGCAGTAACTTTCATTTGCAGTTTGAAATGAGTAACTAGTCTTGTTGTGGCACAACAAAGCAGAGCTGGCTAGTGACACTTTTTAAAAATTCTTTTCCCTCTTCCTCTCTCCCACCAGTTCTGCCTTGTGCTGGGACTTTTCCTACTCAGCTGCTCTATGTAACCTTTACAGCTTTCATTTACACTTTTTTGATGTTTCATCTCCTGAGAAAACACCATGGCTAGCATTGAGCACACACTTTTCCAACTTATACAAATATTTTGACAGAAAAACATATTTTAAATGCAATGAGCAGCCAAAAAAAAAAAAAAAAAAAAACAAACAAACAAACAAAAAAAACCCCAACAACAACAAATATATATAAACAACATATGCAGATTAAATATTCTTATGCCTTCCCCCATTGTTTCTTTTGTTCTACTGGATAGGCACAGAACCATTCTCCTTGTCTAGGTCTCACTGACTTCAGAGACTCTTGGCAAGAGGAGGGAATGCAGGGTGTGGGACATGTATTTCCCTTTATGTTAGGTTTCAAATAACAAGCTTATATGCAGAAATAGCTTTGATTCCTTTTTTTTGTTTTGTTTTGTTTTGTTTTGTTCAGAAAAGCGATTCTTCACCCTCCAAAGGCTGTAAATAAAACCTCCAGACAAATTAGGTTGCAGACCAATATGTGGCCTTCTGTACAACTAAATGACATCAACAGCAACGAGACCCAAAAATGTAGCTCTTTATGACTAAAGTAAATTAAGATAATGCTGTAGCAAGATCAAAAGAGACCTCTTCCAAATGAAAGTCCTAGTGGGATATGAGCTGTTTCTCTAACCTCATGGAAAAATGAATATATAAATTCTACCTTTTCTGAATAGCAAATGTCAGTCACAGGCTGATATGGCTCAACTATTGATGGGGAAAGTCCAATTTTTAGCTGCTATCAACCTTGTTCTTTGCTTTACAGACAACCAGATATTGTCTCCTAAATGAAAGGGCTTCCTAAATGAGATTTAAACTCACTAAACTGCAGGAAAAATGTGGAAAAGAATGAGAACTATATAGGACAAATCTACTTCTGTGCTATTCTGGTTTTTTATTGACTATAAAAAATCATGTAGGATTAAAAGCAGTATCTGAGCTTTATAGCTTAGAATGTGTATGTTTTCTAACAAAAGAAAAGGTGAAAGTCTGCATTTATGCTAAACAGTGAAGGCAACTGAAAGGAAATGGATCTAAGATAGGAAGCCAGTTGCTCAGAAAGAAATCACCTAGACAACTACAGCTTGGCTAACTGAAGACAGTAGTTTATTATTTATGTACCGAACAGTTATTCAAATAAAAAATGAAGAAAAGCATGTCTTCTTTTTGTGACATTTTTACAGAATGGATTGCCAACTGCATCTGAAATGATGAAGTACAAAGACATAAAGCAGACTTTGCATATTCAATATTTAAAACAGATTCTCTACTTAGTGAAACAGGGCTCAGTGAGCAGGATGACTAGACTGATTAATACTACAGATGTTTAATTAAAAAAACTGAAGATGGTATTTAGTCAGTATCCCATCCAAGCCCCTTTCAAAAATGAGTTGATTTTTTTTCATTAAACAGCCTTCAGTAAGTAGTGTTTACATAGAACCATCTATAGTGAAGTCATCTCCAAGAACAAGAGTTTCAACTTAAAGGCTTCTCCCAAGTGAATTAGGAGGGACCCCACATGCAGAGCAGTTTGGTGGGAGAGCCAGAGGAAAAGTTCCTTCCAGCTTTTCTCAACAGCTCATTTTCAGTGAACAGGTCTTAATTGCAGTGAGATATGCCTCAGAAAGGGCAGGGCACTCAGGAAAGTGGCATAAAATGGCTCAGTTGAAATTATTCCCTCCTTTCCATAATATTTCTGCACTTTACCTGAAGACACCAGAAGTCCTCGAGCATGTCCAATACAATTAGAAAAACTGTCAATCAAAGAGAAGCAATATTTGCAATTCCTCAAATTTCAACTTTCTCATATACTATTTGAGATGACCAAAAGATTATAATGGATTAGTAATCTACTGTAATACTACAATAAATCATAATAAAACTCACAAGAATAGAAAAGTAGAGTTCATGTTTCACCCTTTTCCCCTGATGTCATGAACATAAGAAAAAATATTCCATAATAGTGCAAGTGTGACTTTGTTCTTATCTCTAGTCTACGTGAAAGACGAGATTTCATCACTACTATTGTAACCCTATTCTTAGTCTTTTAAAAAAAAATCATATGCTTTGGAACTCTTCATTACATATATCAATTCTTCATTTCACAGTGGGTATATTTCCTTGACAGAAGATTTTGCAAAGCATTATACAAAGTCTTACATGTCTATGTCTCACTTTCCTTTTTTTGTCCTTTGAACATCTACCACACTATTGTTCCCATTAAGATCTTTTGTGCTGTATCTTCCCAAGTGGAAAAAAAAAAAAGGTGCCTCTTCAGCTTGGTATTATGCCTTAAAATCCATACATAACCTTTTTCATTATTGTACTCTATTTAGAAGTCAAATTTGGGTAGTATGACTTCCAGAAATGTCCTTTTGTCAGAGCATGGACAGAGCAGGCTAATTATTTATCAGAAACTTAAAGAGTTTAATAGAATTGGAAGGATTCCAGACAGGATTAGTATTACTACATGGCACTTTCACTCTGCAAGTGGCCAATTCAGCCAGCAGATATCACAGAAGAGCTTCTACAAAGATATTATTTTCTGTCTTTTCAGACCTCAAATCAATATGTAAAAAGTCATTTCACTAAAACAATGAAAGAGAAACTCCTGAAAGACTGGCATTATTCTCTTGTCTCTCAATGAGTTACCCCATTTTAGAGTATTTTGAGGTCAAGGGATGCATATAAAATAATTTAAGATGCAGATATTATGCAATGAGAAATAGGGGTTTTTTTCATTCTATGAACACTAATATTTTGTTAAATTCAATGTCCATGCCTGAAGAATTAAGGAAATTAATGAAAAAAGGTTGAAGGAATAAAAATGCCTGAAGTGGTACAGAATCAAATGTATACAAATGTATTGAAGTGTTCTGTTTCTAAAAAGAAAGAGGAAATTATTTTAAAGTGAGGAAACTTGTAACAAAATCAGAAGACTTTATTGTTCTACATAATTCCAAAGATTTTTAAGAAAGTAGAAAACTTATTTGAAGTAGGTGAATAATTGCTAATGAAGAGAGCCAATTTATCTTCTAAAAATTTCTCTTATGAAGTTTTGATGAAATGTCATTTCTCATAGAAAGCAAGGTGGTACAAAAAAATCTGGAAGTTTACTGGGAATATTTGTAGAGAAATTAATTCAGTTGATACAATAACTGATTTTATGATACTTATAAAAACTAAATTGAAATGGAGAATACTTACATTCATCTCTGTTTACATACAGAGAAATACCTAAAAGTCTAGATTTTTTTGTCAGGCTGGAGGTAAAACAGTGAAAGCATCATGTTTTGGGTTTTTTTTTTTTAACTACATCAACAATTTCCAAAATGTTCCAGAACCAAATTTTACCAAGAGGTGTGCATACAGCTGGATATCCTAAAACTAAAGAGGGAAGACAAGGTAAAACTACATTGATTCAACACATAAAGTCAGCAAAGGTAATATGAGTTTACTCAACCACTTCTACCCCATTTATTTTGCCCTCAAACCTTGGTTGGGAGTCTTTTTAATTCATTGGTTACATGCAATGTAAGTACTGTGAGTTTTAATCAAGAACTTCACATTTTTCTCATCATTGCTGTTCAAATATAGATAAAATCCCTGTAAGTACTCAGAAAATATTTCTAAGAGAGACTGTCATTGCTAGTCTAGTAGAGGTTGAGGAGAGGTCTTCTGCAGCATGGTGCAAGGTTCAGCTCATGTATTTTCAAGCAGTGAACTGAAAGTACCAAGTCTTTGCTGAGCCCTTCTGCAGTGATGGAGTAACTAAAAGAACAGGGAAAGGGAGAAAGAGATTCTTCAAAGGAAACTAAAAATAGTTTTTGCTTAGCCAAAAAAAAAAACCCAAACAAACAAACAAACAAACAAACAAAAAAAAACCAAAAAAATTTTTAAAAAAGGAAACCTTGTAAAGTTATTTTCAATTAGATAAAGCATAAACAGATTGAGAATTAGAAGTACTTCCCTAGCTATCACAATCTTCCAGCAGGATTAAAAGGACTAAATACTATAAGCATCTTAAAATGCACTTTTTAAAGTTCATGAAACGTTTTAGAACAAAAGTCTTCAACAGTGAAGAACTGAGGTCACAAGGAGAAACATTATTTGTACATTTTTCTGTTCCTAGATTATACAAACTGATATAAACTGGACAGGAATTAACATTCTTTATACTGGTTTCTCAATCCACCTCCTCTTGCAAGCAGGCTCCTGCCACTCCTTATCACATTACAAACTGTGTACACGGACACACGCACATACACACTCCTAAACCTGAAAGGCAGTAGCTTCAGTTCCTGTCTAGAACGGGTATAAAATCAACCTGACTTGTGGTTTCCTGGCTGATAATAAACTGCTGTCAAATCTTTGTCTCTTTTGTTCTTCAGTGACTGGTAACCATGGATACCCATGGCAATAAAGTTCACTGATCCGCAATGTTGTAATTCAGGGTGTGTTTATTTATGGTACCCCCAGAAGATAAAAATAGTAATTCAGGGTGAAATGGAAATTAGCTACTAGTTAAAATTTTGCTTGTGTTTTAAGA
>VWZN01002401.1:8706-28127 GCA_013396955.1 Regulus satrapa | reverse complement strand
TTAAAATTTTGTTTGTTTTTTAAAAAAAAAAAAAAAAAAAAAAAGAAAAAGAAAAAGAAGAAAAAACCATGCTTTGTTGAACAGCATAATTACTTTAGCTGAATAATTTATGACAGCCAGTCTGCCCCATTGAATTGTTCTTATTAATTTTAATGAGCTTGTCAAAGCTCTTCTAGCCATTTTATATTGGATAGATTTAGCTGGGGTAATATTTTAAGCCATTCCTCTTTTTAACAAACATAAAAATGAGTTTTATATAAAATATCCTTTTATTTCCAATGTATTAATTAGCATCTATATTTGATTCAAATATAATAATAATTCTCTGTAATACAGATTATAGTTCCATATCAATTGAAAATTTACTTCTGTAGAAAAAGAAATAACTTGGAAAAAATATAGATCTTTAGGTAACTGGGCTAGAACCATAAGTGTTTCAATTAAAAGTGTTTGAATGCAATGTTTACATTACATTAGTTGGCCTTTTTTCCAAAGGTTATATTTATAGCAACTATAAATTTTCACTTCGTTCTGAGCAGACTGTGACATATTTGATGTGTATGATTTTGTTGTTTCCCACTGTGTAGCTGTTTATCCTTTCATCCAATAATTTCTACTTTAGCTGCTTTTCATCACTAAAATTAGTTTGAACTACTGTTCTACAAATAGTAGGGACACTGATAGTATAGATTAAATTCCAGTTTCATTTCTTTTCTTGAATGCCTTCTTACAGCATTCCTGATGGACCCCTTGGAACATCAGCATTTACCTGAAGAATATTTTTTTATCTCTACTTAGCCATGTCAGGACTAAGGGTAAACTCTGGGGTAAAAGATACAAAAAAATCTGTGGAAGAACTAAGGTTAGTAAGTTTTTGTAGAAATATAAGGAGCAGGAAAAGAAATGTTATTACAGGTATATCCAAAGAAACAAGAACATGCATCCTTTAACTGATCAAGTTCAGATTAGGTGACACAGTTTTTTTCCATGAGAACTGATTTTATTTCTGTCAACTTTTTCTGAACTACAGGAACAGTTTAACAACTTGTTTGTATATTCATCATTTTGATCCTGAATGGAAACAATCTTCTTCAAAAGCCCAGAAAACTCTTTAGATGTATTTATATAGCTTGGGTGAGGTAAATTTCCATGAAAAACACCCTGGTAATAAAAAGGACAAGGAGATAACTTTTTTTCATATTTTATATATAAGAAATTATTTCAAAATTTTCTATCTGTAGTAGCCTCAGAACTGCAGTCTTAAAATTTGAAATCAGATTTTGTTTGACAGTGACCTATAGTTTATTCTTCTATTGCTATAGCTTTTTAGATTTTTGTTTCACTCGGCACATAAATTTATGATGTTAGTCCCTTATGATGATAAATTAGCTTGTCTGGGATATGAGAACTCATTCAGTAAACAGAAATTCTGCTATCTAAAAATAAATTAATGAGCAACAATTCTATTTTAAAAAATAGGTTATATAAAATATTAGCCTGAAAATTTAAAATAGTTTTTAAAGAGCTAAAAGATTAATTTAAGTATAAGGAACTAGTACATTTTGACATAAATTAATATTAAAAAGTGCTTGCATGATTGACTAAAGTTGCTAAAGTTTTAAAGTATTTGGTACAGGCCTGGATATTAGAAGTGGAAAAAACTCAGATCTTTCTTATTGTAGTGTTCAGCAATAGAAAATGTTCAATAAGGGGAGATTATTTAGAAGAAGATAAGACTTTTGATCACCTGTGGTCAGAGAAAATAATTTAGAAATATCTGTAGAGGAGGAAGGACAGTAGGTAATTATAGTACCATACACCTGCAACCCCCAGTGGCAACAAAGATGGTTGTTGTTAGAGTAAAAACCAAAAGTATTTGAGTTTTAAATGTTTTAAATTTTAAGTCATGGTGGGAATGTCTCTCAGAAATTGCCCCCACTTGTGCTAAAATTCAGCCACTATGTTCTATGAAGTGGGACAGAATCTCTTAGTGACACCAAATAAAATGCTGTTTCCCTGTCAGATAATTTATTTCAGTCATCTACATGCTTGAAACTGGGAGAATTGAGATTACATGCAACAGACAAATATGCCTTGAGAACGTGCTTTCATGAGGTGTTTCAAATATATTTATTTTATTATAATGGTTTTAAAATAAATTTTAAAAAAAGAAGTAAACCATGCCATAAAATTGAAAGTATTACTTAATTTTTCCTCTTTTCCATGATACTACTCCAGAAAGAATTTTTAAGTGTTCTGTCTCCACAGGCCTCTAACTCCATGAGCTAAAAGAGAGTTTCTGATTATAAAATTAAATACAATAGGGAAAAAAAATTGATGTATTTTAATTGACCATAAAAACCTGTAAGATAAAGGAGGAGGTGAATTTATCTTCCCTGAGAATTTGAAACTTTAAAATACAAAATAAATTAAATACTTAAAGCATGCAGTTTTGATTTTTTTCTCAAAAGTATTTTTTAGCATGTAACCTCTAAGATATAAAGATTAAAGGAAAATCTTTCAAATAAGCTTGAAAACCAAAGTACAAGGTTTATTCTGGTAATTTTTACTGCTTTAATTTTTGTAATATGCTGAATTTTTTTTTTTTTCTTCTGATTAATGCTGTTGAAGCTTTAAAACCTGTTGCAGTCCTTTTGTTACCATACTGAAAATTATGGTAGGATTCAGACAAGTTTATTTTTTGCAATTTTTATATTTGAAATCTAACCAGCAGTTTTTGATTAATCTCAAATTCTACAAAAAACTCTTCTCACTAGATAGTCAGAATTACAGCAAGTCTGAAACTGTAAAATAAGACAGCAATTCTACTTTTCTTAAAGCTAGAACAAAACAAACCCCTCTATTATCTGAGAAGGTTGAGATTTAGAGACTCTGGAATTGCATTTTTCAATGCACTGAAGACACCCTGTACTTGGAGAACAGGTGTTCATTTCTGATGGCCTTTTTTCCATGTAGGCATCATGTTCATAGGAGTGACAAAGTTGATCTCATTCTTTAACAATTACTGGGAATCTGGGCAAATTCCATGTGCTTGGAATAGTCAGGTGAATCATACTTATTTGCAATCCCATAATGTTTCTTAGAAACTAGAGAAATTTAGTTTCTGAAGAAGTAAACCAGTTGGTTTGTTTTTTTGTTTTTGTTTTTTTTCATGCATTCATGGCATTATAGTAAGAACTATAATTACCACAATGAGACTGACATAGACAACAGTGAAGCTCCACAAGTCAAAGATGTCCACATAAATGTGAACATCCTCCAGAGTAATATTAGGGTGAAATTAAATAGCCTAGTACATGGTTAGGCCGTGCTTCAAAGCTGTACCACTAACAACTTCGCTTTAGAAAAATGTGTCGTCTCAGCACACCACAGCAATTCTTTGCTGGAGCACCAAACTATGGCCCCTGTCAAATCAGACCCAGGATCAGTGGTCCTATGACGCATATCTTATATTTCTCAGTTCAAAAAAAAAGCCAATGTAATGAACCCAACAGTTTAAACACTAAAAAAGAAAGCTCAACTATATTTATTTTCTGCACCCTGTTACACAGCCAGGAAAATACTATTCAATTAAATATTTTGCTCAGGGTAGTACTACTCATGGAATAAACCAATGTTGAGTATTAAGAATGATAATTTTTGATCCAATTGAGGGATGTGATCCTGCCCCTCTACTCACCCCTGGTTAGGTATATCTGGAGTGCTGTGTCCGGTTCTGGGCTCCTTACTATGAGAGATGTGTGGATTTTCTGAAGCAGTTCCAGCAGATGTCAATGAAGATTATTAAGGGGCAGAAGCATCTCTCTTATGAGGAAAGAGAGGTGGGTGAGAGAGATGGGCTTGTTCAGCCTGGAGAAGAGATGACTGAGGACATCATCAATGTCAGTGTCTGAAGAGGGATCAAGAGGATGGAGCCAGGCTCTGCTCATTGGTGCCAAGCAAGAGGACAAAAGGCAACAGGCAGAAACTGATGCACAGGAAGTTCCACCTGAGTATGCAGAAGACTTTACTGTTCAGGGGACTGAGCACTGGAAAAGACTGCCCAGCGAGGTTGTGGAGTCTTCCTCACTAGAGATATTTAGCATTCTCTGAACACAATCCTGTATCTTGCACTCTAGGATGACCATGACTAAGTAGTGGGGCTGAACAGGATTACTTGCAGTTCCAGCTGTATCCATTCTGTGATTCTGAGATCTGTCACTCCATCAGAAGTGTCCACAGCATCTGCACTGAACAATTTTTTTCTCTACTGAACAATTTGTCTTCATTCACGGAACCAGTACAGAAATGACAGCATTTGCACATTTGCCTGTTGGCATAATACTAGATATACTTTAAAAGAACAGAATAAATAATGAAAGTAAGACCTTTGCTTTGTCTTCTTCTGGCTTGAATTCTTGTTGTGAAAAGCTAAGTACACAATGTAAAAAAAATAACTGAAATTAAAGAAAGTGGAGCAAGGAGGTTCCAAGTATAGACCTAGTTAGTGTAGACCTAGACAGTGAGGTAATGTTTAGGAAGGCTCAGGTAAAGAGAAAGTCACCAGGAATAAGCAGACAGCCTAAGGGCTAATAATCAGCTTGAAGAAAATTGTTAAGGCAAGAAGGAAACTAAAGGAGCTTAAATACAAATTAAGATGACAAAAACAGTGGAATGTGACAGAGAACAAGAGCAGAAAACAATCAAGGATCAAATTCTATCAAGGACCATTATATATAATAAAGAATACACTCTAAAATTAGTACATGACACCAAGACAGAAAAGGTTATATGCATGGCATCAGAATGAAAAAAAAAAAAAATACCCTAGAAAAGGTATATACTTCAATGAACAAGTTTTATGTTTGGGGGGGAAAAAATTGCAAAATTCTCAGAATGGAGGAATAGGCATAAACATTTAAATATTTATTTATTTATTGCTATTTTAATTTTTGAGCATTGAAAGGAAGACTTTTAAATTTCAAATCTTATCTACAGTGAGCAATTCTATTGAATTTTTATTCAGAGCTCAAAAAAGTCTTCTCTTGAGAGAAATTAGCAAACCAGTTGGAGTAATAATTTTCCTTGTTCATGCAGAAAAGAACCTGCTTTATGGAGAATTCCATGAGCAAGTCTAATTCTGCCTCTTTCTGATGGCGACAAAGACTTCAGCCTTATTATGCATATCTTCAAATTCTCTTGTTTGAGCCATTCTTAAAAGCTGGCTGAAAATTACATTCAAACATGTATGTTTATATGGCAGATAGTTCTAAGCTGATCATCACATGACATTTCTGTAGATTACAAATGCTGTGCTTCTGAAGCAAATTCCTTCTTCCAGAATCTATTTTGTTAACACAGCATCTTTCCTGAAAACTGCAGTGAGAAATATTTCCTTAAGAGGCAGCCCCATCCATGTACATTATCTCGTCCTACATTTTTGCTCTTAACTTCCCATCACTGCTATTTAAATTAAAGCTCGTGTCTGAAGAACTGATTACCTATAATCTCTAGTATAAATGGAAATATCCTTTGAACACTTCTAATCTCCCAACTATCCAAGTTACTGTGGGTAATAAGATTGGCATCAGAAAATACTCACTGAGCAATTCAGCCTTCTGTTACTTCTGGAGAGTAACTGATACACTAGAACCCATACTTCTACATGTATTAAAATTTAACATTATCATTAACAAATAGATGTTTTTCCATGGCATGAAGCAGTCACTTGCACATTTCAACTCATTTTTTACTTCAGTTAAACTCAATAAGATTCATGAACCACTCTTGACTCCTCAGCAGTAGCCTTGCATCTGTGTAGAGCATTCCAACACTTGGTGTGGGAACGGATCCTCCCTGTGTACCACATTCTGCCACTCAAAGGATGTTCAAGGTACATAGGAAGGATCATTAAAGATGGTTCAAGGTTATTCAATGATATACAGTTCAGCTTGAACTGAAGTATTGGATTTTAACAGCCGTTGGAAAGGTTTGATAAATATTTTCTTTCTTCCTATCAGTCAATTTCCCCTTAGAAGTTTTGCAGAGGAAAAAGTAAGAAAAATAACCTCTAAATCACTAAATAGCTCTTTTTTTTCTATACAAAACACTTTAGCAGGCATAGATTTTATTTATCCCTTTTGGTAGTCTCACAGATGGGTGTGCTATTCTGGATTCAAAATTTAGAAAGATTAACGCCCCTCCCCACCATCTTCTAAAAACAACTAATTGAAAAATTAAAACTTTCAAAATAATATTTGAGAGACTATAGAATCACTCAGTTATCAGATAAGGCCTTTTACTCAGGATCATGAATACCTGATATCAATCACTCTCCTTCAAGAGTAGCTAAGGCTCTAACCCACAACTCATTTTCTTTGTAATATGCTCTGCATTTTACTTCCTACATAGGTCTTTGGCATCCACAGGTATTCCTGCCTTTATATGCAAGAAACTTAGCCACCAGCCTATTTCCTATCACACAAAACCACTAAAAATCACATAAGAATAACTATTAAAACATTAACATATGTTTCTCAGTTCAAAATCATTAAGCGTCATCATCCTAGAGCACTCACATATTTTTCACCTTTACTCAAGCTCCTGTTCACGTCTCTCAAATTTCACATATACAATGACAAGGAAAGTTCTTACTCAGTGAATAGAAGTTGATACAAAATATTACATATATTTCTTCCACACAAAAATCCACAAAATCATTCCCTGAGTAGCAGTACAAAAAAAAATCCCCGAAACATCCAACCCAAACATATTCATTTTCTTCATTTGAGAAAATAATTATCATTAAAACAATTCTGGCTTGGCCATGATCATCACAAGACAAAAGTATAGATGCCCCTTGTTCCTTTAATCACACACTAAAAACCTATCTCAGAAAAAAAAATTATCAGTTTCCAAGAGACTTTTCCAATGGATAAAAACTACTTAGAAAAGGATATTAAATAGTCACTGATCTTCAAAAACAAAAAATTTTAATCAAAGTTATTGTTCAGAAAAAAGAAACAAGTGTTCCAGAACAGCAGAAAAGTTATATATTCAACTAAATTCAGATCTTTTTATAAAAAATTTAGGAGACATCAACCTATAGTCTCAGTATTAAGTGTTTCACATCTATTTAAGCATTTAAGGTCTTGTGCTGGTTTTGGCTGAGGCAGAGTTCATTTTCTTCACAGCCACCTTCATACACAACAGAGTGCTGCTTTCCTGGGGATAGCTGAACATCAGCTTACCCATGTGAAGCAGTGAATGAATTCCTTGGTTTACTTTGCTGTGTGCAGAACCTTTGCTTTCCTTATTAAACCATATTTCACTCAGCCCACAAGTTTTCTCACTTTTACCCTTATGATTCTCTCCCCCATCTCACCAGGGGGGAGTGAGCAAGCAACTGTGTGGGGCTTAGTTGCCAGCTGGGCTTAATCCATGACACATGTATAAAATCCAACACCACTGAGGGAGAGATATGTATTAGATCCAGTCTTTTAATTAGTCTCAGAACTTTCCAAAGGCTTTCATTTTTCCTATAGATGCTGATTTTCCACTGTGTTTAAAGGCTTCTTATAATTACAAATTCTATTACTTCATTAATTAAAATTAATGAAAGAATGTGATAAAAAAGAACAATTGATCAGATTGTACTATTAAAATAAAATCATAGCAAAACAAAGTCAGAAACAGAATTAATTTGCTTGAATATCCATTCTTCAGATCTGAGGGCATAGGCTATTGCAACCTATTTTACTAATTGGAAATAAAACAATACAATTGTTGGATCAAATAAATCTCTAAGACTACACAGAGGATAAAAATATCTAGTTGGCTTTGATCTTTAATTTATGAATTTGTTCTTCATTATGTTATTTACACAGAAATACCTTTGATATTCTGTATGTCAGAAACAGATATCTGCTTACAAAAAGATACAGAAAAATAATCCTCTGTCTCCTGTAGGTGTAGAAACATAAATGATTCTTGGTTTTAAATATATAGCTGTATACTAGACTACATTTTGTGAACAAAACCTATCAGGGAACTGACTCTTTGCAGACAACTAAAATAAAATTTTCAAAGTATGGTCTAGTTAGTGAATGCATTGATATTAAATTATGTATGGACTCTAATACTGGAAGTTTAATAAACCTTGAATTCTTAGGAAAAATATAGGAGAGGGCAGGTAATCAAGATTCCTTCCCTCCCTCATTCTCTCTATACTACCCCTTTTTAAGGCCAGTTGCTTTTTCTAGGAAGTGCATCTGAAAATATTCATGAAGGGTCAGTTTGAGTTGTAGTCCCTGTGGGACTTCCATGGGCTTGATTTTTTCCTCATGTAACGCGTGCCTGCATAAAATACATAAAATGTAGTCATTGACTCTTTCAGATTGAAACTTCCAACAGAAAACACAGAGAGTTCTCAGGAATGAAAAATAAGACCTTAAATGTATTCCTTTGTTAGGAAAAAAAGTGTTTAATGTACTAAAATATTGCAAAAATATTTTTGAATATGAAAAGCCCCAAGTTTGTAGGGAAGTGACTAAAGCATTTCTGAAACTTCTGGTCAAAACTTTCACTAAATAAAACATGAGACAGAATATTATTCAGTTCATTATGTTCACACTAATATATCATTTTATGACAAATAGGTATTTAAGCACCCATCTGCATTATTTAGAGGGAAAAAAGCCACCTTGCGTTACCATGGGGAAAATAATCTACGTGTCATCAGTCGAAGGTCTCATGTTGTTGTTATTAAAAAGATTGCTGTAATTGTGTAAAGCCTGATACAGGATTCAAGAAATAAGCACCTAAAGGAAGATAATGTAATTACTTCTAGTCAAGATGGCTAATTGGAAAATTGATCTTGTAAAACTGTATTGGTAAAATCTGTAGGAAATTATAAACGTATTTGATAAAAATTATCAAGACACAAGTTGAGCAACTGAGTAACATGCATCTCAAATCTCAATATGCTATGCAAATAGGGAATATCACCAACGGCTATTTTTCTTTCATAACATTTTCCTGGGACTGCTTTTACATGCATTTTCATAGACCTGAGAACAAAAATAATTCAGTCAATGCTGATAAATTTGGTTGTTGATTTAATGAGTGATGAAGGAAGGCAGTCAATGAATATGGTAATGTCAGCATTTATGAGCAGAGGTAACGTTTTTCAACTGAAAGAGGCAGATTTAGATTAGATGTTAGAAAGAAATTTTTCACTATGAGGGTAGCGACACACTGGAGCAGGTTACCCAGAGAAGCTGTGGATGCCCCATCTCTGGAAGTGTTCCAGGCCAGGCTGGAGGGGGCTTCGAGCAACCTGACCTAGTGGAAAGTGTGCCTGCCCATGGAAGCTGTGTTGGAATGAGATGATCCCTGAATGAATGTCCCTTCCAACCCAAACCTGTCTATGGTTTGTTAAACTCTCTAGGCAGGACTCAGATAAAGAGACACAACTCAGTCTCTGCCTTTGCAATCAGCCTGAATATCTGAATATTTGCCCAGAGATCTTAGTGCATAATAAGCAAGAGCAGTTCACAGAAACACACCTGGACCCCAGTCCCACTGATAACAGAAGGGAATACAATAGTGACTGTCAAGAAAAGGAGGTGACACACAGGTGCTGTGAGGCAGTTCCATGGGACTGCAAGACTGGAAAAGTAGAATTGCAATGCTCCTGTATCCCAAGGGAGAAGCTGTATAGTACTTAGCTGAGACCAAAGCCTGATTCCAAATTACAGTTAAAAGGAACATGGGTGAAAGAAGCACTAAAATAATTAGTCAAAACAGTAGAAGACATTAAATGTGTTATAGAAGAAAACCCCAATAGAACATCAAGAAGACCTGTCAGATTTTCTTAATGGAGGGAGATTAATTGAGCAGTTAGAAGAGTACTTATGCAGGTTTGTAAATTTAATTCACTACAAATAAACACAAATTCAGATAAAAAACAAACAACACGTTTCTTCAAGTGTAGCTGGAATGACCAGTGGGACAACACTGGAGGTGAGAATCATCGTGGGTTCTGAGTTATATGCAGATAACTCTGGCTTTGTTCCAAGTTAACTATTGCACCTGAAGGAATATATTCTAATCCTAATTCCAGCATTCCATAGAAAGTCAGAAAGCCACAGACTCTTCTGGCTAGAAGTGTTTTTGAGCTAAAAGACCATTTTTGTCAGCCAAAGGAATACCTTGCTCTAGATGCACTCTAATATGCACTTAGTTATATTTTTTCATATTCAAAAAGAGAAAATGTCATCTTAATTTCTGTGAAATCATCCTATCTGAGACTGTCAGAACCTACTTTAACCTTCAGGCAAACACTTCTTATAAGACAAAAATATTTTCTAAGCTGTCACTTCAACACACTCTAAGTGTATTCTTTTAGACAACATAAAGTGTGTTTACTTTAGCATATAAGCTGGACTCAACATGATTACAGCTTTTCCAAGTTGTTGGGAATAGTCAGCTCTAAGAAGATGAGGGCTTGTTGTTGTTTTACTTTTCTGCATATATTATAGAGCATTTTTAGAGAAATAACCTATACCTTAGAGAAACTTAGAGGTTTTTTTGTGCATTTCCAGGTTACAAAGTAAGGCCAGTTCCTAGGAGGCAAATGGCTCACTACTAATTTAAAAATAGAGTTTAAAATAACTTTTTTAGGATTTTATTTTCAATTTTATATAGTTAACCTCAATTGGTTTGAAAAGGGATTAAAACTTTCAGAAGAAAATAGGACTTGAAGTAACCTTCTGAAAATGACATGCATTCTGTTGCCTGCAAGCATTCCTACAAGGCTGAAACCTCTCTAGAAAAGAGATGCTTGCACTTCTACATCCATATCTGTATTTTGGAGGAACTGGAGATGGAAATGTGGTGGAAATTCACTTTTGGAATTAAGGGAATGCTAATTTTCTATTGTAGAAGAGACAGCTTTAAAATTATTTACAAAAATACTGTTTGCTTTTTTAAAGGAATCAATAGTTTTGTAGATCATTTTTGTTGCATGATAATTTTACTTACCCTATTTGTTTCATCACAGGTCAGACCCTGGAATGGAGCAGAACTAGTATTATATTTTCCTCTGCTATGGCACTTGCCAGCCATTCCTCTTCCTGTGGGAGATGTCCTTGAGGATGTCTGCTAGCTGCAACCACAAATACAATCTGGTTCTATTTTTAAGAGAAGTGGACAAATACTCTCTTTAATACAAATGGTTTGGCTTTCCATAAACCATTAGAATTATTATATGGGATTTAGAAGATGTAGTTATAGGACAGAGCAATATTTGGAGTGGAACACACCAACACTGAAAGACAGACGTACTAGAATAGGGTTTGTGGAATTTTCCAGACACCTGCAGAAACAACTTTATCAAAGGCATGGAAATATGTTGGTAGTAAACTTATTGCCTGGCTGATGTTGAGCCATGAGCTGTTAAATAAATTTTTACAGCTTCTACAACTTTGGGAGAGGTTCAGAAATATATCCCAAGAATAATTTTGCAGTAGTGAGTTAATCTGTTAATATTATTGCAATGTAATATAAATGTAATATAAATACCCAATGGAACTGGAGTAAAACCAATTATTTTTGAAGTTTGCTTGGAAAGCACAGCTTGCTCAGTATGAAATATCATAATGTGATTTCAGAAGAGTGAAAGGCTCTTATGGAAAATGGCAAGGACCCCTCTGACCCTACAGTTTCCCCAGAGATGTGCACGCAAGGAGGAGCACTGAAAGGGCAGGACTGTGGCAGCCAAGGAGTGTGAGCAGCCCACAGCCCCTCTCAGCACAGATGCTTGGGGTGACAGCAAAAGGCCAAGGTCCAGCAAGGACATCAAGCCAGCGAGGATCTGGATCAGCAGGACACAGGCACAGCACAGCTGCAGAACAGCTCAGGCAGGGATCAAGCACGAGAGCCCCAGCAGCCTGCAGCAGAGGAGGAGGCAGCCCCAGCCAGGCTCCCTCGCAGAGCTGCCCACTGCACACACAAGGATGCGCTGCTCACCCTGCCAAGGCTTTGGCTGTGCTGTGTCTAAACTGGCCCTGAACCCAGGCAGCTAAATCCCCAAGAAGGTCAAGGCAAAATCTGGGCCCTGACACCAATCTCCTAAAGTGACTGATGACTCAGTACAGTGGTTTCTTGGCTTTAAAAGGGGTGAGCAACTCTAATGTCATCTTGAAGTCTTTACCTTGGCAGCCTTAATCCTTAATCCCAATTAAGGATTGAAGGGAATTGCGGCATGCAGCCGTGCCTGTTTCCTGGAAACAGTTTTCATTACTTTTCTTACCTCCTACCTTTTTTATCTTATTTTTTGGGCAATAGTCTTTTTCTGATGTTGCAAGACCGATGATAAAATACTACGATACTAAATGTTCAGGACTACATGAAGGAGGCTGAATTAATTTATCAGCTGTAATTTGCTTTCATCAAAACTCCTGGTTTAGAAAGTGTTGCCGTTAGCATCTGTGATCTGAACAGAGGACATAACACTAAATAGTTACGGGACCAACACTACCAGTTATCATTAGGATTTTCTTAGGTCTCTGCATTATAAGAGCTCATTTTTTTCGATTGCTCAAATTCAAATATAAGCTGATATTTTTCAGACCTCTTACACTGAGAAGTCATATTTGAAGGTATCCTATGCTTTTATTTGAGAGAGATTTTGCTATTGCAAAAATAAATGGAATTTTGAAGAATTAAATTTAGAAGGTAAAAGAAATTCTAATGACCTTTTCTTTTCTTTGAAGTCTGGAATAACTATGCGTTGAAGGAGGGAACTCAAATATTTGGCATTTTGTCCCAGAAATAAAAAGTAAATTTCCTTTCAAACAAAAATGGTAATTTGGCAAATTCCATGTGGTACAAAATATGTGAGAAATCACAAGGGGAAATACATATGGTTAACTGGCAGCTGGAATCAATGCTTAAAGCTGCAGGGAGCTCAGGAGAAGGTTCCAGCCACCCAGATTAGCTAGGTGTACTTTGTTGTGAAGAAGATACTTCCTGCTGTTGCTTTGTGGTGCTTGAAGAGCACAATGATGGACACCAACACAGTGAGACAAGCTGTCAAAGTTATTTGCAAGAAGGATTAGACTGAAGTCTAGACTGGAGTTTTTCTGGCAATATAAGAAATTTTTTGTTGCAGTATTAGGTATGGAAGATACCCTATTAGGTGGAATTTTGCTGGAAAAGAATATTAAATCATTGTTTTAAATCATGTTTTATTGGCAGTTTTGTAATCTGTTTACATCTGAAAGTAGATCTGACATGGTACTAGGCATTCTATTTAGACTAGAGTGTTTTAGGTTTTGCTTAGTCTATGTTGCCTCACTAACACCCAAAGCTCAGTTGCAGAATTTCTCAGAAGCCAGAAACCCACCTGAAACCAAAGATATTTGTAATTCAAAAATACAGAATGCATGTATTCTGAAAAGACCCTACATCTTAGACATTTCCAGTTAAATACTCCTTCACCATGTTAATTTGACACTAATGATTTGATCCACAGTCATAAAATACCTTCCTTTTTTACTGTTGTCTGTGATGATTCAAGAAATGCACATTCTGTAGTGAAGTGATTCATAGAAAAGAAATTTAACAATAGCTGTGTTAGAGGCAGATATTGAATAATGCATGGCAAATAAAGCATGAGATCATGGGCTGCAGAATGATTAAGCTGAATTAAAGAATAGCTGTTCAGTAAGAGATTACAGAACTATGAACAACTATACTGGAAAAATAGCTATCATTGTTTTAAAACAATGTCATTCACACTTTCATTGTTGGTTTGCTGGATGCTGGATCTTGATTTTGGCAAGGCTTTACTTCACAACTTCTAACTTTTTAATGCAATGATATTTGAACAAGATGCAGCACACTTTATTCTAGATTTTTTTTCTATCTATTGTTACTATTATTACTTTAATTAAGTTAATATGCTGGGACAAGAGGAACTGAAGCAGTCAATTTTTGATCACATTTGTGTTTGTTTAACAGGCAGCTCACCTGTGACAGACAGTTAACTCAGGTTCAAATAATCAGCATTACTGAAGGCAGGAAGTCTCGCTGATGAAGTAGATTAATGCCAAACAAGTATATTCTAATTAGGAAATTAGAAGAAATTGAAAGATTAAGATACAGATAAGGCATTACCAAGCACCAGACAAATTCCTTCTCTCTTTGGCTGGATATTGCTAGTGACTAATGTACACATCATGGACAACAAACAGGAGGAGTCATGAGCCACTGTGCTGCTAAAAAAATATGACCATGTTGCCATTACTGAAACAAGGTGAGAAGAATCCCATTATTGGAGTGTGGCTACAAATGGCTAAAGGCTGTTCAGAAGAGAGGAAGGAGAGGTGGAGTTGAATTGAGTGTGAAGAGCTGTCTTTGAAGAACAGGTCAAAAGCCCATGGGTAAGAATCAGAGATCAAAGCAACAAAGACAACCTAATAGTTGATGTCTGCTAAGGACCACCTGATAAAGGAGAGCCTATTGGTGAAGTCTTCTTGCTCCTGCTTCAGCACTCACAGGCTCTTGTCCTGCCGGGACACTCCAGCCTTCCCAGCATCTGCAGGGAAAGTAGCACAGCAAGCTGCAGGCAACCCAGGACAGTCCTGCAGTGCCTGGAGGACAACTTATTGAGCCAGGTAATAAATAGACAGCCCTACCAGAGGAGAGGAGATACTGGGTCTGCTGGTCACCAACACAAGTGAGCTCATCAGGGATGTCAAGATTGGAGGCAGCCTGGGATGTGGTGTGGAGTTTGCCGTCCTGAGGGATATGGGTCAGGTAAGGAGTAAAGTCAGAATCATGAATTTGAGGAAAGCAAACTTCCAGCTCTTCAAGGTGATAGTCAATAGGATCCCTTGGGAGATTGCCTTCTGGGACAAAGGAGCCGCATGGAGCTGGCAAATATTTAAGAAAATCTTCCATTGAGAGTCACACTGGCAATCCCAGGAGCAAGAAGGGCAAGGAAGGCAAGAAACCAACATGATGGAGTAGGGAACTGCTGGTCAGACAAAAGGGAAAGAAACATTTAAATACACAGGTGGTGGAAATAAGGACAAGTAATGTGTGGCTTTGTTAAGTTGCAGGCTTGTTGGGTGAGTTTAAGAGGAAAGGTAATTTTGTTCACTCTGATGGTGTACAAGAGAAGCATCGAAATTCTCAGGAGATGTAATAACAAAGTGTTACTTGCAAACTTTAGAACATTAAAGTAAAATAAGCTACTTGGCAAATTTAAAAACAACATCCAGTTCAAAGTAAGTGACTTCAGAAAATTTATCATAGGAAACTTAGAATTAGCCAACTTCAAGTTATCCAGAATCAACAAGGCCCTTACTAAAGCACTGGCTGGAACTTTTAGTCTGGCTTAAATATATATTTCAATAAATTAGCAGAAGAAAGAGAGGAAGAGAAATAAAAAAGGACAGAGAAAGATATATATAGTCAATGCCTGGCTTCAGCTACTTGTAAATCCAAGACAGTGGGGCTCATCAGCATTACAGCAGTGGCACTGCTTTTTCTATTCTCTGGTCTCCCAGGGCTCTCCCCCAGGTACATGCCTGCATTTTAATGTACCCCAGGGTCCCATGTGGCCATCAGGAGCAATTCTGGACTATCAGTGTTCCACATGGTTTGGCACACACTCTGGGACCAGACCAGAGGCTCCGGGGCAGGGTGTTGAGCACTGCACTGTCCCACCTATGCAAAGCTATAACTAAAATAAGAGTTAGCAAGTTTTATCTGATCAGATGATTTTTCTGTTCCATATAAGTTATCGACTTGTTTGGCACTTCACAGATGGTAATTCAGGCTAGACCTCAATCACACAAGTTCTTTCCACACCCCTTTGCTTGAAACCCTGACTCCTTGTAGTTGTATTGATTTGTATAGCCTTGTACAGTTCTGCACCAGCTCTGCATCAACTAGTCCTTTAATAAGTTGATTCTAATTAGTTCCCTTGAAGAATGAAAGCTTGCCTTCTGAACTTGAGAACTTCATGGAAGGGGTATATGAATAAGTACAAATTATGCAGTAAAATCCAGCATAATCAGCCTCTCCATATCTACCATCTGTACCTTGCACCTGCCTAATCCCTCATTAAAAGAAGAGTAAATTGAGTGGACTTTATAGTATGACCATAGGTACAAATGACTCCTGTGCAAGTTTTCACTTCATTCCACCATAACTTGGATGCCAAGATTTAAATATACTTCTGCATTTAATATTCCAGTGTAGTTAATTTGTATTAACTTATAATTATATTTATACCATACTGTGATGCTATTTGCTCATTGGATTAAGAGATTGTTAACAGTGAATTGTGCCAGAACAGTCATCTGTATCTACACCTTGTTACTGCATTCCTAATTCTACTATCTATGCAATGTGGTAACATAAAGAAATCCTAATATTTCTCAAATATTCAAATATATAGCTTCAACAGTTTTATATAGAACTACAGAATCATCTCTTATAACAAATTGTGGCATTAGAATACCACAAAAATTACTCAGGATAAAGTAAAATTCTTATTGATCCTTTCCTAAAATTATATAAAGCTGCTCTTTTCTTTTTTATATATAAACCTGGTCTTTATCTCATTCTTTCTTGCTTCTTCAGTAGGTTGTTACAGTATTCTTAAATCAAGATCACCATTGTATTTCTTTACTTTTTTTGTTTCCCAGTAAAACAAAGGCTTTAAAGTTAGGCAGAATGATTATCATTCTGTCACATTTTAGTTACTCCTTTAGTAAATCCCTTCACGTCATGCAATATTTCAACTTCTTCAGGGTTGTTTCCTGGAAGAACCATTTAACAAAGATGGAATTCATTTAACTACTGCTTTCAAAAATATTAATATTCCTTTTGGATGGTGTCTGGCCACCTACTCCGGGAAATCCATCACTCATTTTTTAAATTTTTTTACCAATTCTTCTCTCACATTAGCCCTCAATTTCTGTTATCTCTGAGTCTGATGATGAGAAGGTAGTTGGAATATGCTTTTTCATTCATATCTCCTAGGTATGTGAGCTGCTGCCAAGTGAGGGGAGACTGGTTTATATGTAGGTTTATCTGTAGTGGATGCTATGATTGCTAAGCTGGACTGAAAGTTAGAATGAAAAGAAGGTGGAGGAATTAGATTTCTTAATAATTTGGTTTCTAAATAAGTTAATGACCACATCTTGTAGGAAAAGGAGCTGATTCTTATCAGGATTAGAGACCTCACTGAACTCAGGCTCAGCACTGTGTGGCCTTATGATCAAATTGTGATTACTTGCTAGGAGAAGAGCTTTAAATGGGAAACAGTTTGGTTACCCCACTTATCAACGTTGTTTAAGATCACTGAATTTTTAGCCTTTAGCTCTGCAATGGCTGCATACACAAAAAGGAAGGTGACAGAGATGTCACTGTATAGCCCCTGAGTGTGCTGCAGCCGTTGTTAAATTGTCTGTTCTCTGTACTGCCCTTCAGGGATATGTTTGTGCACATGGTATCTATATAAAGGAGATGCAGTTAATCTGATTCTCAGGTTTTCTTTGCTTTCTGTATTCATCCTCACTACGTGAGGAGCAAGTGCTCAGCTGACCCCAAGGAGCATTGTTTAAACCCAGTTGGTACTCTAAAGATGTGAAATGATTACAAAAGCACCAGCGCAAGGTTAGAAAAATTTAAGACAGTTTGAATCTGAAGGAGGATTAACATGATGCTCAATGGGTTTCTTTCAGACTGAATGATTATTGCCAACTCTGTGATTCAATTATATCCTTATGCTCTTTGCATTACAGGGAAGGCAGTTTAAAACACCCTATCTGTGGCTAATGAGTACTGGAACAATGTTCTTCATTACCACAAGATGTCACTTTTACGACTCTTAGATGAACAATAAAGTTTAAAAGTAAAATATTAGATGGAATAATTTCCTACTTTTTCCTGAAATTGCTGCACTAGTTTCCCTAGTTGGCTTATTACATTTGGTAGGAAAATTGAATTAGCTACATATTAGATCTTAGCAGACATCTCATGAAGAATAATCTGTGCAGTTTAACAGCTGTTTCTGCTTTTGAAATTTTAGGAGCAAACTACAACTTCCTTCAGTTTGCCAATTACTTATATTTTTATAATATTTGTGATATAATTAATATTAATCCAAATTTAATTATTGCACACTGTATATAAGTTAGGTAATACTGCTGATTTCTGCATTTTGGCTAAGTCCTTGTGCATTTTTAGAAACATAGCTCAGAATATTTCTAGATATGGCTGTGACTATTGTTCTTTAAAAAAAAAAATTTCAGTAATAATCTTTTTTTAATACATTCACTCTACAAATTCACAAACTCACATGCTCAGGCTCACCTCGAGCTCACACAGAGCTGCAGCAGCCTCATCCCTTCTAGGCTACCAAATTCAGCAATCTCTAACAATTACAACAAAAATGTGTGTGTCCTAACCCCTGTGGGTCAGTAGAAACATCCCCATGAGCTTCAACAGAATTCAAATAAAACCTGTCTTAAATAATTGTAGTTTATTTAAGATCATAGAGGAGCCTAAGTAATTTCTTAAGCAAACCTATCTAAATAATTGCATGATTTAAAACTTAAAATTTCAGTCTAAACCAGAAAGACAAATTAAAATACATCACTATCGCTGTTGTTCTTGGAAAGCTGATAAAGGAAAAGGGAATACACAGAACTATTTTCAGGGAAGGTCTTGATCTTAAGTGGACTTTTTACTACAAATTTGATGGAAAAAATCCAAACATTTAATTGTAAGAGATTTTTTTCCTGTCATTTCTCATCCAAAAGAGGTAAGCAAGAAATGTTCTGAAGAATTTAAATGTTCCTGTTTTTACTATAAGCATAACTTATTAATCTTCTGACCACATACTTTGTAAAATTATCAGCTACAGTGATACTTTTAACAAATCATGCATATCTATAACATTTCTCATCCATTTTAATAAGCTGGTGTGATTTTATAATTGCCTTGTAATCACTAATGTATTAAATATCAGTTCATTTCTACTTGGTAAATGCCCTTCAATTACTTAAGAAAACATTTACTGTGACATCCTCTTTTATAAAGCTGGAAGACCTTTTCTTTCACTTATACAGAAGTAAAATCTGTTAAATTCAAAAAAAACCATATAACTAAAAAAAAAAAAAACCCAAAAAACCACAAAAACACTATCATTTGTCTTAAGAAGTGCCATTTCAGAAAAATTTGTTCCCAAATTGAAGCCTCTGAAGGAAAATACAGGTTAAATGATACCTATCATAAAATTTTTATTCATTTATAGTGTATGTTTTTAAATAAAAAAAATCGAGGAGTGTCTCTCAAACAAAACAAAAAAAAAAAAAAAAACCCAAAAGAACAAAGAA
>VWZN01002400.1:1470-12163 GCA_013396955.1 Regulus satrapa | reverse complement strand
ATGATAAGCAAATGCTTAGATGCTTGACCCTATTGCCATTAACAAGTCAATCCCCTTTACAGACTTAAAAATGCATTCTAGAATTTCTGTATAAAGATTTCTGTAGTCCTATATAAATTAGGGATTATTTGTTAGAAGTCTGCAGCTATGATGCTCTAGAAACTGTTTGGTTTTTATATTCCACAGATGTTATTAGAGATTGGTTGCAAAAGGATTATAACCTAATCCACTCCTATTACATGTGTGTAGGATCTAATAAAATGCATTCTAATGAAGAATTATGATATTTTTCTTTTCTACTTCCTGTTAGGAAATCTGGCTGGTTACCTCATTTTATGATAGCATACTGGATGCAAATCTAATATTGTTTTACTTTTAGGCCGAAACTGTTGAAAAGCTGTATGACATTTTGACTTCTGATGCTGTTGACCTAGTTTTACGGAAGTCTGCAGCTGAGCAGCTGGTTGTCATTTTAGAAGGTAAAATTCTTTAGAAAATTTGTATTCATGTGCTGGGCATTTGTGAGCTTGAAGTTTTGCTAGATTGTCTCTATGCTTGTGCTAAGGGTACTCTTTGTAATTTTTATTTTATGAATTTTGATAAAAAGGGGAAATGATTGAATTACAATGCAAGTAAGCAATCTTAGAGCATTATTTCACTTGGTGCATAACTGTAGAGCTTCAAAACCTCAATGTTTTCACTCTATGTACTCAAACTCTGATTCAATAATGTTTTCTTCAAGGAATTTGAATTCTAATGAAAGAACACAAGTTCTTTGCCATGGGAAGGTAAAATCCTAGAAAATACTAAAAATACTATCAGAAAAATTACCACAAAAAGGAGGTAGTCTATCTACTTTGTCCCATAAAATACATTTAATTATGACTGCAAAAGTTTTCCTGTGTTTCAAAACTGAAACAAAGCACAGGATGAAATTGTGAAGGAAAAAATGCAGTTTTATCAGGACAAATTTCATATGAAGGATCACATTTTAGTTATTAAAAAACAAACAAACTAACCCAACCAATTCAACTGACAAACCTTTTTGTTGTTCATGTTGTTGAATATTCTTAACCAGGTACTCTAAAGGGTGATAAGAGTGCAAAATACTCTTATGGTGATTAAGTGAATACCATTTTCAATTCCATTTTAAACTGGTTAAAGTCTTTTAAAATATTAGAAGTGACACTCTGTTTTGACTAAAATTAGGTTGCACTGGCATTACTGTAATTCTTCAATGTAAAATTCTTGTGGGAATTTATGTAATGTGTTTAAGAATCTATTGTTCAAGAGGCTATTATAGTCAGATAAAATACTTGGAGGAGGATGGCCTTGCTAGAGATCTGTACTTCTGTTGACTGATTGGCAATATTAGGAACTTATTCTAGATGGCAAGAGCTTGTAATCTTACAAAATGTTAAATATTAATATTGTTTAATATCAAATTTGTGAGGAACCAGTTGTTTTTACTATCCATCTTTTGCTTTTCCTACAGATACCAAAATGCATGACATTGTGAAAAGGTTGGGTGTGATAGAAAAGATATTGACCTACCTTAATGAGTGTGTACATGTGGATGGCAAGGTAAAAATATTGTTAGAGGTTCTTCTGCAAGCATTGCACAGCATGACAGTAGTAGAGTCTGCCTCGTTCTGCACTTGCAACACTGGTCTTTGTGCATTAATGCTGCACTGAATACGAATGTTTAATAACAATTATAATTGCAATATGTATTTGGTTCTAGTTTTGATAATGCTTTAATGAGAGAAGATTGGTTTCCCTACCTATGAGAAGAGTTAGCCAGAGAATTGAGTACAGTGAGGTTCTGGAATATATCAAAACTTTCCATAATGCTTTCTCAGTACAGTACAAAATTTTTTTTTAATGACTGTTACAAAACAGAATGTTATGTATAATAGTCTCTAAGCTGAAATTCTGAAGCAAATTATAATTAAAAATGAGGTGTATATCATGCTATTGTAAACATGTCAGACTGAATTTCAGGTATAAATAGTTTTCTGAGCAGTAGAAGATAACTTCACCATGGAGGGTATCTTCTTGTTGATGATGGAGCTTTGTGTTTTTGTAATATATGGGTAATCTGACACTTTTTTTTTTTAAATTTATTCTTTGAAATAATGCATTGCAGGCATATTTAGGCTAGAAGATGCTCAACGTAACTTCAGTGGATAAATATTTTTTGCTTTCTTGCATAGTATTGTTACTGCATTCCAGAAGTCCAACCCTTGAGTTTCTTTATGAAATCATGAAAATTTTTATGTAGTAATGACTTTTTTCCCAAAAGCATTCTAGAGAAAAGAGCTGCTTGATACTTAGTGGAATTCCTTTTTTTTGGTTTTTTTTTCTTGGTCAGAATAATGAGAATTACATTCTTCTTCAGAAATGGAAGCTTCCCCCAGATTATCAGTATCTAAGATTATATTGTCTCTATAGCATTAAAGAATCTCTTGTCCAATTTATGATAGCTTGTATAGAAGTGCTTCAGTAAACTGTTCTAATACAGTTGAAGAAATTGAAATATTTGGTTTCTCAGGTTTTTGAATATTTGGGTTCGTTTCTAATGTCAGTTTTATTATTAATATCTTGTCTTCTTTAGAGCAAGGAAGTAATGCAACTCTTGTTTTGGTTGGGGTAGTGAGTAGATATTGCTGTAATAATACAGCAGAACAAACATGGGAAATATATTGCCCTAAGCAGATTCTTCATAGCCAAGTAAGAGTCTAGGATGAACTTTAAAATAATATTTTTAGCCCTTTCTAAAGTTCAGTTTAATCCAGGAAGGGCTCAGGCAGCAATTCTCCAGGGCCTGTGACATTATGACACTATCCTGAGGGAATCCGGTCCAGATTCTTTGTTCTCCCCTTGAATGATTTTTTTTTTTATTTCATCATAAAATCAATAGGAAAGAAAAACCAACAAAAAATCTTACATGTTCTTAAAAAAGTAGCCACCGAGAAAATAAATAGTACAAATAAAAATCGGCTTCTGAGTAAGGCTTTAGAGCCTTATTCGCTGTGCAAAAGATTAATTCCATACTAAATAAGTAGGGCTTTTGTTCATGTGTTATGAAAATGTATTTGTTGATGCTGTTTATAAAACAATTTTTAAAGGTAGAAGCTCATAGGCAAAGTAATTATACTGTGAAAGAAATACTTTCTTCTCATTCTTATGAGCTGTGACTTTGGTTGTACTTTTGGCCATTCACTGATTAACTTTTAGGAAATTGCTTTCCTTTCTCATGATCTAACAGTCTGGGACCCAGAAAATTAATGTGATTATAATAAGCTATTTACATTTTAAAAAATTAATCAACTTAGGTTTATTAAACTTAGGTATTTTGGTCTTTCTTAACTTAGCTGGTGTTTTTTTAAATCCTTATGCTTACTTACATACTTCTTAAAATTGTATAATTTGAAAGCAAATGTTATAATTCTGTTATGAAGCCAGAGACCAATAAAATTACCATCAATTAATAATAAAATGAATCAACAAATAAATATTTTTTTTTTATGATTATGCAGTTGTCATCTGTCTGAAATGTGCTTGCCTAAGGAAGTTCTAGGCTTCTCTTTTACAAATAATGGAATATATTGCTTAACAGTGTGACAGTGTGTGTTAAGTTCATCATGATTACTGATAGTTATCTTTATTTAATTTTTTTCTCTCTTCCTGCAGCTTATGGAATCCATGGTGGTACCGTGTCTGATGCTCCTACGCAAAATTGTGTGTGCTGACCCAGTTGTTCGCCTGTCCCTAGCACAGCAACCTTGTTTGCTGCTTCTGCTATTCAGACGTGAGAATTGTACTTACAATGTAATACCCCTGTCTAAGGATGGTTAGATGTTTAACCAAATACCTTCTTAAGAACTTTGGATCGCTTAATGATATCAGGTTCTGATATTTACAAGATAAATCACTGTGTGCTAATTTTCCCATGTTGTGGCATGTGTTGAAGATGTTGGCTGGAAATTGTGGAAAGCAGTTGCTTTTAACTAGTATACTTCTGTGTATTATTAGGTATCATTTTTTTTCCTAACACATTTTTAAATATCTTTATTTTATTCAGTTTCCCTGATACTCCAAAGTGATCGTACTGTTTTAATTGAAACTACAGTATTGCTTTGTCTTCTGTTGTTTGATGAAGTAGCAAGAACACAAACATGGTATGAAAATCCACTTATTTAATAGCATATGCTGTAGACAAATTTTAAGGTTTTAATATAAATGATTTTTTATATATCTCCAGAGAAGCTATGACCCAGACTTTTATAGATCCAAAATTGCATATTTGTAGTCCAGATTGTTTCAATACTTGGGTTATACGCCCTGCATATTACTTGGGTTATACGCCTACATGGCATAACATAGCTAAATAATAAGGAAATAATGTATGTAGCATTAGGACAAAGTCAAATCTTAAAGCAGAGCATAATAACTATGACTTAATCTCTTGTAGGACTGATTGCATAGACAGTGATAGTACTGAGGTACCTGCCTTCAGTTTACCTGTTGCTGTTGTTAGAAGGTACATGTGGGTGCTGGATGGTTGGTTGGTTGGTTGGTTGGTTCATTGGGTTTGATTCTTTTACAGTTAACTGCTGCTTTCCATTTGTTGTCTGTCCTTCTAAAGTATTGAAGTCGCAGAATGAAGGGAAACATTGATCAAAGCATTTTTATGATGATAAAATCAGCATTTTTAAATATGGAATTTTTTTCTCTGTCTTTGTTCTCTGTAAAAGAGTTTTGAAAACTTTATTTGCAAACTTACAAGCTAGTTGTAATAGAGCATTTAATTTTAAAGTGAGTAAACAAGATACTCTCACCAACCACTTTCAAGAATTATTGTTGTTTGTGTATGTTTAGGTATCATCTCCCAGTAAGGATCACTGCTCATCATGTAGTTAGTCCTAATACTGTTGTGGTGCCATTGTCTTCTGAGTGCTTGGCTATGAAACCTGTGTCAGATATGCTTAAGATGGCTTGGAATCTGTCGTGGTACCATGGGATTGAAAACCTACTGCAGCTAATAAATTATGAGAAGGAAGCAGAAATGTGAGCCATTTTCTCTTTCATTTAAAGTCCCAATATATCTTAATCAAATTAGTGTTCCATCAAGTTGAAATAGGTTTTCGACTTCAAACAGCAGTTCAAGCTGTTACTTGTTTGAGAATGCTGTCATTTAAATGTAAAGGATCACATCCCAAGAGCATGAAGGTATGTTGTCCCAGCAAATGTTTTACCTAAATTGCATTTATACATGAAGTCTAGAGCTTGATCTAACTTATTGATGATCAAACTAATTCCAAACAATTTTAAATGGGCTCTGTGACTGATTTTCTTTATAGACATTGTGGTTTCTTAGGGAACTGACCCTTTTTTAATACTATGTAGATGCCAGCTTTAAAGTTGCATGACTTTTTCTTGGTTTTCTTGAAGGTTTTAATTTCAAATAAATATTCTTCCTAATGGTACCTTAGTATTGAGGTATCGCTTTTCCAAAGAACCCAAAACGCATCATGAGTTACATGTGATGGTGTTGTTCTTGGTTTTGTTTTAATTTTTTGTTTGATTATGTTTTTTGAGAGGCTAGTAAAGAAAGAACTGTCTGACAAGAAAAACTGTTTTAAGGCAATTTCTGTTTTATCTTCTCAATTAAGCAGGAAGGGGAAGAAGTCAACATTCTCTGAAACAGTTTGTAAAGATACTGACTGTTAATATTTTTTCTCTATGCCTTTTCAGATTTTTGCACTCTCTGAAGCTTTCCTCAGAAGACATTCTTATGTTGAAAATAACTCACACAAACTATGGACTGCAGGATTGTCTCAGTTTGATAATTCAGGCAGCATCCCACAGGGATGTTAGAACTGCTCTCACTAGGCTTAGCTTCTATGTCCTGAATGATAGACTTGCATTAAAATGCAGTTCTGGGCCTTGTGGAACCACTTTGAAAAGCATTGCTTGGCAGAAGGCAATGAACAAGTAAGCATATTGACTACCAGAATCCATTAAAGATTGTTATACTAAAATGGTAACATTTCTACTTCTATCCTTTTAAATTTAGCAGATTGATTGTCAATAAATCTCTTATTCTGACATATATACATATAGACAGAAATATACATATATCTGTATATTATATATATATAGTATATTATATCTGTATCTGGGCTGACCTGAACTTTAGGCTGTTCAACAAAGGGAAGTGCAGAGTCCTGCATCTGGGGAGGAGGAAGCCCATGCCTCTGGGGTGAACCAAGCTGGAAAGCAACTGTACAGAAAAGGACCTGGAAGTCCTGGTGGGACACCAAGGTTAAAATGAACCAGCAGTTTGTCCTTGGAGTAAAAAAGGCAAATGTTATCTTGGGCTGCATTAGGAGGAATGTTGGCAGCAACTTGAGGCAGGTGATCCTTCTTTTCTATTCAGTGCTGGTCTGGTGCTCTGGGTCCAGTTTTGGTCTTGCAAGTATAAGAGAAAATCATATGGGGCACACATACTGGAGAGAATCCAATGAAGCACCACAAAGATGATGAAAGACTAGAATATCTTTCCTTTGAGTAAAGAATGAGAGAGCTGGGACTGATAAATGGGGAAAAAAGAAAGCTCAGAGTGAGGGTCTTATCAGCGTATGGGTACCAGAAGAGAAGTGGGGTCAGGCTCTTTCCAGTGGTGTCCAGTGAGAGAACAGTGGCCACAAACTGAAACACAAGAGAATCTCTGTGAACATCAGGGAACACTTTTTTATTGTGGAGCTGACCAAACACAGACACACACATTGCCTAGAGAGGCTGTAGCATCTCTATCCTGGGAGTTACTCCAAAGCTTCCTGGATACAATCCTGAGCAACTAGCTGTACATGTCCCTTCATAAACAGGGTGGCATGATGAGGTTTCCCTTGCAAGTCCCTTCTAATATCAAAGATTGTGATCTTGCAGTTTACACACACAAAACAATATAATATTTAAAATTAGAGTATTAAATTAGAGCTATTTGAAATGCATAGGTAAGCTTTGCTGTTATCAAATGCTATTATTTAATAAATAATTAACTTTTTATTTCCTGTCTGTGACTCTGCTCAGATTTCACTACATTTTACTAAACAGAATTCCAAGCTTACTGTATGCAAATACATTTTAAATACATGTAACTGTTTTGCATAGCAATAACAACAACAGCATATTATATGTATAATAGGCTAATACAGTGCTGTATTTGCTATACATGAATAAGTTTAATAGACATATTTAGTCCATATACCTAAACATTTGCAGGTGATTCCAGTCCAGTCCTATTAGCATGAGATTTTAAATGCTCTTTTAATGTTCTACAAGTATCAAAGCTCTTATTTGTATTGCAGGTTTCTACAAGTGCTTCCAGCTTCTGTTGAGGATGAAAAACTTTTGGTAGATGTCCTAAGATTTTTAAACAAATCACTTAGAGAGCAGAAATCAAAGCTGGAGTCAGACCATCTAAAGTGGATCTTGAAATCATTGCTTAAAAATGTAAGAAGGGTTGTTGTATATACTTCCATGATTTGCTTGATAGTTATATATATATATATAACTGTGCTTGCCGACACGTGTGCAAGCCTGCAGAGCTGCATGAGAGGGTGCTTAGCTACATAGCTACAAATGTATAACCTACGTAACATGCAAGAGCATCCGTTGTCTTACAAAGAGTGGCTTGTTAAATGCAGTATACATACACTTACATTTTCCCATTTGCAAATACAATCTAAGCATTTAGGGAAAAATGCTAGTAGACTTAATTTCAATTACTTACACACTACGGGTACCTCAGTTTGTATTACTGCCTGGGAAGCCTATACATTTTTTTAAGTATGGCTCATTCAATTCAATAATATAAAACCTTAAAGCCATTTGATAGTAAGTCTTTCAGGCAGTTAAGACGTCTAAAATGCAACCTGAACTAATTTTGTTACTATGTGTTCTCTGGGTTGTTGTGATCTATTTTTTTATTGCAAGTTATTGCTGTATTACTTTGAGGTTTTTTTCGTGCTTCAAAATATGCTGTCTTGTTAATGCCAGGATATTTTACAGTCCTTAATGGTAGATTCTTTTATGGCATTTAGTAGATTTGAGATTTAAGTTACTGGTAATTATAGGAATTTTTCACATTTTGCATTTTGCAGTTACTTCTTAGTTTAAGTAATCATGGAATTTCTGATTTATAGTGTGTGTGATTTGCAAGTTTTTAATAGAAAAAATGGCTTTAATGAAGATATTAAAATAGGATTTAAACAATGTATTAGGTGACTGTATTTTTTATTCTTCTCTTTTAGCAGCCAAAATCCCTTATGGGCCTCCTGGTGAGACCAGAATCTCAAGTGCAGGATGAACTGGATGAAACACAGGCTGCTGTCAGGCAGCGACTGGATAAAGAGCTCATTCGTCTTTTTAACACGTTGTTAGTTTGTTCCATGTCACTGACTGACAGGTACAGTGCAAATGGACCTGCCTCTGTCATTCTGACTGGGCATCATAACACTTATTGCTGCTCAATTTTGGTCACAATTTAAATATCGTTACATCATGGCTCAAGTACTCTGAACCCTGAAAATTGAATATATGCTCTTGAAATGAAAATCAAAGTTAAATATTCCCTTTCACAGTCAAATTAGGAAATTAACCAGGAAACTTGAAAGAGGATGTGCTAGTGGTCACTTAGCAAATAGATAATCAAATTGATTGTGTGGAGAAGATGAGCTATTTCTCTTTCACTGCTGCAAACTTGCATGAGCAAATGGTAACTTCATAGATTTTGTAGCATCTATTTATACCAAAGTAACACACTGAAATATTTGAAATAACAGTACATGCTTATTTTCATTAAACTCCTTTTCAGTCTATTTGCAGCAGCTACTTTTAGCATGAAGCTCCAACCCTTTTCTGTCAATTGAGCAAACATAGAAATTAATTTACATTACTTTTTCTTCAAGTTTTTCATGAAACCTTTTTCCACACTAAATCTCTCTATCTAAGTGTTTTCTAAGAGCTGCTAAATTTGCAGTTTAAGATACTTGATTGTTTGTTTATTATCACAATATTACTGTTTGTGAAAATATTTTCAAAGTGTTACCTTTTTCATTATTCCAGTTTGATTATTTTCCAAAAATTTTGACAGTGGGAAAAGGGACATGTTATAGAAATCCCTGCTAGTTATGTATCTCACACTCCTGTAGTTTTTATTTACTTAATTCTAGATTTATTGTGTTTTGCACAAAATAATTTTAAATTAGTCTCTTGAACCAGAACAAACATTAGAGTAATGAGCCATACATTTATGAATTGGACTTGATAATCCCTGTTGCTTCCTTCCAACTTAGAATATTCTAAATCCTGTGTGATTCTGGAACCACTGAGCTTTGTAGCTCTTCTTATTGCTATCTGTTGTCCTCAATCTTTTGCCCTTTATTTAGCATGCTCCTTAATAATGAGTTGTATCTTATTTGTCTTTTTTAAGTTAAGCTACTTTGTTGTAGCTTATGTATTGTATGATGCAATATTATGTTTTCATAACCTGGGTGAAGCTAGAAATGTCAAATTTAATTTCATATTACTCTTTGCATAATGCAATATTAAGTGATTGAGATGCTGAGCCTCACAGGTGAACAGTAAGAAGAATGAGGCATTGGCCTTTTTCAAAATGATTCTTTGTAACAGTTTCATATTGATTGTTCATCTCTTTCATTTTTTACAATTTAATCAGAGAGGGCTTGCAACTTGCTGGCTCATTCAGAACAGAGCTGGCTCTGAAGCTGCTTCAGTGCTTAAGGCTAACAGATGCGCCACATTTTTATGGACTTCCTTCATTGGAGAGAACATTACAAGGAATGGTCCATGTTACTGCATTTCCAGGCTGGAGTACCTATTCTGCTGCCATTGAATCTGTCACAATTTGTAAAAAATACTTGATAGGTCTTCTTGAGGTAAGTAGGTTATGTTCTTACTTAGCTTTTGGTTTGAATACTGATAAAGAGCTGTGTAACTAATGACAATATGCTTTTTACAATGTACTTTTAGTGAATGTCATCACTAGGAATAGGTATCGGAAAGATGCTTTTTCCTGCTAAGTAAATAGGAATGATATGGAGACTAGACTGCATGATGTGTGTGTGTGTGTGTATTTGTGGAGATTGTATTGCATGTGCTTTCATCATTGGTTTAAGAGGTAATACAAAGTGACTGTAGTTTTAAGCAAGATAAAAAATGTGTGATGTTTTTAATAACTGAAACTATAAGAGGAAAGATCCAAAGTAACTTCCCCCAGGCAACATCCACGTCTGGGAGAAGATTAGCTTGTTGGGTAGGTCATTAACACAGAGAAAGCAGAAAAGAGGTAATTCAAGGTGCTGCAGTTGTTGGAAAGATGAAATTTCATTCTTATTTTCAGTGTTCTTATGTGCTTGCTAAGTCCATGGATGTGGTACACAACTAGCTTTTGCTCCTAAAATTTTATCTTTTGAAAACTCCAATCTTCTTAAAACTTAAACAGAAAACCATAGTCTGGGTTTCTGTTTAACACATATTCAGTAATACACTTTTAGAAGTTTTTAGTTTCAAATACCAATACATCTGATGAAAAAAAGATACAGTGTTTTAGGGGTCTTAACTTGCCAAGATTTTTTTGAGTAGAAAAAAAAAATTTTTTAGC
>VWZN01002399.1:44433-56872 GCA_013396955.1 Regulus satrapa | reverse complement strand
TTTTGTTTTGGAGGGAGGTAATGAAAGCCACTAAAGGTTCAGCACCAAAATGCTGCTACACCTATAATCGGTGGCTGTTTTTTCTTGATATTATTTCCAATCTGTTCAACTAAAAGCTGATTGGCCTGCTCTGTTCACTTATATCACAGATATATGTGAATATATGTGAAATATGTGATAATATCAGAGAATTAGAGATAAAATTATTTAACTTCCAAGAACTTGGAATTTGCAAGTGTCTAAGTGATGGCTTATCTCTGTTGTTGGCACACTCAAAAGAACATGATGAGGTTATCACTGGGACTTCTTATAGTTTCCTGTTCATATTGTTCAGGTTTTTTTCATGTATCCAATTTAAGAGGGCCTTCAGATCCTTTGCTGCGATTAGTGGGGAAGAGGAAGTCACTGCACTTGCGTCTATTTTGTGATGTAAGAATTTGACTGCAACAGTAATGTTTGTTCCTTTTTTAGCAAAGGAGAAATCCATTTAATTCCAGTGTATCAGATGATAACTTCAACAGTGGGGAATCAGAGGACAGACCAGCCATTGTACCTCAGCTATCAAAGAAGGGTAAATGTACTTTTTTAGCACATGACTGTGAACTTCCTGTAGGCTTATATGGAAATTATTTTTACTTTCATTGCTTCTTTCTGAAAGAGATGAAAACTTGTTTTCATCTTAACTACTGGGAGTTGTCAACTAGCTTATTTTAAACCTCATCTAAAGCATGTGAAAATACTCAGGAAATGGCTGTAGACATGAGTAACTGGATTTTACTTCCTTTCTTTTACTCATAGTTCTAGTCAGTACTAAGCACTCCATCTGAGAGGGCTGCTTGTCCTGAATTGCTGGCAAGAGGACAGTAAAATTTCCTTGAGTTTTCCATAGCTGTCCTTATGACCTTCCAATCATTGCTGCTAATTGCCTAGCTCTCTTTAGTCCATACTTATTTTTTTTCTCCAGTCCTGTTTATTATCCTCTCTTTTCAGCAGTATTTTCTGCAAGCAAGTTGATGAGTGATTATATGTCATGACACAGGCATTTGAAGCTGTAATTTAGAGTCATATGTGGCTATTACCTTCCTGTCTCTGTTGTGAAGCATGCTAACAAGAAAAGGAAGGATTTGCATTGTAGGAATAAAAACCCTTCATCTCTCTGCCAGGAGATTATTTATGCATTTGCCTTTTTCCATATTACTGTGGAAATAGCCAGTTTCCATTTTTGTAGGTTGCTGTTTATGTTCTGATAGTGAAGAGGTGTATGTTTATTCAAAAGCTGCCATTCGCTGCAAACTTTGTCCCTTGCAGGAATAATTCTGATAAAAAACTTGGTGTGCTCTCTTTGGTACCATCAAATAGTTAAAATTTCAAAAATATGAAATAACTGCCAGCTTTTAATTTGCTAAAAAATTCTATTACATGAAAATTAAATCAACACCCTTTTAAAATTACTGGCTGTGTTTTTGCTGCAGTTGTTTTTAATAAACCAGTGTAATCACTGCATTTTAGATCTGCACTGTCATATTTTTCCATTGAAACTGGCAAATGTCACCTAAACTCATGAGCTTTTCTATGCCTTACAGAAATTGGGTCATTCTCAGAAGACAGCCCAACTAAATCGAACTTACAAAATGATAAAACAGATAAACCTGACAATCCTTCCGTAGAATTTAATGATGAATCACAGAAGGAACTAGTTAAGTATCCTGTCCCAAAAGCTAGGAAACTAATTCACAAAGCAGCAGATTGTGCATCACAAAGAGAAGACCTTGTTCCCAAGGCAGATGAGCAGACAGAGAGAATAAATGGCATTGGTACCCCACCCAGGGGCATTCTGAAGCGCAGCTTAAGCTCAGAAGTTCGGGTCAGTCAGATGTTAGATGTTCAGAAAAAGAATGGTCTTCCTACTGCAACTATTTTTGAAGGAGAAGGTGACAAGAACTCTCTTACAGAAGAAACAAAAGACTTCACACAGAATTCACTGGAAAAACTGAAACAAGTGAGGTTTACATCTAACTCGAGTAAAGGAAAACTTCTGCAAAGCCCGCAGCTTGACCATGGTAAAGAAAATGGAGATCTTGATATCTTAAAACCTGACAAAAAAAAGAATAGTGGAAATTATGCTGTTCAATCAGATTCACTTGGGGATAAGCAAATTTCCGCTGCAAAGCCTTTGGGAATCTATTCATCAAATTTACAAATTAAAACAATAAATGGCTTACAAGATGACACATCTGCATCCAGCCCTTGTGACAGTAACAGATCAGTCTTCCCTGTTAGTGAAAGCTTCCAGACAAATACAGTTACTCCCAAGAAACTTGGAACTCCACAGAAGACCTCCAGCAATATCCTGCCTAACTGCAATAATGAACAGAGTGTTGATGAGACACTTGAAAAAAACTCCAACCAGATCTTGAGTGATGAATCAGAATCACACAAAAACTTTGCTGGTAAGAATCTAATAGAAGTGAAGAATGGAATGAGATATTAATGTGGAACACGTGTAGATAACAATTAACAGCTATGAAACAGAAGTAGTAGGAATGTGCTACTGCAGAATTAAATGATCAATTTTTAAAAAATATTTTTGTGATCACTTACTGGTAATCTTCTCAGAGCTAATATAGGCACCTCTGTTGTGGATGGTATTTTAGTGTAGTGCTGTCAGTTGTCCTTGGGAGTAACTCAGATGTGACTTAGGGATTTGCTTGTGGGACTAAACATAGATATGCTGGATTGTCATCCTCTGTGTGTGTGTGTCACACCCTGCCTCCCTTCAATGAAGGCATTTCTTTAAGAATGGGTTTAACTAATTTCTTGGCTTGTACCCTCAAAAACAATTATTCCAGTAGGATGTCTCAGAGCAGGAATTTTCTTCAGTCTGTTTCCCATGGTATGGTACTTTCCAAAATCCCTAGGACAGAGAACTCTTTTCTCCACTAACAGTTAAAAAAAATTCTGAGAATTTTCTAGATAGACCAAACATTTTTAGTCATGTGCCTTATTCATAACTGTGATAAGTTTGTTTACATTGTAGATGGACATCAACTTTCTGCTGAAACAGAAGTGCATGAGGTGTCCAATACCAATTCTACAAATCTTCAACAAGGTAAGCCTGATCTTGTTGAGGAGAGATATGCTAAAACAAATTTCAGGCCTGGCAAACATGCTGATGAACTCATGAAAGTGGATGATGGATCTGTATCAAAAGTTTCAGACTGGTTTAAAAGAACTAGTACTGAAGATGAGGAACTTGTATCAATGAAGTCCCAAGGCAGGGAGCCCAGAGAGGAAGTGGACTTGTCAATCAGAACTGCAGTTCTTTCTGCAGAACACAGTGTGCCTGGCATGCATGGAAAGACAGAAGATATTGAAGAGAGACCATCTGAAAAAATTATACAACAGACCAGTATTCCATTTGTATCCTTTACTTCGGAAAACATACAGCTGATAAAGGAGAGGGTGAAGCTTAAGACAGGGGAAGAAAATGAGACACAAAATGATAAATTGCTAACTGAATTTGATTGTACAAGAGTTGAAGAAAAAGAACATGGTCAAGAAATCAAAAAACAAACCAAAAAATCAAATTTCTTAGAACATCAAGGGCACAAGCTACGAGTTCAAAAATGTGAATCAGAGAAGGTAATACAAGAAAAAAGAAGAATAAGGGAGACTAGAGCATTCTGGGAAAGGGATAAAACAATTTCCAGTCATGGAGAGAAAGAAGTCAGTATCAATGCTGATGCATCAGGCAGGTGTGCGTTGACAGGTCTCAGAGAAAGTGACAAACTAAAACAATCTGCAGTGTATCTCCCTAAGGCTTTGCATGATCAGAGCAAGAATACATTAAGAAGTCCTGAACAATGTTGTGCAAGCCAGGCTTCAAGAAACGAAAGTTACCACTCTTTTGAATCTGCATCAGGCCATGCATTTGGAAAGACTGAAGAGATGCTTCAATCTGATGAAGTTTGTGAATGTACAGAACTCCCGAAAGCCAGTAACTTGCATCCCAGAGCTGGTGTTACTTCAGCTTCCTCAAAAAGCAAAGATAATGATGAGAAGGAAACTCTTAAAAGGAGAGTTGCTGCTATTTCCCAACAGAAGCCCAGTTTCCAGGTTTTGTCTTTAAAAGAAAAGATTAATGAAAAGTCCAATAATCAAATTTCAGATCCTTCACACTTCCAGAGGCTGATAAACTTCTGGAATATTGGAGTTAAATTCCAGAGTAGCACTGACAGGGAAGATGATTCTTTGCCAAATAATACTAGATTAATAACCTATGAAAAAAAATCAAAGGAAGATAAAACAAGCGGAGATAATGTGAGCAAGCAAGGGTTAATTCAACAACAAACCCAAACATCTGAGAGAGACAAAACACAGAAAGTAGATTCAGTGGTATGCAAAAAGTCTCTAGGATTTCCTATCCTAAAAGGTCTGAATGTGACACACACAAAAAAACCAGACTCTCTCCAGCTGGACAGACAACCAGTTATCTCAAAATCCCAGGAAAAGATTGGTCTTCCAGAGCAAGAAGCTAGAGAATGTACAGAAAAAAGCATTGTTTCAGCAAAAGATCATCATGTATCCTTGCAACTCCAGTCACCTGGTGATAAAGATGCTTTAAAGGAGACAGTAGTAGGTGATGAACTATATTTACATATAGAAAATGGGAAAAACAGGACTAGTCCTTTGGATAAAGAGGAAGCTGCAGAGACTGTGGATAAAGTTGTTCTACCTAAAGGTGAGCTTGATGTATTTAAATCGTGTCTAAAGAAGCTAGGAAAGGAAGCCTCTGAGATGTAATGTACCTTAAACCTAAAAGAAAACATTTTAAAAGGGATGCAATTTCAGTCAAATCAGTGCGAGGTCTTTGAGACAACAGGGGAAGACAGTCATGATATTGCTCCTGTTGATGAAGGAGAAGAAATAGGCAAAAGTACAGGACAAGTGAATGTGTCATCAACAGATAAGCATGAAAACAGAAAAAGTCTCAGACAACTGGTGAGGGAATTTGAACCTTTGTATCTACAATATCAGGCATTAGGTAATGATACTCTTGAGGGCTCTCAGAGGCCTCAAGCTGGTTTGGAGAACCTTCTCAAAGAAACCCTTTTATCTCAACCTTCTGAATACAAAAGGGTGGGAATGAAAACATATGATGACTCAAACAGTATATCACAACCTAACTGCAGTGCAGAATTAGCATGCCAAGAATCTACTGATCAGCCTGAAGAGGTCCATGAGACCATAGAGAAGTCTGTAGCTGGATCCAAGGTCAATTGCTTGAATTCTGCTCTAGAGAAGCTGCTGATGAAGGCTTTTGAAACACCACCTCCTAAACCCAAACGTGCTGACAACACAGCATGGTGGACTGCTGAGGAGCAAATTAAAAGGACAATGTATGGGAATGGTGAAGTGCCACAGGAAATCAGTGAGACTGCAGAAAGGTCTGTTGCCCCATCCAAGGCCAGTTGCTTGAGTTCTGCTTTAGAGAGGCTGCTGAAAGAGGTCTCTGAAACACCCCCTCCAAAACCTAAATATGCTGACAGCACAGCATGGAGAACTGCTGAGGTGCAGGATAAAGGCATGACTTCTGGGCATGGTGAAGAGGTGCTGCAGGAAATCAGTGAGACCATAGAGAGATCTGTTGCTCCATCCAAGTTCAATGGCTTGAGTTCTGCTTTAGAGAGGTTGCTGAAGGAAGCCTCTGAAATGCCCTCTCCTAAGCCCAAACCTGCTGACAGCACAGTACAGAGGACTGCTGAGGTGAAAGCTATGAGCACAGTCTATGAGCATGATGGAGAGCTGCTGCAGGGAACTGGTGAGACCACAGAAAGATCTGCACTGTCCAACACTGAATATAGAGGGTCTCATGTTAATTTTCAGAATCCACCAGAAGAAGTTGCTGAAACACCAGCTTCTGTGCTGGAAAATATGGATAAGGAAATGCATGATAAAATACAGACTAGTGTAGGTATACATGTTCCACATCAAGGAGACAGAGATCATCCTCAAGAAATACAAGAAACAATAGAAAAAACTTCTGTTTCCAATATCGCAAAATTTGATGAACTCAGCCGCTCTTTAGGAAAACTTCTTCAAGAAGCATCTGCAGCTTCATATCCAATATCCAAAGATTTATATCAGCAAGAAGAATTTGAGAATCATACAATTCCCTCAGATAAAGACACTATTCATGACAAGGTCACAGCCATACAATACCCTAAGTAGCTATGATATGCAAATGAAGATAGTTCTCAAAAACAGAGCTCCAGAAAAATATGTCAAAGCCTCAGGTAATGATCTTGCAGTAAGTGAAATTGAAGCATCTGGTCTTAAAAGAGATGGAGCTATTAACGAAATAGAAGAGAGAAACATGGTTCCGGTTGATCTTCGTCCCTTGGAAGGCAAGACCAATATAGTTGCAATCAAACCATTTGAGATATATGAGAAAGGGATGAATGAAAGTACATACTTGGGGGCTTCTGGACATAATTCAGAATTTCAAGCACTGGTGAATTTCAGAAGAACCAGTACACCACTTAAAGATGAGAGCAACTCCCCCCAACCAGAAGAAGCTCAGTTCTACCTAATGTCTCAGCATGAGGATAACAATGAAGAGGAAGGCAACAACTTACATTTGGGATCCAAGTTTTCAGATTAAAACTGTGATTCCCATTCTGGAACCAGAAATTCAGCTACTGAGCAATCTAATTTCTAGAATTCATGGTGCTGAGTTACACATGGCTACAATAATTTTTCTTGTATCCAGCATGAAATATGTTAATGGAAAGTTTGTGTGATACTTTCTTAATTAAGAGGTTTGGATATTTGCTTGGGAGGGGTGGGAAGAACTAATTTAAGTTGCTTGATTGGAAAGTTTATGCATCCTACATTTGGGTAAGCCTTTTTTGGTAAGGGTAATTTAGCAGCATGAATCAATCCAGTCTTCATGATTTACACTTTTCTTATCCCATGTGACATTGCCTTCAAATTAATAAATTTGTAACACTCAATCTAGAAATTCCTTCACAGATGCTGGATTAAAAGAGGGAAAAAAAGTATGAGTGGCTCACTGGGTTTATTCTTTAGCTTGTCTGGCTAGTCTCCAAAGATTAATACTTATCAGTGGAATATCTGGATATAAGGATAATACCAATACTCTGTGCTATTTCATCTAGTATTGCTGCCTGTTGCACTGAAAGAGTGCCATATAAATGAAAAGGTCCATTTACTAGGAATCACATTATTTGGTTGAATGGCAGTTCTAGTCAATGTATAGCATATGATAGTCATCAAACAGTTTAAGGTAGAGAAGATAATTTAACCTTTTTAGTCTCATACTGAGAAACTGTGAGTATTTTCTTCTATTGGAGAATCTGAGAAATATATGAAGTTCCCAGGGCCTGCTAACTTACATCTGAGCCTGTTTTGAAAGTGAGTTTCCAAAGAAAGTCAGTGAAAACTCAAATGAGGAAAAATCAAATGTGATTTGGTTTCCCCCATAATTACAGGCAGCAACACTGTGATTGGTTGATGGAGGGGGAGGAAAGTGAGATAGGGAGGAGAGTAAGTCTTAAAGATTTCTGAAGGAGCTAGGTCTGTCTTGATTCTACTTTTGGAGACAATTGCATAACCTTAGGATTTCAAAGTCATCCACATTTCAGTTTTTGTGGGGGCTTTTTTGGTTGTTTGTTTTTTGTTTATTTGGGTTATTTTTTTGGTGTGTGTGGGAAGTTAATGTTCAGTTTTTTGGGTTTTGGTCAGTTGGTTTTGTTTGGTTTTGGTTTTCTTGGGGTTTTTTGGTGACTCAAGCATTGAAACAAAATTGCTTTCACTGTGGAAGTACTATAACAGACAAATTTGCACAAAGGGAAAAATCTAAAATTTTATTTTGTGCTGATTCATGGAAAGATGGTTACAAAATGGCTACAATCTGAGTTTATCCTATATTAGTCTTAACCAATTGAGTGCAATAATTGCCCCAAACACTGTTATTTGTCAGTAAAGATTGACCTATACCTACATAGGGCTAATCACTTTTCTGTCAAATCACTTGTCAGACTTGTGTGTCTCCAGTGATGACTGAGGGTGTTTAGGGAGAAAAAATGAATGGTAAAATTCAATGTTTATTTTATTTTGGTTTATCTTGTATTTTCATTTAATGTTCACTGTCTTTGCTAACTGTCAAAATAGAGTCTCATGAGAAACCTGTGACTGGTTCTTCATTGACTTTTTTGAAGTGGCCTGTCTGTGTGTGCAGTGTTCATGTATTTTGTCTTATAACAGGTTCTGAAGAAGAATTAAACCCTGTTTTGATGGCTTTGAAAAGGAGTGCAGATAGGAAAAAGCCTTCCAAAAGTCTAGAGGACATTCTATCAGCCACCTCAAGTGAGCACAAAGCTTGTGTGTGTCTCCCATGACTCCCAGTTTGGCTTAAATGTGTTCATGCTGGTCTTCTATACAGCCTGCCAAGTTGTGACTTTGTTTTTGTTTTTCAATAAGCTGTACGGAGGTTCTACTTTGGAACCTGAGTCTTTTCTCATAATTTTCAGTTCTTGGTGTTAATTTTGGAATTAGGCCGGTCTGTGAAGCAGATGTCTTCCAGGAGTGTACTGTGTTGATCAGTGATTAACTGTTTCCTGAATAGTTTTTCAATTGTGAAAGTATTGGCAATTACCCAAAATAGTAATGAGCAACTACTGTCATTGCCTCCTGATTACTGGCTTTGGTTGAATAAGTAGACAATAAAAGCATGAAAAACTCAGTTTAGTAATGGTCCACCTGTGTATTCTAGCAGTAAATATACCAAACTCACCTAAAGAGAATACAGTGAGATAATATTGTATTTTAAATTAATTCCCAGCTTCCTTGGATTTCTTATTTTTTCTTTAAATTATTATTCCTGTTTCACTTCACCCTGCTCCTGAGTGTTTTCATGCTTCTTGTGTCTAATGGGGAAGACACAGACTGAACTTACGTTTGTGAACTGAAGAATGGAGATTTAGGTTTTTGAAAGATATTGGCAAGTTGTTCTTCTAATACTACTTACGCTACTGCTTGCTTCTAACCAGTTTCTAGGCTTTAGATGTGCACTAACATTGGTGCAACAGCACTCGGATAGAAACTACATCACCATGACAGCCCTGCTTGGATGTAGGCTTTGAGGTAGAATGTCAAGTAGAAGCCTCTCTTGAATTTAACCATTCCCATGGCTCTGTGGGTTTGCCTGTGGTTTTGGTTCTCGTTACTCTTAATTCTGTGATTATCACTGCCATGTGTTTTATACTGAATAGCAAAGTTTCTAACTGTGTTATTTTTTCCTGCACAGATAAAGAAAAAATTAATAAACCAATGGAAGAATTAGTTCTTAGTGCTGAAGATGGTAAATATCATCTGTGCCTGCATGGAAGTTTGTTGCTTTTTCAATGGCCTCTGTTTGCTAGTGAAGATTTTATTTTTTTAAACCAAGAATTATATTGTTGTTTTAGATTTGGTTAACCTCAGTGTGGCTGGAAAGCTTTCATAGAATTCTGTTGTGTTTATTCTTAGGGAATCTATTTATGTCCTCCTGTATCTGTAGAAACTTGTCACTTATCAGTGTACTCTTTTGATCTTCAATCATTCAGCCTATGAGTTACTGAAATTATAGGAAGCTTTGAACACAAGCTCAGTTGAAAGAAATTGGCCTCAGTAAATATTCAATTTGTCTATCTGTTGCATTGTAAGATCCAAGATGACTTTTGCTAGTGCAAAACACTCTTCAGAACACCTCAGTCAGAAAGGAGCCTCTCTTAATAGCCCTGCCTTAGTCCTATAAAATAGCATTATTCTAAGCAATAGAGGAACTTCTAGATGAGCTACTGTTGATATCATCAGTCCATTAGTGCATTACAGATGCTTTACAGTTAAATTTTTTATATACTTTTAGAAATTCCAAATCTAAGAAAAATAAAAAGCAAACCTGTTCCAAGAACACGTCAAAATAAACAATTGAAAACCATAAAAGAATATTGAAAATGGAATATAGCAGACAATTCTTTATTTACTACATTGGAACACTACTTTTAGCACTTTGTTTTAAAAGAACAGTTGTGTGCAGTTATATTTTTTATTTTATGGTGTAGATGCTTTAAAACATTTTGCATGCCAGTGGCCCATAGTATCAATAGGAGAATCATGGCATATTAGGATACCTACAGCACTCAGTAAAGTAACAAGACTTAAGCACCATCCTGCACTCTGCTTTCAAGTGGTGGCCCCTAATGAAAGGCTGTTTCAGGGTTGAAATCCACAGTCTCCAATCCCCACATTCAGTGGGAATGTTTAGAGACTAACCTGAAAAGAACAGAGGAAACTTGAGTTTAATTTATTAAGATTGAAATTATGAAAAAATAACACACAGCTGAATTTATAGCTGTACAGGTGGAATAAGGCAAGTTCCCTTGAAAAGGGTATTCTTTTGGAATAGTGAAAAGACTGATTTTGTAGCTTGTACACTTATATTACACTCATATTTTGTAATGATCCAGCTCTCAAAGGAGCAATGCAAAACACAGAAACAGAATCATAGAATTGTTTAGGTTGGAGAAAACCTTTAGGATCATCAAATCCAACCATTAACTCAGCATGGACAAGTTCACCACTGAACCATGTACCTAGTTCTGAATTTATGTTTGCATAAACAGAAATCATATCTAAACCACTACTAACTGTTGGAAAAAAACAAAACCCACAGTATTCATGGGGTCTGGGGAAGTAAAAAACCCCAAAAACCAGAAAAAATCCCACATATAATGTATATTAATGCTATTTATAATCTTGCAAAACTGTGCTATTGAATGACTGTTAATACTGCACTGAGCAGGTCTGAAATCTGATCAGCAGCAAGAGAGGACTGAAAACACAGCAGAAAGTGAGTAATAAGATTCTTCCAGCAGATACTGGAGAGACTTTTCCTCTAACAGCTTAACTAATACATTAACAATACTTTTTCATTTAACAACTAACAAGTTTGATATCTGGACTAGATTCTTGCTTTAAGTACTGCATCTAATTGCATACTGACAATAACTGATCTGTTCAGCACTATTTCAGTTTTGATATTAAAAGCTTTGCAGAAGTTTCACTCACCTTGCAAACAATCCCATTGTATGCAGCATTATGCAGTAAATGCAATAAATTGCATATACGATAAATATGTGCTCCTGTAGCTGGCTGTTTATTGCCAAATAATTTTTTTTCACATGATATTAATGAATCTCACAATATGTATCCAGTTCATATTCATTATTATTATAAGTGGGGCTAGACCATGAAAAATTCAGAGGATCATGAACTTACTGCAAACAGGATTTTTGAAAACCTAGCTTGTGCACTTAGGTTTTGTACAGTGAAAGAGCACAGAAGTGAGCTGCAGTAGAGGTATCCAAGTATGGAAGAGACAGAGCACAAAAAAGTGTACAATTAATAAGATATGCATCTTATAATTAAGTAGAATACTTACAACTTCCTTGGTCAGGTCTAGAATTTGCTTGATTCACACAAATTTGCCTATTGCAGTTAAATAGACTGAATAAATAGAACAGTTTGACTTGTATGCTGACTTCTTAATAATATTGTGATAATTGTAATGTCAGTGATGATATTGTTAGTGCACAAGTGTGCTTATTCTTGTCCTAGGAAGAAAATATAGACGGTAAAATGCAATGTTTTCATCATTAATTTTGATCAGAATTTGCTTGTAGCACCCAGGCTACCTCATATCAAGCAGCATTTCTCATCCTGTCAAAGTTTGTTAGTACTGTTACAGACAATGCCAAAGTGGATTGTTCTTCCTAATGATAGCATCTCTGAGTCCTGTGGGGGAAAAAAAACCCCTTGTATCCAAGTTGGTTGTGCATGTGCATGCATTTAATCCGAAGTGGTTTGCTTCTAACTGTTATGGAACCCTTTTATGGATTGAAAGTCCTGTTATGGAATCTCACTGTCCTGATATCCAAATATGTTTTTGAAGCCTTTGAAATTACTGCTTTTCAGTTTCCACAGTGACTTCACAGCCTGATAAACTATTGTCCAACCCAAAACTCAAAGGACTGAGCAAGTCAGTACCATCATTCTTACAGGAAGAGGTAAGCACCGTCTCTGAAATGTTACAGTTTCAGGTACCCAACCATTAACTCTGTGCAAGTAAAATTTCAGAATCCCCAACAACATGCCACGCTTGATTATTGTTGTTATGATCATCATTGCGTGAATTGTGAAATAGGCTCTGAGGCCATATTAAAATCTCCTAAAATGACATTAAAGTTTGAAAGTGATGAGCAATTTGAACTGTTGGGCCTATGACATCTATGGTTCTCTATCAGAAGAATCACAGAATGGTTTGGTTTGGTTTGGTTTGGTTTGGTTTGGTTTGGTTTGGTTTGGTTTGGTTTGG
>VWZN01002399.1:27544-44328 GCA_013396955.1 Regulus satrapa | reverse complement strand
CCTCCCTGCCATGGGCAGGGACACCTTTCAGTAGACCAGGTTATTCAGGGCCGCATCCAACCTGCCTTGAACCTTCCAGGGATGGGGACAGCCACAGCTTCTCTGGGAAACTGTGCCAGTGCTTCACCACCCTTACAGTGAAAAATTTCTTCCTAGTATCCTATCTAAACCTATCATCCATTATTTAAAAGCCCGTTCCCCCTTGTCTGATCACCATATATCTTTCCCCTGTAGGAGGACTTAGGATTTTTCTGTCTTTCAAAGAGTCCATGTAACTGGACTGATTATCCACAATGCTTAACTGTTACTTCACTCTCTGGATTTATTTTGTGCGGTCTCAAATAGCACTCTCAAAGCAATTTTCTTTCAAGAAGCTCTGCAGCCCTAGGTAGGCAGGACATTACTCAGTCCTTATTATTGACCTCTGAACAGAGGAACAATCCTGGTCTGCTTTTACTTAACAGAATAGACATAACCAGATTTTATAAGCAAATTGAAAAAGACTTTATATGCAAAATGTTTATTTATAGAAATAACTATTTTCTTAACATGTGTGGAAATTGTTGTTTACTAACCTTGTATCTATTATTAGAAGATCAATAACATCAGTTCAAAATTGATTGAAGTAGTGGGGAGAGCTTCTAAATTGTTCCTGGTTGGAATACGACAGGAAGATGAAGTTGTCTGTAGCAGCTTGCATAGGAAGGCACAAGTGGGAAGGGGACCAGTTCTTTAGTGCAGAGATAGCATTAAGATAGAATGGGGTTTTGAGTACATAACCTGATAATGACCAAGGAAACAAAAGCTGCAATCCCCTCATGGAAAAGCAAAGCCCTCCTTGCCCTTTTGCAAGAAAGACTGCAAAAACCACTCACAGTGCTGTTCTCTAAATGTTACCTTCTGGTCAGCTGCCCTTAAGAGAGAGGCACAGAACTGACAGCATTTACTACATAACTGAAGGGATTGGTAGAAGAACTGTGCATTATCAATTGCATAGATAATGCATGTCACAGTGACACAGAAAAGTTAAGTTTAATTGTCCCAATAAACTTAACTTTGTAATTTTTCATTGCTACTTGAGATTTAAAACAGACAAAGAAACAAACCTCCAAACTTGGTTGCTGCTTAAAAAAATTAGGTTGTTCATCAGAAAAACTCCCTTTCAACTTTAAATGCATGACCTAATTCAAGAAATATTCATGTTGCACTACAAAGAAATTTAAATTCAGACTTCCACTGAATCTCAATCTGCATTAAAATTAGTGTTAGTTAATTATAATTAAAAGGTTTGTTTGGTTTTGGTTTTTTAATTTTCCTTGAGACTATAAAAAATGTACACAAACTTTCTTTCTGTGATGTTTTTGTAGTGTGATGACAGAGAGAAAGCATCAGAAAGCAGTTATTCCTTTGGCAGAATCAAGAAGAATCCCAGCTCTCTAACCAATCTTAGCAACTCTTCTGGCATGGCCTCCTTATCCTCTGTATGTAAACCAAAGCATTGTTTTAATGATACTCTGCTTTTGCTAATTCTCCAGTATTGTTTTGACTCTTTTCTCATTCATCTTATCTTTCTTTCCTTGTAATCTGTCTCCTTCTTCCACTTCTGTTTTATGACTATAACCTGATTATTCATATGGAATTGCCAGAAGCAAGTAAAGTAAACTTAAGTAATTTCTTTTTTTGTTTTTTTCCCTAGTAATATATTTGAGCTTGTTCAGGGCTCTGAACTAAGGTATGGATTTTACCCTTGAGGTTAAATTTGTAGCTGAAAATTAGGAACAATTCATATAGAACAACCATTGAGAAAGGGGAGAGAGGTAAGTGAAAGCAGGAGATATTATTGGTGTGTCAGGCGTGTAGTTGTGTCAACTAGCTAACCAAAAGTCATTGGTTTATGTGGACGTTGAGTAAGAAAAACAGAATTTTGGGGAAGGATGTTGGAGATTTAAAAAAAATGTATACACATATCTTCTTCTCTGTATTTAGTATTTAATTTTCAGTGTTTCATTTAGTTACATATTTAGGTACATAATTCAGCCATATAGACTTTACTTTTAATCTTTTTGTTAGTATTTTAAGAAGGTCTGTTGTCCTAAACTTAGGCTCTGCAAGGAAGATCAGCTGAGGAGATTTAGAATACTTCAAGGATATGAGCACAGGCAATCTTCAGATCTACAGCATCCTGTAATTTTATTTTCTTTTATCTCAATGCAGTAAACCCATTCAAATTTTTTTTTTTTTAAGAATTCTGGCCTAACACTTTTGATTTCCAAATATCTTTCTTTCATTGATCTGCTTGTTGAGATGCTTGTACAATACTGTCCATTACATTTTATTGTTACACCTAAAGACATGCAGGTTAATTTCTTTACTGTCTGAATCCTGAGCACAATTTCTACCCTGATCCTGAAGTATCTAGTGAAAAGCAATGTCTGGAAAATATTTCTCCTCTTGTACAATACAGGTGAGTGGCAGCCTAATGAGCATCTATAGTGCAGACTTCAGCAATGTTGATGTGAAGGGGAACATTCAGTTTGCCATTGATTATGTGGAACAGCTGAACGAGCTCCACATCTTTATTTGCCAGTGTAAAGACCTGGCAGTAGCAGATGTTAAGGGACAGCGTTCAGACCCGTAAGTAGAAAGAGTGCATTTCTTTTCTAATGGAAGTTTTTCTTTTAACGTGGAAATAAAATCTGCTGGGGTTTTCCAGTCTCTCTAACCTGCTGGAGTAAGCCACCCAAGAAATAGATCAAGAGGCTGTGTGGGTTTCTTTCCCCTGATTGAATATAGAACTGCCCTTATAAATTAGTGCGTGTATGTACATTAACATAGGAAATTAAAACCTTTAAGAATATTCAATTATATTTTAAAATGCCACTTTTCAGATGGTAAATCCCGCTTTGATATGCTTTCAATAGAATTAGTACCAATAAATTGGATATTTGGACCTGCTACAGGTATATTTTCTGCATTTTCATGTGCTGAGGAGATATTTCAACAGATTTGTTTTCCCTGATAAATGTTATACACCACCACTGCTGTTTTAATTCTTAAATATACAAGCTGAATAACATAATGTCTATTCAAGTGGATTTCTTTTACTTTGTAAGCAAATACTTGTGTATTTTCAAAGATGAAGTTGGAGAGGATTTGGATTGTTAGGGTTTTTGGGGTTTTTTAAAACTCTTCTAACAACCTTGTCTAAATTTTAGGTATGTAAAGACCTACCTGCTTCCAGAGAAATACAGACTGGGCAAACAGAAGACCTCTGTCAAAAAGAAAACTTTTAATCCTGTCTATAATGAAATACTGCGGGTATTTATTAAACTATTACTAGATATAATGTATATGTGATGTGTGAGGAACCTCAGCTTCTGGGCACAGGTCTAGATTGCACTCAAAAGGGACATTAGCATGAGAGGGCTTGCCCTGCAGAGCTGGCTGTGTGCTTCCATTGATAGGTTAACTCTGCAGTGATCTCTGGATCCAGCACTGAGAACACTGGTGGTTTTATACTTCTTGAAAACAAACACCAGCCATGTATGAGCGTAAGATGATAGAAATAAAAAGTAAATAGTTAGATTTTATTGTGGTTTGTTATGGATGTATAAACCCAGACATTTTCTAACCATATAACTTTTTGACACAGCATTGGTAAAAATTCAGCTTGCTTTAATTTTTTTTTCCTACTTCTTCCTGGCAGTATAAAATTGGGAAGGAGCTCCTAAAGAATCAAAGCCTCAATATCTCTGTCTGGCACAATGGTACCTTTGGGAGGAATAGCTTCCTTGGTGAAGTGGAGTTGGATTTAGGAGCTTGGGACTGGAATGATCCATCCAATAAGCAGATCAACTGGTTTCCTCTCAAACCAAGGGTAGGTTGGCTGTTTTGCATTTTTTGCTGAGTAAGTGCAAAACCAAGTAACTATTTAGGCTTGGTCTTGAGTGTTCTGTGGGTTTTGTGCTGTGGGATTTTATGGTTATAATCACAAATACTTATACACTGGTAAACAGAAATACAGTTCTGAGACCTCTTTTAGTTTAGCCAACTATTACAGTAGGAAAAACTTTCTCAGTCTAAGGAGTAGATATTTCAAAGTATTTCTGATTGTCATATTGGTGCAACAGAAATCTGAAGGCACTTGTTAACCAAATGGGGAGTAGACCACCTGAGGATATGGAGCAAGTGCAGCACTATTTTAATATGAGATGTTTGATTTTTTTTTTTTTTTTCAGATTTCAGCAATAACTCCTTATCTAGAAAACAGAGGGGAGATGAAACTAGCCCTCCAGTATGTTCCACATCCAATTGGAGGTAAGCATTGCTACGTTGCTTGGGTTCATCAAGCCTTTGGTGGTTTAGTTCTTTTTTAAATTTTTTTTTTAAATTTAAAAAAACCCCTTCATTTAATGTTTGTCATTCACTTCAGAAACCTTCATAAAATGTCAATATAAAAGTTTTCTGTTTTCTTCCTGGAGGATTAAGTCAAATTGTGAATACAGTTAAGAACCTCAAAGACCATTTTGAGATCCTTGTCATAATCTAAGATTTGTAATGCAGTATGTAGATGTAACAAAATTCTGTTTTCTCCATAATTTTAGAGATTCTAAATCATCAGGTAGATGCTGTGATGTGCTAAACAGTGACAACACACTGAACTTCAAGCAATACTAGATGTAGGAAGTAGCAGCAAGCATTTAGAAAGCAGAAGTTTATAGCAGTCTGATCAGTTTGGTTTAATCTTGTCTGGGAACAGATAGTGGACCAATCTGAGAGTGAAGCCAGGTCTGGTCTTTAATGCAGACAGACCGTCAGTCAGTAAGAATCAAGTATATTAAAAGCATAAAAGAGCTTATTTGAAAGTACAAGCAACAATAAATACTAATATCACATCAGCTGATGACAAGCTGATCTGTTTGTCTTGGAGTCTTGGGAAGAGAAGACCAGTGGCATGTGTTTGCTTACTTGTAACAGAAGAAAAGTCATTGTAGGAATGCAGACGTGATCTTGCAGTACTTTGATGGGAGGAAGATTTCAACTTCCGGAGTACAGACAGCAATGTTGAATTAAGATATGAGATAATAAGTCCAGGCTGAATATCACCTCTACAAATGAGCAAGAACTGCTGCATCAGACAAAATACCTTTAAAAGACTTATGCAGATGTTTTGATTTATTTTTTTACAGGAAAGAAGACTCTATCTACAGGTGAGGTCCACATCTGGGTGAAGGAATGCCATAACCTCCCTCTTCTGAGAGGCAGTAGGCTCAACTCTTTCGTTAAATGGTAAGAATTATGGTTGAAATCATCAAAACATGTTGGCCTAATGATGTGCTTTCTAATTGTATCTTCTTTTTCTACATTCATATTAATAGAACACTGAATTATTTTCTGATTCTTCTTTATTGTAGTGCAAATTGTCCTGCATAGTTTACAACTTCCAGATGCTAAATATGTTCCACCAAGTAAAACTTACTGGGAGAGCTTTCTGTGTCATTGCTACATTTTGGTTTTGTCTCTCAGTCACTTAGTAGAAGGACTAGTCAAACTGTTCTGGCTTTTATTCACATTTAAGCAAAACATGTTTGTGCAAAACGTGGTTTAGCTTAGCAAATTTTGGGAGGAGACAGAAACATGAAATAGCGTAATAGTGTGAATGCACAGTTGTATCTCTTCCCTCTTTCCTCATACAGACTAAAAATGGGAAGAGACAAGAATGGTTGGGGAACAAGATGGTTGTGGAAATACCTGGCAGCAACAAAATGTTTCAGTGTCATCAGTGATAACACAGCAAATAAACTCACTTTTGCCTCTTCCCCACCTGACTTGCCATTCCATCCTCTGAAGCACAAGGGTGAATACCTGCTGCCAGCATTTCCTGTAAGGGGCTGAGAATATGACCCTTCACTCCATCTCTGTAAAGCAGATTATCTTCAGTCCTGTTTTAACATGCAAAACACAGTTAATCAGCAGCTTTTGCCTTTTCAGTGTGTTTAATGCAGGCTATGCTGTGCCAGTACAAACTGACATTGCTTTTTTTCTCTGAAGTACCATTCTTCCAGACACCAGCAGAAAAAGTCGCCAGAAAACAAGGACTGTTACAAAAACTACAAACCCAGTATTCAATCACACCATGGTCTATGATGGCTTTAGACCAGAAGATTTAAAAGAAGCCTGCATAGAACTCACAGTCTGGGATCACAACAAACTAGCAAACCACTTTCTGGGAGGCCTCCGGATAGGCCTTGGAACAGGTATTGGACAATCACCACACTAATACTTAATTTACAAATTAGTCTTTCCTTTTTTTGGCCCCTTTTCCATTTCTTCTCCTTTAGTCTTTCTTTTCTCTTGAACAGTTTCATTCAGTAACATAGCTATTCTTCAGTACAGATCTTAAAATGTAAATAATACTTCATTAGGAGGGTTAGGAGGACTGACAAGGAAAAATGTTAGAAACAAACCTTTGTCTGGCCATACATTGTATGTGGTACTGTTTAAAGTACAAGAATATGCTATTCCTGCACCTGAAATCTGATTAATGTCTTGCAAGCTTACTCATGCAAAAAAATAGTGTAAAGGCTATGTAATGGTTGGATATAAAAGGATAGATCAGGAACGTAGGACATGATTGGAAGATACTAAATAGGAAAAATTATAAATACAAACAAGTTGTTAGCATAAGGGCAATATATGATGTGCAGATATAGCAACAGGAAAAGCATACCATTCTTCTATTTATCCCATTCATTCCGCTCTCTGACCTGAGGTGAGGATGTGTTTGGAGTCTTCTCAAGAAATGCAACATACAAACTACTTTTCACAAATTAATTTCTGGCATGGTTCACCAGAATACCGTAAATTACAAATTAGAATAATAAATCTTAATTTGAATTTTAGTATACTTAGGGTTGCATTTCAGTACTGTTTTATTGTTAAACCTTCCCTGATGTATGAGTAATTGGAATCCTTTTTCTTGGGATTGTGACAAAAAAACCAAGGATAAAAAGGAAAAAATCTGGACAGTAAAATGACAAAATTTGTGTGAAACAGTTGTTAATTGTATTTGACATAATTGCTCTACAGTAAAAATGTAGAATTGGATCTCCAAAGCACTAGGTCAGCTACCTGAGGAGGTGTAGTCATTTTAGAGCAGGCAAATTTGATTGTCTGTACTTATGTCTCCAGCATATTAAGTAATTTTTCTCTTAAAACTGACATTTTTTAGGCAAAAGCTATGGAACTACAGTAGATTGGATGGATTCTACTTCCGATGAAACTGCCCTTTGGGAGAAGATGATGAACTCACTGAACACCTGGATAGAAGACACACTACCTCTCAGGATGCTTATGGTAGCAAAATTGACAAAATAAGGTGGATTTTTATTTGTTAATGCCAAAAAGAATCCTTGGGGATTAAATTGAAAGTTTGAGGGTAGAAATTGGCAGAAGAACACAGCAGCATTTTTGACAGCTCCTGCTCTCTTACTGTTCTGTTTTTGTGCTGTCAGATGTCACTTTGTATTTCAAATTAAACATCTATTTGCAGATCATTATGTAAATTTTAGGGATTTTTAAATTTCTTATTTGCTGAAAACAACTTCAAGAAAGAAGGTGCTTACAGGACTCAGAGTCAGAGGGATGATGCTGTCTAACTGAAACATTGCTGATCCCTTAAATGATCCAAATAACCAAATAACCAGCAGACATATAAGAGTAAGTCAACTGTTTCTGAACATTGCTTGGATTATTCATGAAGTCTTACTGATAAGACAGCAACATTAGTGTTAAAGCTCTTTGGTGTGTGTTTGTATCCTCATTATGCCATGCTAGATCTCACCAGCATGGAATATGGGCATGAAGAATTTAGGTTTTTGAAAATTCCTCTAGCTGTAATTGTACATTTCTAGGACATGAAAGTCACTTCCCCAATGAAAGAAGCGTGGCATGAAGTGGGTACTGTTGATGTCCTATTCAACAAGGTACAGAAGACTCAGGTCCAATGTACTGTAAAAAATCAGGGTTATAAAACATTTGCTTTATATATGTATTAATCATCTGGCTAGCAGATAATACTTAGTCTTAAGTGCTGAAAATGTAAAGATGAAACATTTTATTATTACAGTGCTGCCCAAAAGTATCTAAATGCCCCAGTTTTAGTGATGACAAGGATGCTGTGTATTTATTCTCCAAAGTGCAGTTATTTGTACCTGTGTCTATTAGCNGTGAACTTACCTGTGCTTCAGTGCCACCATTATAAGACTAGTAGGACTTTGCTTAGTTTTGAGGCATAGGAAATTAGACTGGAGTTTGTAACTTGTAGAAATGCATGCTATCAATAGATAAATACATAAAATACAAAATGTGTTCCTTTATTTTAAAAATAAATGCAGTCTATTTAAACTAAATAGGAATTCAGTTTTTATTAAATGCCAGTGGTTTATGTTAGCCATTCAGCATGAAATGTAACAAAATGAAAACATATTTGAAAATAAATGCAGAGTTACTTATTCCAGCTAACTCTAAAAGCTGGTGAAATCTTTCACTTCAGTTAGGGTAGAAAGGAGAAGGGAATGCTTCATAGCTCCAATGCAATTGCTTTATTTAATCACAGAAATTTAAATGCTACTTGGTATTTATTATATGCTATGAATGGGAAAAAAAGAAAGATGCTATTCAGCCTGCCAGAGAACCCACTTTCTCTGTCATCAACTGGGGAGTCTGTGGAATTTAAATGTCAAAAGCAGTTTGCCAGTCTTTGATATCTTCCTGCTTCAGGTGTTTTGAATGAGATTGGTAACTGCTACAGCTTCCACTCTGCCAGAAATACACAAAACACTTTTTTTCTAGGGAACACATGAAAATGACACTTCAGAACAATGTACTTTTACCAAAATGATGTAGCTACTGCTTTGATTCTACATTCTTGAAGAGTCACTTTGGAAAGGATGGTGAGTCTGAAAAAGAAGAGGCACCTAATTTATTTGTGTTCACTCCCTATATGAATAAATTTTTCACCTGAAAATATAGGTTGCTATGAGCACGATCTCCACTTTCCCAGCATTAATGTTTCTGTTGCAGTTGTATCTCCTGTGAAGCTCAAATACATTGCAAAGTCAAATCAGCTTTAGGTTCCATTGTAGGGATGGGGTCTTAAGGCTCCACATTTGCAGGACCCTCAAAGCCAACAAAGGGCTCAAAATCAGAAGTCACTATTGAGGGGCCATTCAAGTGACAAGTGTAATGTAATCTGCCATGTTCTATACTCCAAAAAGTTTTTACACCTAAACTTCACTGCTATCAAAAGAAAATGTTTAGTTTATGACAGTGATAATCTTGTCTTCTGATCAAGTAGAAGACATTCTGTGTATTTCTATTCTTTTAGCCCTTCTAGAGATTGACACAGTTTATCTGAATTTTTCTGAATTTCAGACAACTGACTGAATTTTTCTGGTATCTCAAAAGACTCTATCACCCCACTAACAGACAAAACCTCAAATTTTGAAAAGCTACCTGAACATGAATGCAAGATTTACTTGCACGTTGCACTTGTAATTAACTAGTTTGATTAACTATGACACAGGAGTACTGTGTACTCATCTAGGTTAACCAAAAAACTGAGCCAAGTAACAAAAGCTGTCCCTGAAGTATAGAAGTTCCTCCCCAGTTTTTAATACCTTTATTTTGATTGTGTATAGAATTCTTAACTTCAGTAGTATGATAATATGCTGACAGAGAAATGTGAGTTAGGAAGTTGATTAAGACAAAAAGTTTCAAGAAACTAGTTACTTTGCTCTCAAATCAAAGGGAAAGCCTTTAGTCATCCATAACCAAAATTTTTAAGGTGCTTAATTAACCACTCACTAAAGGACAGTTTGATAAATTAATAGCTATGCTTTGTCATAAAGGTTAACTGGAATTAAGAACCAAAGCAGTCACACTCCTAGAGTATCTTTATGTATATTCATTCTTGTCTGGAGAAACACAAATTCCTTCCTATCGTCTCCTTCATGTTACAAGTTCATCTTTGTTTTAGCCCATGATTTATTTTTTTTAATATGTATGTGTGTATATACATATATACACTTGTATATCTACTAAATTACACTGTTTTCACTTGCTATAAACCAGATTTCGAAGTCATAGTTCTCCTTTTGTGCTCTGTATTAAGAAACTTCCCATCTCTGCAAGTAAGACTGCAAATCTGAGTTGGTGTAACAACTCCCATTGCTTTGGTTTCACCCATTTTGGAACATGTCCTGTGCCCTCCTTCTCTTGTTTGCTTCATGTCTGCTACCTGCAGCAATCTCTTCTTTCTCCTTTGTATCCTTTTCCAGAGGATTCAGCAAAACTTGCACTTTCTTTCTTCCAGTTGCATTAATTTTTCCCTTCCCTATCCTGCCTGCCAGATTTTTATTAGCTGCTGAATAAAGTTGCAAATTGTTCAGGGCAAGGTCTGTCTTTACTTTCTATGGACCTTCAGTATGTTCTGAGGTCAGAGCCTGCTATTCTGATCTCCTCTGGCATGTGCAGGGTGTAAGCCGAGAACGAGTTCTTCGAGCTTGCAAATTCTCTTTCCTTTTCCAAGGGTGCTTTTGAGTATCAGCAATGTTTGTTTGCCAAGAAACACTGCCAGCTCTTTCAGCCCCCCTGGGGGGTCTGGCCTGGCTCCAAGCAGCCTGGATGAGGTAATGAGCTCTGGAGTGACTGGATTCAGTGTCTTACCTCTATAGAAACAGAACCTCACAATAGGAGAGACAACAAACAGACAGGAGAAAGAGTAAGAAGTTTCCTTCTTAGTAAGTAAGTTTCCTAGTGTAGTGGTTTTGGACAACAGGTATCTGTTAGGGAAGACCAGAGTCCCCCTTGAAAATAGAGATTGAGAAAAAAAAACAAACCTCCCTCCCTCCGGATTTTTTTGATTTCAAAATTAATGGGCTTTCTGGCAAAGGTATGGGAATAGAAATAACTGTTCTTTACTAGTGTGTTTAACAAGGCAAACAAACAACAGCACCTACAGCAGTCAAGTAACAAACAGGACTAGGGTTCTCCAGGCTGATATAGTTACGGTCACAGCTGTCAGGGAGCGCTGGTGGCTCCTGGGCGGGTGCGCTGATCCCACACAGCTGCAGGGGCACTCCGGCTTGGGGAAACACGTGGCGAAAGGTGGCCCGGCCCAGACCGAGAGCGATGGAATTCCCGAGGCTGAGCGAGGTATAGCAAGTATCCGTGGTGCTGGCTGGAGAGTGTGGAGGTGTCCAAGCAGGGCTGTGGTGTGGGTTGTCAAAAGGCAGGGGAAACTCCGGATCAGTGCTGGAGAAATTATGGGATTGCAGCGGCCGTGGTAGCTCCGAGCAAGGCAGCGAGAAGGCTGGTCCCAAGTTCCCAGGCAAACCAGGAGAGAAACCCCCAAAAGCTGCAGGCCAGGATCTCAGAGAAAACCCCATCTTCCCTCCCCTCTGCTGAGTGAGACACCGTGTCATCATCCTGTCTTTTATCTGCCTTGGCCCAAAGTCTTTGTTTTCCTCAAGTACCCCCATCAGTGGTCCTAGGAGACTAATGCTAAAAATATTCTAGAGATAAGAAAGAAAAAACCAACCCCCAACACCTAGTAATAAAATAGTTTGCTCTTCTTAAACCCTGCTCTTCATTGCATTTCCACTGGATGACCTAAACCTTTCAGTCCTTCCCCATATCCTCAATTTTTTGCAAAGGATCCAAGGTAGCAACAGCAGTGAGAGAGTGCAGGAAGGTAGAAGCAGTGGTGGTGTCTGTACTGCAGTTGCTACTACACAGCTTTAAAAATCTTTGTGCTTCACAGGTGTTTCATTCATTTTTGTTGTACGTTATCTTTCATCCTTGCTTTAAGCTGTCTCGTTCCCACATCCTATATTTACCTACAGTCAAAGCTCAGGAATTCTCAGAACCCCATTATCAGCATGCAGTTCCATCTGCTGTTTCAGGTCTGCATTCAACTGCAAGAAAAACTTACAGATTAGTTGTAGGCTGATTTTTCAAATGTCTGGGTAGCATGCTATGTGATTCAGCACAATAATAATTTTGGTGCATATGTAATATAAATATTTTCCTTATTTTTCCATGAAGAACCAGATTTTTAAAATTACATATCTAAATTAATCCAGCAAATCAGTGTGAAAACTGTTTCTCTCTGTTTCTCCAGGTACAGAGACTTTTTATCGCACAGCATTAACTAATTATTAAGATTGTAGACATATTTTATTTGATTCCTAAATCTCTAAGCATAGGACAAGGCTATTCTGTTATTTTTAATGAGTGATGTACTATCATAGAAATCTTGTAAATTAATAGAAGTTTGATGTAACCCTCCATGTTTTATTTGCAGTTAAATACAGAGCTGCAGGAGAAAATAAAGGCAGAGGAAAAGGATTGCATAGGGAATTATTTACAGCTTTATCACTTACAAGCTTTTTACCTAAATATAACAGACGTTCTTGTAGCTACAACTGCAGTGCCTCGAGAAGGAATAATTGGCGATGCTAGTGATCAGCAAATGAATAGCCTTGCATAAATACTAGGCACACAGTCTTTACTTTTGCTCATTGAGTCTGGCATTCTTGAGTCTCAGTGTGCCTGCCTCTGAACCAGAAGAGGGAGAGGGCAGCAGGCCTGTGGGGTTGCTGGCTGACATTGGTTTTGGGAGGTCCTGTTTCCCCACATCCATTTCACTGGACTTCCAGAGAAACACCACCAGCTTATGGCAGCAGCGTTGACCGCACAACCACTGGTCACTTTGTAATTACACTGAGTGTCACTAACAGAAACAGCCACTATAAAATTTTATCTTAACTTTGCATGAGACAGGGGTTCTGCGGCTTAGGAGACAGGAGCAGCAATGGCTGACTCCACAGGTGACCCAGAGACAGGCAAAGACATGGAAGATCTGACAAAAGGCTTGGAGAAACTCTGTGAGAGCTTTAAGGAGCAGAGTGAGGAGGTGCTGCTGCTTTTACACCTAGAATAGCATCATCATTTTGTCTCTATACCGGAGAAGAAAGTGAATGATGCGCATGAACACTGCAGAAGACCTGGAACAGCTCAACCTGGAGCTGAAGAAACTGAGAGAGAATACAGTGAATATAGAGAATGTAGAGAAAACAGTGAAAATTTAAACCCAGACCCAGCATATTCGGTATTTGGAGGGGTGCTTCATTGATCTGGTCAAAAACCATTAAAAGATGATCCAATTCAAAAACATACACAAAACCTGGCACATGCAACTGTGGGAGGAGAACAAGCACCTGTGGCAGGACAGGGAAGCACTCTTCAGCCAGGCTGTGAGGGAGAAGGAAGCCGAAGTACTCCGGCTGCCAGCCCAGGCCAGGAAGCTCTCACAGCAGTTATGTTCCTTGCCAGAGAAATATGTTTGTGAGAGTCACAGAGCCCAGGACTGAGAGAAGGAGCTGCTGGAAGCTCAGAGTCAGCAAGCAGATGCTTACACCTGGGAAGTAGATTCACTGAAGAAGCAGCTGCAACTCCCTATAGGAGAGGAATCAACAAGCTGCTGCAAGGGCTGAGCAGGCACAGTCAGCAGAGGGCTCAGGGCAGCAAGCTGCAGGCTAAGCTGGAAAGGGAACATGAAGAAAAAGAGCAGCTATTGAGCTTGGCAATAGAGAGGAGCAGAGTTCTGCAAGATAAGGAATGGGAGATTCAGAAGCTGGAGAAGCTAAAGACCATGGAAGAAGCCGTGCAGAGAGCAAGAAGGTGCTTCAAGAAAGAGGCAGCAGCAGTAGACAAAGGTTTGAAGGTTCAAGAGCTCTAAGGATATCTACAATGTAGCAGTGGAGGTGCACAATGAACTCTTGCTGAAGTTCGATGCTNCTAGTAAGTTTTCTCTCAAGAATGCAAGAGGGATTGACTATCTGTTAACAAATCCCGTAAAAAGATATTTACAACACTTCTGAATTTCTTTGTTAATAGCAGAACTAAACAATCATATTAATTTAGCACTATACACACTACTTTTCATTTTAATATTTGCAAAAAGCCAACTATTTAACACCTATTTATAAAACTAAAAGTATGGATTTGCTGACTAAAGAGAGAGCTCTGAATGTCAAACTCCATCCCTTTGTTGCATATGTAATTTTCTTGTTCTCCTCTCAACAGGTGCCTCCATAGTAACACACCCCTGAATTTTGTTCCTCTCCATGGGACTATCATCTGGTTTCTTTATATCATCCTCACCAGCTTAAATCCTCCTCCATTGACAGTTCTGTAGCCTTTTTGTCATTACACTTTCCTGAAAATAAATCACTACACTCTTAAATCTGAACATGGATGATTGAACCAGTCAAACCTGTGACACGAATGATTAGAATAGAAAACATAAAATTTGAATTTGATTTATTTAGTGCTAACCTCTGCTGGATCATAGGTTTTAATTTTTTTTTTATTGTTAAAACCACTTTATTTTTAAAGATGACCAAAAGCTCAAACTCTGAGCCTTTTGTATTTGATTCTGCTTTGCAGTTCAACAGAGGCTGGGCACATAAGAGTCTCTGAGGCTCCAAGAAAGAAATCCTACCTTGAAATATCTTTGCAATTCTCTAAATTCAGGAACTTATCAGCTAATCCAAAACTGATTCTCAAGTAAATTACTGTTTATAGTTTTCTAATAGTCTTACAGATTTCTGCAGTCATTTAAACCCTATTTAATGCCAGAATAGTATTTATATACCCATTCCGCTCAAAATAAATGATCAAGCCTTTTGGGTGATTTAAATCCGTTATTTGGAACAGGACAATGTTCTAGATGTTCTACCAGGGCTTTTTCCCTGTTTTTAGCTCTTTTCTGCAGATAAATATTAGTGATACAGTCTTCCATTTTGTGCCCATCTGGCAGCTTTTGACAAAAAAATCTTTCCTGTCAGCACTGTGGAATTCAGAGACCTCCCTCTTGCTGGTCTCCTAGGTTGGAAGGAAGTTTATTGCTGCTGAGTTTCAGCTCCTGCTCTTTGTCTCCAACAAAAGACCAAACCAAAAAACAAAACAAAACAAAAACAACAAAACCCCCCAAAATAAAACAGAAACAACAAACCCCCCCCAAACCAAACCAAACCAAACCAAACCAAACCGACCCACCAAAACAATCACCGTGGTGGGTCAAACAGCATCCCCCACCTCAGCGGTAGGCAGCTGCCTCCAGAGTACCTCAAGTTCTTTGCCACATGCTTATGCCATGGGATAAGTCAAGAATTTAGGTAATGGATTGAGTATTTCGTGGTCCTGAGTATCTATAAACCACAGCAAGGTATCAAATACGGTATCTATTGAAGTTATTTTCAGAAATGATCAGAAGCAGCAGGTCTGGAGGCCAGTGACTAGTTCATCTCAAGGACTGGCTGAACTAGATGTGGTTTCTGGCTCTGGGACAGGTTTCCCTAAGGAGTTGTGGATGACCTCAACCCTGGAAGTGTTCAATGTGGGGTTGATGGGGCTCTGAACAACCTGGTCTAATGAAAGGTTTACCAGTTCAAGGCAGGGTCTTTGGAACTAGGTGATTTTTAGGGTCCCTTTCAACCCAAAACATTCTCTGATTCTGTAATTCTAACTCTACATAAGCAGCAGGCTGCTAGCAGCCTTTCTTCTGAACTTTTCTGGACTGTCCTTGAACCCATGCAAAGCCAGGTGAGAAGTATTGCTCTAATATCTGCTGTGTGACAAACCACAGCATTTCCTGTGATCCTGGCTCCTAAAAGTGTCATTTCACATGTCTTTTATGGACCACATTCTCCTACTTTTTAACAATACCTCCCTGCTCCAATGTACCCACTTCACTCACACCCCTCCTGTACACCCACATTTCCTACACACCTCTCATCACCCCAGCCACACACATCTCCCCTCACAGCCTCCCAAACCTGTCACCCTGCTGTGAAACAGAGAAATTAGGAATTAGGAATGATTTATAAAATTGTCTTGAGTAAAAGTAAGGGCTACAAACCCCGTGTGAAATGCTGACTGCTTCCATAAGAGCAGGAAGAGAATAAAAACTTAGGATAAGGAGATAGAATATGTAAACAAGATGTAAGCATAAATGTTCCATAGGATGAGGGGGTTCCTGGGATTCTTTTGGACCTCCCTAAGCTGGAGGAAACAGAAGGAGGGGGGTTCAAAAGAACTGAGAGGAGCATGCGCAAGAACACAAGGTGAAAAGTTCAGCTGAAGGAAATTTGCTGAAAGCTGAAGGAAAAAGCCTCAAAGACCCCCAGATGACCACCAGTGACCAAAAAGAAGCAGTACCCAGCTGCAAATAGGCATGGAACTAATTTTAGTATGAAGCGGGGACAGGCAGGGTTAGTAAATGAATATGTATTAGATGTACTGTGTAACCCTAGTTTGGAGAGAATAAAAAGGGAGAAGCAAGTCTCCAAGGGGTGCATGCCTTTGGAGGAGATATCCCCCATGCACCTCAGCATTGAATAAATCCATACCTTACTCTTATAACTACTCTGCGAGTTATAGAGTTTTTCTATCTGCATATCAGCTGTCCACAAAAATCAGATTTGTTACCTGGTGTGCAACAAACCAATAATTACTCAGGTGAAAAAAGCCTGGGTGCTTGGTGGTATTCCACAAATCAAACACACCAACTATCAAGACTTTATACTATTTATCAATTTTAGCAAATGGGGGAATTAGTGTTAAAAGCTACAAGTTACCTAGTTCTCTTATTAATTACTATTCTATCAATTAACTATTTTCTCTTGCTAATTAGTTTGTATGCTCAATCTTTTTTT
>VWZN01002399.1:11447-26250 GCA_013396955.1 Regulus satrapa | reverse complement strand
AGAAGCGGCGGGACCGGGAGCCGGCTGAAGGCGGCGGCGGCGGCGCGGTTGAACCGGCTAAAGAAGAAGCAGTATGTGCTGGGGCTGGAGAGCCGCCTGCAGGGCCTGGCTGCCGAGAACCGGCAGCTGCGGGACCGCAACCGCGGCCTGAGCCGCCGCCTGCGAGAGCTGGAGCGCGAGAGCAGCTACCTGCGGGCTGTGCTGGCGAACCAGAGCGCGCTGGGACAGCTCCTGAGCCGCCTGGCCGGGACCCGCTCCGGCGGGCTGCAGCTCAGCACCAGCCTCTTCAGGGACAGGGGCAGCCCCCGCCGCCAGCACCAGCACCTCCAGCCCGCCGGCGAGAGCAGCGACCATGACTATGCCCTGCCCAGCTCCCGGCCCCGCGGCCTGGAGGAGGCGGCGGCGGGGATTGAGACGGAGGAGGAGTGGGTGGCCCCCGGCGGGATCTGCCTGCACGTGGACCGGGATCAGGTGTCGGTGGAGTTCTGCTCCATCTGTGCTCGGCGGGCAGCGGCCTCCTTCAAAATGTAGGGTCAAGTACCTGCTGCAAGTACTCGTGGGGTTCTCACCCGTAAGGGCCTCGCGTCGCGGCGGAGGAAGCAGGCGATGGTGCGGAGGAAAAGAATCCATACAGTGGTGATGGGGTGGTATTGGGGGAGATGCAAAGGAGGGGAACCTGGCGCTTACTCAAGTGGCCAGAGTAATAAAATTCTCTCAAACGGCACGTTGGGAGCCAGATGGCGGCCTTGGTGTAAGGTCCTGTAAATCTGGCGTGTGGACGGTAGTGGTGTGAGCCTGTTTGGCGACGGGCGTCGCGCAGAGCTGTGTGCAGCAGTGCGCCAGTGGTCGTGCAGACTGACACGCGCTTGGTGCACACGAGGAGGTGCCGCCAGAGCCCGTTCGCAGCCCTTGGGTGAAAAGATCATGCCGACTTGATGCATGAAGGTGTGCTCGGCTCCACTTCGCAGTAAAGATAATGCTGACTACCCTGTCTTGAGTCAGATAATGTCTAGCCTGCTTATCCTGAGGAGCCGAAAATGCTTGCTTAGAAAACCAAACAAAAACTCCATTATGACATCGTCACTGGACAGACCTAAGAAAATAATAATGATCGGCAAAAGAAAGCATGCATATAAAATTGTACTGCATCTCAGTTATACATTACTATTAAAACCTCTCTGACAGTTTCTCTTTTAGGTGGTTGCCCTGCCAGGCTCCGTTGTGTAGGGGTTAAAGAACAGTCGTTTTCCACTTCGCAACCTGGTAAGGATCAATATATTCCCATAATGTGATATCAGACAGCTTGCTTTGCTTTTCCCAGTCTCTTGTAATGACTGGTTCAGAAAATTACTTCACTTGAGTAGCGAGGTCCTTGGTCTACTCTGCCAAAATGTTTCTAGCTCTGGCTGTTTTTCAGCTCTGGATGACACCTAATACTGAAGGTTACAATCACATCATTCTCATTGGCTGTTTTCCTATTTTCACTTTGGAAACAAATACATTGGCTATATAGTAGCCAGTACAGGAGCTACAGTTTGAATTTTAACAAAATGCACCATTTGATATAGAAATTGCCTATTATACCAAGTATCTGATGATCTGAAAAAAGAAAATATGCTAATAAGGGGGATGTAACATTTATAGCCTTTTATTACAGGGGACTGTCCCAAAGTCTAAGTAAATTGTGTATTGAATGAAAAAAAAAAAAAAAAGAAAAGGAATTTGTAACCTGTTGGTGATATACAGTACATTTCAAGAGCCCTTCTCTTAGCTTGCTCTAATTCATGATGCAGAGTTTTACCTAAGGAAAGAGCCTGAGCACTGATTAAATCTCTACAGAGGGATCCTCACATAGAGGAGCCACTCATGCATCAAAGTGACTCATTACTTTACCTTCCCATAAGTAAATGTGCCTATGCACACTGAAATTCTATGTTACCTCAGAGTGGCTTTAAATTTTAAAAATATTGCATGTGCTTAACTCTACTGTAGAGTCCTTAATTTAGCCTCTTACAGCATCCAGAAATCTATATAACCTGGTATAATTAAGCACAGTTTGGAGACAAGCAAATATATATCTTGAGGCTAATGATATAAAAAAAGCTCCATAATTTTTCCTGAGATAGGAGGAAAAATAGTTTGACAAGCAAATAGTGTGTGTTTTCGTGTACTAGTCAGTGTTTCTCCCTATCACAAGAGATGAATGGGTTCTTTTTTCAGTTGTGTTATAATGTTTAGGTTGTTTAAATGTATGTCAGTTGGGGGAAGAAGGATTGTGAAAATGATAATATGTAAAGTGAGGTTTCACAAAGAATACTTTTCTAAAACAGTTTCATTTATTAATTTATTTTTTTAAATTATGGTATTTAGTGTTTCAGAAGTCTTGTTTCTTAAAGCCTTAAATTTAGTGTTTAAGGCTAAGTAGGTAAAAGCATTTTCTCCCAGTCATTTGCTTTATTGGTGCTAGACCCTGTCCTATCATGTGTTCATCAGTAGAACAGAAGTTTAATTTTTCTTTGTGAAACATCACTGTGTGATAAAGTATATGTGTATTTAGCATCCTTGTTTTTCTTTATGCTAAAGTGGATTCAGCTGTGTTGGGGCAGAAGAGACGGGACCAGCTGCTGGCCACATTTCCTGCTTTATTTTAAAAGGTAGTATAAGAAATGAGAATAAAGAGGTAACAGGGCTTTTGCTGTCTTTGGTTAAAAAAAAAAACAACCTGGGATTATTTATTGTCATCCAAGATGATTTTTTTAAAAAGGCAATATTCTATCATTCTCCATGTATGCAGAATTCCATCTGTTCAGGGGATATTGCCAGCACAAGAGACTTAGTGGGATATGTGTGACCTTACACATCTGTGGTGGCATCAAGGCTGTTCAAAATTTCAGTCTTGCCTTGGGTAACTCTTCTGTAACTGATGGGTTATACCAGTGCACAGGAGTCAGTGTTATCCACCAGGACCTGCACTGGCTGATATGCAAACTGGAAATAATTTAGATTCAATCTAATCTCGACCTGCCTAGCTCAGACTTCATGGATATGCTTTATTTTGCAGTTTAACATGCTGGAGGAAGAGAAACTGTAATGTAGCAAGCATGGGATGTTCCAGTGGCATTTTTATGGTTGCTTTAGTGTAGGAGTGTTCTTAAGTTAATTTAAATATACATTCTTTCTTATCACATCACTACTGAATGGCAGGATCAGAGAGTTCTGGCCTCTGCTGTGAACCTGCACTGTGAACAGCGCTCTGCTGTGACACGACCTGTGGCTGTGTCTGAGAGCAGCTGATTTTGACATGCAAACGATGTATTGTGGTACAAGAACAAGGTCAAATCCCAAGAAAGTCAGTGGCTGCAGGCATTTCTAGTGTCTGATGAATAATATTTAAACCAAATAGAAGGGAGGAAGTTATTTGAAATTCTAACCAACTGTACTATCTATATGATGTATTATTAATTAATGTAGCTTTTTGAAGTGAAAGCCTTGAAATGACATAACTTAATACTTGAAAAGATACTGTAAATGTTTCTTTGTAATCATGTGCCATTCAGATAAGAATACAATATGATAATAAAACCAGACTTGTTGATCTTTCAGTTTATGGGCTCAAATGTTTTTCATCTTTTTCTTTTCATTAATGACTTGGTTCATTAAACAAAATGGTAAAACAAAAAGGTGAAAATGTTGTTACTGCTATCTCTGGGTCATCAACTGGAAAACGAGATAAAGTGGATCAGTATGCAGGGGAAATGTTCTTGCTCATTTGTCTTTAAAGGTAGTTTTGTGGTGAGGACAACAAAAAGCTTTTATTCCTTAAACTGCAGATAGAGCTGTATTTCTGAGAATCAGCACCTCTTGTATTTAATAGTAGTTCTTAATTTTTTTATTAATATGGATATGTTTGATGAATATACCATGGAGGAGTAAAATGCTTACATAAACTCTTCTCTGGTCTATTGGCATCTTCCTCCTTTCTCTTCTATTTTTAGGCTCTGAAGTTTCATGACTGCTTAATTACATGCTGTTGAATCACAATCTTTGATCAAATTGCTATTTCCACACTGAACACCAGAGCAATTGTTAAAAGGTTTTACAGTGCTGAAAGGACAGAACATTTTCAATGCTCTGAAGTGAGCCAGGTACTCTCTGTTCAGATTTCTGTTCATCTCAATTGTTTTATTTGTAGAGAACAGTTTAAAATAATGCACTGGTCTTCCTGGCATTAGGGAACTCTTGTGAAAGTGGTCTGCAGCTTGATAGAAAGGAACATTTCACAAAAATACTGCATAAAAATGTAGAAGCATACTGGCACGCTCTACCTTTTTGGCCTCTAGTTGTACGAGCTATCCTGTTCAGCACTGAAACATTTGTTTGGTAAATTGTATGTCTCACAGAAACCAAGTGCTGCTAGTGTTCAGCTGTACACTTATGCTACCTGCATTTACCTTTTTTTTTTTCCCCAACAGAGTCACTTAAAGACTTTAGCATTTAAATAAGAAACAGTTTCATGCTCAGTTTTCCTTTAGTCCTTTGGAGTTTGGTTCTGGTGCTGTGACTCGTGGTAGTGCTCTAAATTAACTTCTCTTTCCTCTGAAGAGATTTGCAGCATCTGTGAGTTTAGAACAAATCAGTGCTTCTGTAATCTGTAGCTGACTGGAGAGATTATATAAAAGGAAATGTAGGAACCATGTTCCAACACTTGGCATTTCTTGGTACTTGCAGATAATCAGATTTCTCATGTTATTTGTCAAAATTGTAATCAGTTTTCTCTGTGAAACACAGGATCTTTGGCAAAAAGCCAAGACATTGGTACATTTACTGATTTTTAAAATGCTGTATTTTCTAGAGTTTGTAGTTAATGAGGTTTTCTGCTGGAATCAGCAATATTCTGGTTATAGGGCTGTATTTATTATTTATTACACTGAAAAATGTCTGAAGGATATATTAGGTATGGGAGCTGTTCAAATGGACTCTGTTTAAAGAATAGCCCTGTGCAAGAATTGCACATTACCAGCTGCTGATTCTACATTTTTCCACCCAGTTAAGTGGGATATGCAGATGTGGAGAAATAACTCTGCCTGTGCTCATTAGCAGGATTATGCCAAGGGCAGGACTTGCACATGTACCAGCAGGATGAGGGTGTCATTTGCAGGAGCTGTAGAATAGATTCTATGTTGAGACAGCATTTAGGATGGTGTATCTAGAAGATAAAAGTGGTGCTTTTTTAGTATTTTGGTTGGCCCTTACCTGTAGCTATTCTGGGCATTCTTTTCACTGTAGTAGTTCAGACTTGGAGTAGCCTGAAGTCCTTTCTCTGGGATATGTAGCTTGTGCCTAACTTGATTCTCCTACAGTGGTGGAAGAAAGAATCCAACTGATAACCTGTTCTCACTCATTGTGGGGATTATATTACTGTTGTCAGAGGCCAAGGAGGGTTCTTGGGGGTCGTAGGAGGTAGGTCAAATCCTGTGTATGAAACGGGGAATGGAAGGAGCATTCCCAGATTCCTATGTAGGCACTCCTCCACATACATGCTTGCCAGAACTGGGACAGTATCTTGCTGTCCTGTGGAATTCTGAAACAATTTCAGACTTTATTGGTTAACTTCTGAGAACATTTCTCCCCCTCAATAGTTTAAAGAGAAGTACAGAGGGTACTTGAAAAGTTACCAAGTACAAGAAAAAGAAAGAGAAGAAAAGAAGAAGAAAAGTTATCAAGTACAGAGGTAATTGAAAAGTCTCCTTGTTCACAAACTCCTCCCCACCTTTCTAGTCTCAGGAATATTCTGCTGATCTTTGATGTGACTAGGGCTGAACATGTAAAGTACATGCTTACAATTTTTGTGCTCATTAGGGATGCTGGAAACAACTATAAGTCTTTGCAACTTATTAAAATGTTGACAGGTTTTTTTTAATATGCAATCTTCACCTTTCACTTTAAGAAATGAGTGTCTAAAAGGATGTGGTTTGTCCAGGTCAGACCACTAAACATCAGAACATATATTTTGTGACTGTGGATAATTATCACTTCAATTTATATCAAAATGAAAGTAGTACATGGAAGGGGGAAGATCCTTTTGATTCTTACTCTTTAATAAGCACTGTTTACAGTATTTTAACTATATCATATTAAATGCTTGCAATAATCAGCAAATCATTGTCATTCTTCAAGATACTATTACACAGTAATCCCTTTATTTTATGTTTTTATTATCACAGGTAAGTGGTTCTGTTGGTTAAAGTCTGATGGCTTCTGGAGATATGACAATTCAGTGTCATGTAAAATACTTGCTCCATGAGAATCTCCAGTTGGGGTGATTGAGGTAAGGCCAAGCTGTCTGGGTGCAGACCAGGATGGGAACACCATGTGACACAGCAACACTTTGAATCAAGGAAAACTTGACAGGCTCTACCTAACAACAACAGGGAGTGTGTAGTGTGTATTCCTGCTTCCCTCTACAAATCAGGCTGCTGCTCCTGGTTATAGAGAGATTGTGTCATGTTCCTGCTGTAATGCCCTATTTTTAAGGAAAAGTTAGATAAAGATAATAAAACTCCAATATGTTTTTTATCAGCATTACTGCATAAATTTTAACCCCTTTCAATTCAACGTCTCAATGCTGAATTCTTAATTCTCATCAATAAATATTTCCACAGGCATCTCAGGGGAATGCTAGAATTTTACTGAAGTGACTGTTGACCAGTAACTACAGCTTTTACAGTTACAAAATCATTTAGGGATCATCAAGTCCAGCCTTCTACTCATCACCAACTCTTCAAGGAGAACATGGCACTAAGTGTCATATCCAGTGGTTTCTGGGAAGAACACCTCCAGGGATGGCAACTCTTGCCCCTCCTGGGCAGTCCATTCTAATGCTTAACAAGCCTTTCTGTAAAGAAATTCCCCCCGATTCTCAACCTGAACCTCCCCTAGCACGTTTGAGGCCATTTCCTCTTGTCCCTAGGACAGGACTTGTTGCCTGGGAGAGAGGCGTTTAAACCCTATGTCAGATCAAGAGTATTGCTGCTGTAGAATAATTCCTAATTCAGCTCTCAGACTGCAGAATACATTAAAGACACTTGATGCAGTAGGAGAGCTGCAATTTATGTTGCTCTAGAACATAGAGCCACCAGTGGGAAGAAATGCCTGACTCATAAATGCATTACTCTGGATCACTGGTCTTAGATGTAGCTGAGATATTCCAGTAAATAGCATTGGCCCTGAACAGCCTCAACAACAGCCCCATCCTTCAGGAAAAGACTTAATTTCAAGGCAAAATGGTTACAAGGCCAATGGCAGTTTTTTTGATAAGCTGGGAAGTTTGACAAAACTCTCACTCCTGATTGCTCTGTGAGGAAAGGATTCTCTCCAGCAGTGTGAAAGCGGTAATCTTGTGACTGAAGTTTTGTGCTAGGAGAATGGAGAAATGGGAGAAAAGTACCCAGATTTTGAGGAATCTGTCATAAAATCTTGCCTCAGTCTCTCCCCTCTCCCCCTTTTTTTCTTGTTTTTTATTTTTTTTTTTTTGTGTGGATTTTTTATAAATCCCTAGGGTTTGCATTATGAAGGAAAAAAAGAATCTCTTATTTTTTACAGCTTCTAAAAGTTGTAGCATCACCTTAGAACCAAACATTAGGCAGGCACTATAAAAGCTTTCTTGCCTTCCATTTCCAAAGCAACACATCTGTCTGTTATTCAGGGCATAATAAAGTTCAACCTGCATTTAAGTGCAGAGACCTCATTTTTGTATTAAAAAGACACAGCAACTTTTTTTTTTTTTTTTTTCTTATTATGGTTACTTATCCAAGATCATTGAGAATTTGCTTTACTTCATTCAGGTAGCTCTTCAGGATCCCTGCTAGTATTCATCTGCAGCAGCATTTTGATATAGACTCCATGCTGTTTAGTGGCAAGATATAATCCAGTCAGAGCTTGTACCAGTATACCCAGACTCATCCTTCTGAAGACAGGCTGAGCAGTTGTGAGCCAGTATCGTAACACATTTTCTTTCCCTGGCAAGGGAGTTGACATATACCTAAACAACAGAAACAGTGGCAGAAGCTTTTATTTCCATGCAAGTATCAAGATTTAACATAAATATTTATGTAGATAGTAATTTTCTCTTCCTTCTCCTAAGTTAAATTCACCTGGTGGTACTGTGCTCTCTGGATAAATGCTTTAAAACATCCAGACCGTGCCCCAGGTCTCACCAAGCCTCACCCTGCCCTCTCAGTATTCTGAACTAAATGACAGTCCCTGTCAGGGACTTTGGGTGCTGGGCACTGCCCAGGGTCAGTGAGGTCTCTTGGCTGTCCATCCAGCTTCAGTGGTGGCAGGATCGCAGCCACCACTGCACACACCTAGGCACAGCCTGGGAGACTTGGAAGGTTCCTGCTAAACACAAGGGGCTGCCTAATGGATCACTTTGCAGATCTTATTTCACTTGGGTGTAGCTCTTACAAACTTCACTTTGTAATTAGATGACCTTAACATTACTCTCCTTCCACATCCTAAATGTCTACAAGAAGACAAGTGTGCACAGATTAAGTATGTACAGAATTTACACTGAGAACTGAATGTTTAACCCATAAATACATTTCAATCAATACACTGCATGCAAGTAAGACGTACCTGGCTGCAAGGCTTGCAGTCAAGGGGATAGCCAGGAAAATGGGATAGAAACCACCCACAACAGCACCTACTAATCCTCCTCTGATCACAGCACAGACCTCACAGTTCAGCTGACCTGCGTGGCAAACAACATTTCACTGCCAATATTCACACATGCTCCACCACATCAATTTGTAAGCTGTGTGCAAGAGCCTGAAAACAGGCTCTTATCAGAAACTTTCAACCTGTACAGATATGCAAAAAATTATAAAGTAGGACTCTTACTTTAAAAAAAAAAAACCCAAAAATCCCCAAATCAAAGCAACAACAAAAACAGTCCCAAAAAAAAAAAAAATCACACTCCAACCAATAAGGAATTTTTCACTTGAAAGTAGATCTTCAAATGAAATTGTATAGATGGGGGACAATGAACAGCTTTGTTGCAATCGCTTTTACGTGACTTTAAGTGAAAAATGCTGAAAATAAGTACTGTGTAAAGGATTTTTTAAAGAAAAATGTGAACATATGGATCTCCTTTTCCACTGCACTTTGAGAACTCACTGCTGTCCAATGCATTCTGTTTTTCAAACTCTTATTTACAAACTGACATTTTTAACAACCGAAGACCAAAACAACAGTTTAAAAGCACTCTTCTGCACTGTGTACAAAAAGCAAAGTCCTTTAAAAAAGAAAAAAAAAAGTTTTTACCTGAAAATAAAGGGTCATGCACAAAAACGTCATAAACTGCTGCTGTTGAAAGAAATGGAATAACAGCCATTGGCATAGCAGACACAAAGAAAGCCTTTCTGACATGTAGGATGCTCCTGAAGAAATTATTTGCTGCTAAGCCACATAAGCTTGAATTTGCTGCTAGGAAGTATTTTCCATGATTACAAAGGTTCCTATGAAAGAAGGAAAGTTGTTTCAGCAACTGAGAACTGTAAAAAGTTTAGTTTAGTCCACACTACAATTTTCTTCTGAAAATCTTGTAACACAAAGGGTAAGAGATGTACATCTACTACTGGTGCAAAATGGAAAGAAACTTCTTTCAAAAAAGCAGCCAGTGCAGCATCCTTTGTTACATGTCTGAGTTTACACTTCAAGAGTGAAGTGACAGGTTGAGAAGCCATTGCTACAATTTTTTTCCCCTCCATTACAATTAACTGAAACTTCATTAAAGCTCTCCTAATAAGCATGTTTCTAAGGATAATGTTTTCCGAAATGAGGAAATATATGTACAATAAAATACATAATTGTGCTGGTTTCAGATAGAACCCAGCCTACAGAAGTAATAGACCAATCAGAAAAGTCTACGCCTCTGTGAGATACACATTTTAAAAATCCGGAACACGGAAAAGAAGTTTCTCTTCGGTGAAGCTCGAGGTAACATCCCAGCTCCACCGCACCCCAGGCCTGGCTGGCCCCACAGCGTGGCTGGAGGCTGGGCCCAGTGGTGTCACTCTTTCCTTTGCGCACCCCGAGCCAGCCTGTCCTGGGGCCCCCGCATGGGCCAAGAGGGCCCGCACTGGCCGAGCTGAGTTCTGTTTTTCTTTGTATTCCTGAGAAGGCCTAGGACTAAAAATGCTGCTTCTATTGGACATTACTGAGCAGGTGGAAGGAGTGGACTACAGCAGCCACATGCTGGCTGTTCCACTCAGCTTAGCTCTCATAAAGGATTATAAGCAGAGACTGCAAAGCAGCCCAGTAATATGGGCAAAGACTGGCAGCAGCTTGCAAACTAAAGATAACCCCAGCCCAGCCTGGATGCTGCGTTATTAGGATACTTTAGCCTAGCCTTCAACTTGGATTCCAGTGTTCTACTGTGTTTTAATTCTATCTGTTTGCCTGCGAGAGATTTAACTCTTTAAGACCCAGATTGACATCTGCAGACACCGATCTTCTCCCGGGTGGAAGAAAACAGAGACTGGCAAAGGACAATGTAGAGGAACAGCATGGAGACATGAAAGGAGAAGTAGTTTTGATTGGAGAGTGAGGAGAGTTTCCTTGGACTGAAATTCTCCTGTAAGCCATGGTGATGGACGCTAATTAGCCTTGTAAATCATAGAAAATCATGAGGCGGTGGAATAGTTCAATTTGAGACTAGGGCAAAGATTGTAATTTCTTGTGGAGCTATTGGAACAGAGAGAGAGAGATGAAGTAGTAAAGCCCCATTGGCTTGAGGGAGGGGGTGGCATTCTTGTTGCTCCTAGAGATGAAAATGGGCAGATGAAGTTGAACATTTTTACATTTGAACATTCATCCTTAAAATATAACACCCCATGTATTTGATATGGCCCAGAAGTGCAGCTTTGGGAGAGCTGTGAGATAGGAAAGTTTCTGCAAGCGCAGATTTTCCTCCAAGCAGATGCACTTGGAGAGATTGCACTCTAAGAAAGATGGGAAACTAAGTCTTTCTAGGGGAGTCTCCATGGTTTTGCTAGTGAGAAGCTCCTCTCCCTGAGTGAACTGAAAGACTGTTTTAAGGATGAGAAATCTTTGAGTTTGGTCCTCTCTACATTGTTATGTTGGTGGGAAAAGAAAAAGAGTGTTGGGGGGAAGAGAAGTGATTTAAAAGTTTCATTCTGATTTCCCTAAACCAGTTTAATTTGTCAATAAAAGTTTTCTTTGTTCTTTTGAAGTTTTAAGCCTATTTACTCTTTCTCCTAGTCCTATCTCACAGCAAGAAATAAGTAAGTGATTCTAACAAGTGCATAGGCATTTTAAATACCACTGAAACCAGAACATTTTTTGGTGCATTGGCTGAGAAATTAATGTTAGCAAACAAAAAAAACCTCTGTACAAGACAAAGTTTATGCCTGATTACAGACTCAAACCACTACAATAATTTTTAAAAGTCAAGTCAATCTACTTGTAGTTCTTCTATGTTTTAATGTTTTGAGTAATATAAAGCACTAAAAATCATTGGAAAAGATTTCAGAGATGTACTTCCTAATCTTGCAAAACTTTAAACACTTAAAACATCAGATATGAAGGACACCAAAGATTTCTTGTTTTGAATAGGAAAATTCAAATTTAACCCTTAGAATCACAGGCAGTGAAACACAGGCAAGCATGTCAATAAATATGGAGGTCTGAGATTAAAACTTTAGCAGCATATTTAAGTATCCAAACCAGAGCAAATCAATGTACCCAGGACCAGCAGAATCTACTTGGCAAGATACAGAACTGCTACACTGCACAAAAGAAATGGAGGATGAAAGAGCTGGGGTTTGTGTGTTTTTGTTTGTTTGAGCTCCCTAGGGTTAAAAACAAGTTCTTGGGTAAACAGGAACTCTCAGTATGATTGCAGTGTGCTTGCTCTTCCTTTCCAGATATGAGTGAGCTACCCTCTAGATACAAGCTTTAAGTCCTGCCAGGGACTGGCAGCTACTTCTTTCCAAGGCCCAGCAATCTGTAAATCCAGAGTTTCTGTCGAGACATTACCACATTGCTACTGAGTATCTGCTTCCCCTGGTTTCCTGGGGAAGGAAGAGTTTTGGAGGCTGAATGTGAGGGCAGCAGATCCTACATGAAGTTGCAGCCTTTTCTTTCTCCCTTATGTGGGGAGGCCCTGTGTTACTACCAGCAGTTTGTTTAGCCAGCAATTTAGTCCTATTAAAAAAAAATAAATAAGCTTCTGATTACTCTTATTTCCAAAAAAATTATCCAAGCTGATAAACACATGCAAATGGTTCCTAACAGAACCAGCTCAGGCCCAGTAAGGTTTTGCAGTGACATGCAGTATCACAAACCACAAGGTCGTTTGTGAGGCCCAGAAGGCATTTAGCTGGCTTTGTGCTGCACAGAACCCTGCTGGTGAGCTCCAGGACTCTAGCTGACTCCTCCACCACCACCTGAACACCTTAGTCTCGCCTGCCTGAAATGGAAATGGTGCAGAATGAAATGCAGAAACCAGCAGGTTAATGCTCACTCAGTTCTGTCCCCAGGCCAGCCCTGCTGTACACAAGATGACTCCAGCAGAATCACACTTCAGTTTCCTAGAAAATTATTTTAACTCTAGCACAGAACATCGAGAATGCTCAGAGCCAGTCAGGGCTGATCAGCCATCCCAGAACTGGGGAGCACATGCCAGAAATCAGCTGAGCAGGACCAGCTGAAATAACCACTATGAAATAATCACATTGAAAAAACATAAAACAAGTTTTCTGGTTTGGACAATATCAAACATCTTCACACTTAAATAATTTTGTAACTGCAAGGAAAATTAGTAATATTTTTACAAGAATAAGGAAAAAAAAAAGCCTCCAAGACTTGAAATGCTTGATGCACTTATCTTCATTTACTTTACCAGCACTTACTGATCTGCTTTAGGAAGGTCATTGAACATCTTTTGTATGATTTCCATCCGCTTAAATCTTTCCAAAATTAGTCTTTGCTGTGGAGAATCTGCTTCAAGAAACTCTCTTCCTGTCATCTTGAAATCCTGGATCATGAGGAAAAAATAAACAAATGTAATCAAAATTACATAGCCCCAGTATGAATCAAATAAACATTTAGGACTCTTTGCCACTATGAATCACAAATGCATTTCCTATTTTGCATGGCAATACTCCAGGTTTAAAGTGACTTCAACTGTCAAATAGAGGTGTAAGAAAAAACCCCAACCAAATAAATCCATACTTCGTAGACATAAATCAGAAAGCATACAGCTGCAGTGGGTTTGTGTGGCAAGGTTTTAGTAGCAGGGGGGATACAAAGGTGACTTCTGATATGCCAGGAGCTTCCCCCATGTTTGACAGAGTCTGTTCCAGCTGGCTCCAAGACAGACCTGCTGCTGGCCAAGTCTAAGCCCAGCCACTACAGTGGTGGTGTGTGGGGGGAAGTTAAGAAAGGGTAAAAACGGCTGCACAACAGTAGCTGGAAAACAGGAGTAAGAGCATACGACAGGAACAGCCCTGCAGACAGCAAGGTCAATGCAGGAGAGACAGGAGGTGCTCCAGGCACTGGAGCTGAGATTTCCCCTGCAGCCCCTGGTACAGGCCAGACTGAGGCAGCTGTGCCCATGAGCCNAAGACAGACCTGCTGCTGGCCAAGTCTAAGCCCAGCCACTACAGTGGTGGTGTGTGGGGGGAAGTTAAGAAAGGGTAAAAACGGCTGCACAACAGTAGCTGGAAAACAGGAGTAAGAGCATATGACAGGAACAGCCCTGCAGACAGCAAGGTCAATGCAGGAGAGACAGGAGGTGCTCCAGGCACTGGAGCTGAGATTTCCCCTGCAGCCCCTGGTACAGGCCAGACTGAGGCAGCTGTGCCCATGAGCCCATGAAGAACCACGGTGGAGCAGAGATCCACCTGCAGCCCCTGGAGGATCCCATGCCAGAGCAGGTGGATTCTCAAAGGAGACTGTGACCCAGTGGGAGGCTGTGCTGGAGCAGCATCCTGGCCACAGGACATATGTGGCCACATGGGGAGAGGAGCACAAGTGGGCTCCTGCCAGGACCTGAAAGCACATGTTGGACCTGCACTGGAACAGCCACTGCTACTGAAGGACTGACCCCTGTGAAAGGGATTCACACTGGAGGAGTTCATAGAGAACTGCAGCTTGCAGGAAAGACTTCTATTGGAAAAGTTTGTGGAGACCTGTCTCCTGTGGAAGGGAGAGCACACACTGGAAAAGGAAAAGAGTACAAGGAGGAAGGAGTGGTAGAGACAACACATGATGATTTGACTACAATCCCCATTCCCTGTCTCCCTGTGTTTCAAGAGGGAGGCAGACAGAGAAAAAAACAGGAGTGAAGGGAGGAGTGGAGGGAAGGTGTTTTAAGGATGTGGCTTTATTTCTCATTACTCTATTCTGATTTGATTGACAATAAATTCAATTTCCCCAAATTTTATTGTTCTGACTGCAATGGTAATCGGTGAGTAATTTCTCTGTTCTTACCACAACCCCATCGTTGTTATTCATAGCTTCTCCCTGGCCTACTGAGGGGGGTGGAAAGTGAGAAGAGCATCTCGGTGGCCATCTGAGGCCAACCCATTACAACAGTTATCGATTACACTTGGAGTTAAGGAATTCAAGTGCTTCTTTTCCTATGCGTTTTATTGCAGAGGAAATTCTCCCAGACTTACTTTGCCAATCATACTCACCTTACGTTGCTTTTATAACGTGAAGGCTGTGTCTTAAGCCCTACCTATGGGACTAAGCCTGCTTCGCTTCGGGCTTGGTA
>VWZN01002395.1:114814-126154 GCA_013396955.1 Regulus satrapa | reverse complement strand
TTTTGAAAAGTAAATGTTGGTTTGGATTTTCTGTTACAAATAGCTTATTTTGAATATATACTAATCCTAAAGAAGTACTTAATGATCAATTTATTTGGAATTCAATTTTCTTAGTTTTATTATTTAATCATCTAAAAAGAGCAACTGTAAAATGCACTGGATAGGATTTAACCAATATTTTCAAATGACTAATTTAAAANAAAAACCCAAAAAACAACAAATTTGTCAGGGTCTGAACTGTAGATAGCCTTGTTGTGATAGATAGATTTGTTGTGTAGATGGCCTTGTATATCATGTATTATTTACAAGTCATTTATAAACTATTGCAAGTATAAAAGCACAGTGGTTTGATGTAGAAAAAGTGACTGTAATTTTTTGATTTAATGGATGATTTTGAGATCTGAATTGAGTCTCTTCTTTGGAACCATTTTGTAGCATTTTCTTATACCTTTTGTGCCTCATGGTTTGATGAGATGCAAATTGCAAAAATCAGCATATAAAATACCCTTTTTTGTTTGGGACATGTAAAATAGGGAATATTCACCTTTTCATATAAAATTTAACTGTTGAAAATGCCTGATGCTTGGGTTTTTTTTTTTGTTTTTTTTTTTAAACTGAGCATAACATTAACTGTAAATTTGCAACTGAAATAATGAGGAATTCTGAGCTGTGTTTAACTTTCATGTTTTAAGGTTGTCTGGCTTGTCAGTGAGACCTTTAATTACAGTGCAATAGATCGTGCAAAGTCAAGAGGAAAAAAATACGCTTTAGAGAAAGTGCCAAAAGTTGCTAAAAAATTTAACAGAATTGGACTACCTCCGAAGGTAAGATCAAAAATGCGTAATTTGTGCACTTCTTGATTCTTACATAAAACTTTTTTTTTTTTGAGGATATTTGTAAGTGATTTCAACAATAGAAGAAAAGAACTTGCTGCTTGTTGAAAAACTGTCTGAAATTTGATCCGACTGTTTCCATGCAACATGTATCCACTCTTACATCATTCCCTCTTTTGAGCTATTTTAATAGTATTTTCACTTTTTGTTTCAGTTAACAGTTCAGTTTTCTGCTGGAGTAGTAACATATTCAGTATTGAATATCTCACTTTTGCTCCATTTTTAAAATTTGCTCTATTGTTTGCTTACTACCTATCCCTTTCACTGTCATGTTTTGATATTGTCAGCCTTTTTTTTCCCCTGAAGTTTATCTAATTTGTACATTTTTTGTGGGTTTTTTTTTGCCTTCTACTGTCTTTATTCTTTTTGGTACCCTGTTGTTGTGTTCTTCCTTACCTCCCTTTTGTCTTATATGTAGACTACACTGACTAATTGTACCTCCAGAATATCAGCACAGTGTAATCTAATCCTAAACTTTTAAAACACAGGTTACGTACAGTTTGGGTAATCCACTTGTGTCAGTTCCCAGCCATTTAGATCCATGTGATGTGGGTTGGGCAAGCTTGTAGAGCGTGGTTATTCCACATGCTGTGTGTTTATCTATCTGCATTTTAGTTCTCAGATAGAAGTTCTTGAGTTTCAATCTCAAGCACCTTTCACATATGTGTGGAGCCTATGCCAACTCTCATGTTCTTCTGTGGACTCTTTTGAGAAATGTATTTCAGTGTATTTTTTGCAAAAAGCATCTGCCTTGAAGGAAATGATTAATGCTGCTGTTCTTATCAGTGAAGTTTTAAGGCTTTCCAGAGAGGAAGATTTTTCTCTTAAATTTTTTTGTGAGTGTTCTCTGAACTATTGAAGCAAGTGTTTCCAATGAAAAAGAGAACAGGTGTTACTTCTTTGTCTGTTTCATGTATTTCTTGTAGTACTGACTGTTCATTTACGCTGAGCTGCCTGGCCATATTTTATTCCTGGTAAACTTACTGAGTGTTTAATTAAAAAAAACCAAACCAACCCACCACCAGAAATCCACCCTCACAGGATTTGAGTCTTACCTTTTTTAAGAATATAGGAATGAAAGATAAATTTATTTATTACTTAATCTAACTTTTTTTAGTGTCATACTTCCTGTGCTCTGAACTTTAAAAGTATATCACAAATTTTCCTGTTACTGTTGAGATTACTAATCTGACCTGCCCATGTACATTTTCCAAATGCAGTTTCTTAATATTTCAGGTTGGCTCCTTCCAGCTGTTTGTTGAAGGATATAAGGAAGCTGACTACTGGCTCAGGAAGTTTGAAGCTGACCCTTTACCTGAGAACACAAGGAAAGAATTTCAGTCACAGTTTGAAAGATTGGTTGTTTTGGATTATGTCATCAGAAATACAGGTATTTGCTAGTATCTCTTGGTATCTATCTATTTTTGTGAGGCAGAAAGCAATGCTGCCTGAAAGCTGGTGCTTAAGGCTTGTAATGCATTTCAGATGCTTTTCTCACAATTGAAGGCCATAAAGATGGGCCTGGGGATTGATACATTACATATTGCAGTACGAAAACAATCCAAACAACTCTTTGTTACTCAGTATTTTTAAGCAGTGTGAGAAGTCAAGAACAAATGCTTTCACTGTGCTTTAATTCTGCTCGTAGGCTACTGTTTCCCTGAATTAGGATAAAGGATGGTGAGGTTTCAGGACTCATAAGTGAAACCGTGACTACAATTTCTTTTATTCTAAATTGGAGATTATAATAGTTTCACACCAGCTCACAGTAGTTCATATTCATTGTGTAGGCACTGAGGTACCACTGCAATGTGTACCTGTCAGTTCTACTGCACTCTTGTTTTTATCACTCAGAAGCTGGAATTCTTCTGTTACCTGTAGAGGTGAATTGGGCATCTTTGCTTTTCTTCAGACATACCAGGTCTAACTCATTTTCCTTTTCTCAAATTCTCTTTTTAGAAGCAAACCGGAAGAAAGTTTCATAAGAACATAATACTTGCTAGCTGTTGCCATGGTCTGTCAGCTTTATCAAATAAGCCTCAGTGTTTAACTCAGAGTTAGTGGTTTTTGACATTCTTAAAATTGTGAGGCAAATACTCAAAATGCAAAGCCTCATTACATGGATGATTTTACCTTCATCTGATATATCTAATCATAACAGAACATGAAAATCTGATGGTGACTACACTTAAGGGAGCACCTTAAAATGACAGAAGGCTCTACAAATCCATGCAGTCATCTTCTGTCTGAAAGAACTTCTCAGAGTGTTTAATCTCTCAATTTTGTCTGAACAGTGCAGACATTTTCAGTTTCTTGCCTTTCTGTTCAGTTTTTCCCCTTCTCCATCTTTGTGGAGTCTGTTGTCTCCATGTAGTCAGAGGTCACATTATCTATAATTTTGGAGGCGTTTTCCATTTTCTCATTGGCATTAAAACAAACTTAAAAATTGCAGTCATTGGGGTTTGATAGTGTTTTCCTCAGGAAAAATGCACACCATAACCAATCTTTCTGCATAAAATGTATGAAGATAGATAGTTTATTTTGGGCTCCTTGATATTAGCTGCATATTCAGCCAGTTGGGCAACCTGAAGAAGTAATGCATACCTAAAAACATTGTTAATTTGGTCTTTCCACTGAATTGGTTGCCTGTACATTTCAGTAAAACTAAACCACATGTGATGGGAAAACCCCTTTTTGAACAGTTCTGTCTAGCTCTATGGATAAAGTGTCAGTTTACAATATTGTTGTATGTTGCTCTAAATGATGATTTATTTATAAATGACATGTTGTGACACACATTTTCCTGTTTAAAGACAGAGGTAACGACAACTGGTTAGTCAGGTACGAAAAACAAGATGATGGACTTGATCTGTCAGATAAGGTAAGAGAATTGTACTCTGAAACTTTTATTCTTTAAATTGTTTAGTTTTGTTACTTGGAGATTAAGGACATATCCTTAATCCTGGTGCATGGTCTCAAGAAATATGATAAATTCAAATTATTGTAGGCAAAATGAGTGGAAAAGATGATTTTTATTAGACTAGGTAGAAGAGTGCTAGAAATTATTTTTATTGTTCTGTATTTTTGCTCTGCAAGCTTGGGCTATAATAACAGCAACAATGTCCACTGTTGCTCAGGCACATTTCTTCATCCATTTGTGCTCTGCTTGTCTTGTGTTTGGGGAAGGGCTTCTCTTTAATGGTGGTAGAGTAAGAAATTAGATGTGGTAGAGTTTATTTGGACATTGCTTTATATTGTTTCAGTTGAATTTAACCAGTGAAGCTACAAGGTATATTATTTAGTGTTTCTAATGTGTTTTGCTGTTTGTGTGAGCACATAAGAATCACTTATTATTTTTACTTCCTTCTGTAGGATAGCCAATGGACTATAACTAAAGAATCTATTAAAATTGCTGCAATTGACAATGGTTTAGCATTTCCTTTTAAGCATCCAGATGAGTGGAGGGCATGTAAGTACTGCATTTTCAGTCATTTTCCTTTTGGTAGTGTAACTTCCAAAGAAGTAATTTTTATTTGTGTTGTTGTAATAAGGAACTATGAAATTATCACTATAGTTATATATTGAATTTTTAAATCATGTACTCTTCTTCAGCAACTTAGCACCAAATGCCGTTCTTGCAATGGCATGTGTGATTTGGTTCTTGTTCACTTTTTACCCTTAAACAATATTAATACATGGACACTCATAAACATAGTATTTTATATAATGGTGGAATTGGAAGAAGGTAGCAACAAGTTTCTCACACTTACTTTCTTGAAAAACATAGTAGAAAATAAATTGATTGCAAGGATTTGCAAGTTGTCCCTCTGTTGTCCAAATTTCTATTTCAAAATGAAGGGTACTGTTGTAGGTGGACAAATAGGCAGGTTGTTTTTTTCTTGTTCTCAGCTTTAGCTTACTTTGTAGAAGTTAATATTTACTTAGTCAATTTTCCATCTGCTTGAGAATACTATTACTGCTTAAATGAGTTTGTTTTTGACCACATCTCTGACTACTTACCATTAGGAAGGAAGCACCCATCAGGGCTTGCAGTGACTTCTGTGGGCTATTATCCAGTCAGGTAATTCTGGCATTTAAGTGTGGGCTAGTTATGCTGTCAAAAGGCTGGTTAAATACTCCACCCAGAGCTCTTTGCAGTCTGTGTTGATACTAAATAGATGCTGTCCTAAATACCTCTTGGCTACAGTCACTTCTGTAGTTGTTCTAAAGACACAGAAATTACTTCTTATTTTTACCATCTTTATTTCACCTCTGAAAGAATAAACTTGCATGATCCTTTAGAATTCTTTTGCGGATGGACAGGTGTGTGACAGTTTTGTAAAAGTAAACTTGTAGCATAATTTTTGCAAATTGCAGTCTTACCCCCTAGAGCGTGGTTTTGATGACTAGAGCTGCTTGATCCTTGAGGATAACCTTCTCAAAGCCAGAGAGTAGCATGTGCCAAAGGCAGGAATTTGGTTCAGCATGGATGAATAGGTGAATCCCGATTGAATTCAGATGCAAAATTTAAGTACATTTTTTTAAAAAGGAAAGATATAGAGACTGCCCTGAAAAAATACTGATTTTTTCCAAAAGTGCGAGAATGGAGTTTGGAATGTCAAAGCGCAGCTGGAGTATAGCTGGCAGAAGACGTAAAGATAGGGTTCAGTAAATCAGAAGTGAGAGTGGGACTGGAGAAGAGTGCAGCTAAGACATAAAGGCATAGAAAGAACAAGTTACTCAATGCTGACTTTGCCTCAGTTTTCACTTGTAAGATTTGCTCTCTGTCTCTTGGATCTCAAAGCTCGTAAGTGGAGCCCCGGGAGTGAATCTCCAAAGTAGGAGAAAGGGAGCACTTGAGGCAAATGGTCATACCAAAGTTCATAGGAGTAGATGGGATGCAGTGGAAACAGTGGGAGCTGGCTGATGCTGTTTGTAATGCAGTTTTCTTGTCACTCTTGAAAGACTATAGTATTGTGAGAGGTTGCTTCAGTCTCCGTGAAGACTGGAATGAACCCTGGAAGCTGTGCTGAGGCGCATGGAGAAGGTGATGGGGACGCCAGCATGGGTTTACCAAGGACAAACTGTGCTTGATAACTAGGCAGCTTTTAATGATGACTGCTGCAGGGGCTAAGGGGAGGGCAGTAAACACCAATTTTCTTTGCTTCTTTGGTAAGGACTTCTACAGGCTCTGTCATAGTGTTCTTGTAGAGAAACACGAGATGTGAACTGAACAGGTTGTGAACTATGTGGAAACTGGCTGGAGTGTCAGACTCAAAGGGCTGTGGGCATTGTGAGGAAGTTTAGTGGGTGGCCTGCTGCTAGTGACTTTTCTCAGCTTCTGCAGTTAATAGTTTGGTATCTTGTTTGACATCTGGTAATATTAATTGCTTTTCCAATATAATTTGATAAAAGCTGTCTAATAGCAATTACGTGAAAAACTATGAATGCTTTTCTCTCAACCGCTTAGAAAAAGGCATTTTAAATAATTTAAAAATGTATTAAAAATAGTAATGTTTTTGTTAATTCTTCCATGAGAGTCAAATATCTGAGAGATTTCTATTTTGATTGCAGCTATTATTTTACTCCAAAGGAAACCGCTTTACTGAACTAAGGGAAGGCCTCAACTGTTGTTTACAGTGTTTAGTTTATATACCTTTTTTACTTATTGCTTTAATTAAATATTGATTGCTTAATGTATTTCACTGTTTGAAAAAATGGCTTAGCAGTTGTAAAGCTGCTCTGGTAACTGTAGCTAAGCGGGCTGTGTGCGGTAACAATGTTGGGAAAAACTGGTGTGTTTTTGAGATCTTGCTGTAGTAGTAGAGTACTTGACTCAGAATTTAATTTTTGCTTGTTCATCATTAAGTGCACTGTTTTTCTGCATTAGATCCCTTTCATTGGGCTTGGCTTCCTCAAGCAAAAGTTCCTTTCTCTCAGGAGACCAGAGACCTAGTTCTTCCTCGCCTTTCTGATATGAACTTCGTACAGGACCTTTGTGAAGACCTTTATGAGCTATTTAAGGTGAATCAAGTGCTTCTTTGAATTGTCTATTCCTGAAGTAGCTGATACTTGTAATGGGACAGTTTCATTCATAAAAAGAATAACCATCTAACTTCTGAATGCCAAGAAACAATGCTATTTTACCTTTAACATTGGCATAGTAGAAAGGGTTTATGTAATTGTAAGGAAACTGTCATCAGTGTGATTAATTGAGAGTAATTAGCTCATCTGAAAATATAAATTACCTATTCTATATCTAAGCTTCACATAGTCAATTAAAGCTAGTTTACACTTACAGTGCAAATCTGTGTAAAACCAGCATTTAACATACCTATGGGGTGTGTATGCACTTAAACTGTAGCAGCCTGAGGAAATAATGTATTTAATGTAACTTAAAGTACCTCCATACTTTTCATGTACTTAATTTTATATGCATATATTATGATAAGCTGCTACTGAAATCTTGATCATATTGAAAGTCAAACTCAATTTAAATATATTGAAACTGTCTACAGTATTGACATGTAAACATTCTCTAAAACATTTTGTAAACATTTGTGTCAGATGTTAAAGTGAAATAATCCAATTAAGGATTGAAAGAATTGGAAATTTTAAACTTTTCATGAAAATGCAGCTGCAATGTCAAAACTAGATCCTGAAACACATTTTTTGCTATATTTGCATCTTCTACTCATTTGTGTTCAAAATGCCTCTGGGTTTGTTAGTTAAATATTATTAAATCTGAAGGAGGAAGCAATTTTTGCTGGAGTCATCCTGAGAGAAAGAGCAGTGTAACAGAGTGTGATAATATTAAGTCTGGTATCTACCACCTGCTGGTATTTACCAATGCCCAAATGTGGTATCCACTGATGTATTTTATGATATGGAAGAGTCTTCATTTTCACATATGTAAATTTGATGCAATAAATAGACCTTTTTGTGATTCATACTAGCACTCTATCTGCAGCTTTCAAAATTTACTATAATGTGGGTAAATATGGATATGCGTATTATGATATTGATGAATTTGCATGCTAAATACATAGCTAAAAGTAAATGGGTTATTTACTATAAACTGTTTTCTTAATAAAGACTGACAAAGGATTTGACAAGGCTACTTTTGAAAACCAGATGTCTGTTATGAGGGGGCAGGTAAGACTGCTTTTTTACATTTTTAATTATGTATTTAATTTGTCATCACTCCTTAGCTGCTTTCTTTAGAGCTACAAAAACTAACACCTACTATAATGACATTTGAAGCTATTTTAATCTGAGAAGACTACATTTCTTTTCAGAGTTTGTTCTTATCTGTGGATAGATGAAAGAGCAGAGAGTGTATGCTGATTTTTTTAAAAATTTATTTTTACAGAAAGTGCTTTTATTCTAATGCTGTTTTATTGGTTTTGTGGGGGATGGGGAGGACTTAACTGTATATTCTTAGCTGGTATTTTAAAAATGAAAAAGAGTCATAAATTGGGATGGGAAATTTGTCTTATTTCATTATGCTATTAAAATAAATGTGACTTTATTTTAGAGAGCTGACTTAACTATTGAAAGCTATATTATTCTTTGATAGGATCTTCATCCTATCAAAGGCTGAAACTGTACTTCAAAACAGTCCAGCCATTTTCAGGTTAGAAATTTGATAATAGTTAAGTGCTGGGCTTGTTTTGTTTTGTTTTCTGTTTTTTGGTTTTTTTGTTTGTTTGTTTGGGTTTTTGGTTTTTTTTTTTTGTTTTGTTTTTTTGGTGGTTCTTTTTAAACACCAAAGTAAGGGAGGAGAGGGTTTTTCCATCTTACTCCTATTTTACAATCTATGACTGGCGTGAAATTCTAGAGAAAAATCTTTAGCTAAGAACAAATTTAATGCATTGTAGGTATAAAATAGTGATTTTTGCAAGTGTGGGGCAATTGTAATAGGCAAATTAATAGTCCCATTTGCCCTGAATTTATTGAAACTTAGTCCTTCTGTTCATAAATTCAACATGGATAGTTTTCAGCCAGGCAATTCCTAGAGTGTCTTAATTCAATTTTTCTCTATAGAATTTCCTATATTAAGATGCACCTTGCACAAGACTGCAGCTCTGCTTAGTCAAACATAATCCCAGTTAGCATCTTTTGTGTGGTAGCTAAAAGACAGTAAACCTTACTTACTAAATTGAATTATAGGAGTCGTTTCTGAAATAACTCTTCAGAGAAGTTTGTGTAGTCACTGGAAGTTGGGTTCTTGAAGTACTCATGCATCCTAAACTGTATGAAATAGCTTTTTCCCAATGAGAAAACGGGCTACAAGGAATCTGTTCTTTAACAAAATGCTTGAGGAAAAACATGATTGATATAATTGAGAGTGATGTAGCTAGGTTGTCAAATTTAATTTTCCACTATAAAGGCTGCATCTGGACCATTTCTTTACACACTGTACCTCAGGTGGGTTTTAGCAGAGATTTGTTTTAGTTTGGGATGTTTTTTCCCCTCTCTAGATATGAGTATCTTTCACTGTGGGAGATGTCAGGTTTTCAGGCATGAAAGAAATGCAGATAACAAGTAATCCTTGGATGTGATTTGAAATATATTGGCAAACAATGCCTTTTAGCACTGATTTAAAACTAACTTTTAGTGTAAACCAAAGTACGCTATGAGGGCATTATAGAAGACTTAGCTATCTAGATCACATGCTAAGGGATTCATTCAGTTGGGATGAATTTGCAAATATCCAAAACAGCTAAATACATCCTTAAAAACAAAAATTTAAGAATTAGAAAATGAAGAATCTAGATAAAGGGACTGTAGAGAAACATATCTTGCATGGAAGGGTCAAGGTCTTTACATCTAAGATACCAAACGTAGTTAGAAGCCTATTTTTGTCAAGTGTAGGAAAAAAACTTTGGGAAGGGTTTCAAACCCAAAAGAAAGAGTTCTCTCAAGAATGTGGAGTCTAAGCAATGGGTAACACTTCTACAAAGGATTGCCTTAGAGCTTTGAGAATGTAAATGTCAAATGGAGTTGCTGGCAGAACTAAATTGCAGTAAATAATGCAAAAGGCTTTGTCTGGGTTCTTTGGCCATGAAAGAACAGAATAAGCAGGGGATCAGTCTTACAAGGAAGAAAGGGGCATTGTGCAGGGGGAGAAAAGGCTTGATATTAATGCAAATGTGTCACTAGAGCTAAATTGAACACTTGCCTCAGTTTTTCAGCAGGATAACATTGTACATGGAGTAAGTTAGGAGGGGAGTCCACGAGCACTGAAGTTTTGGAAGGAAGACAATAGACTCCTGGGAGCTGAGGGCTGAATTTGGGTCTTAGCACCGGGTTTGGTATGACCTAATTATATGGCTTCAAATCTTCTGATATTAAAATAATTTGTAGCTAAACTGCTGGTAGAGCCTATGTTAAATCATGTTGATGGCTTTCTTACAGGTATTTTTTTCACTAAAGGTGCAATGTTTTCAAGAGATGTACTAAATCTAAAATTATTAGATTTTTCATTCATAGAATTATCTGAAAATTTGGAGAGGACTGCAAGAAATAGTCAGGAAAAGAATGGAAGGGTAGACAGCAGTAGGATGTATTAATGTTACTGAAAAAATACAATATTTCTACTTGAAATAGATGTCTTTTGAAATTAATTTATTCAGAAGTACCGTCCTCTACAGAATTGATTGAAAGAGTGGCATCTAAAATGATAAGCCTGTTAGCCTCAGTTTTATTTGTGCACCCTAACCTCACCTGCTTTTACTCTTTTTAGATACTAAACCTTACTCAGGCATTAAAGGATGAAAAAAGTCCCATTCAGCTTGTTCAGATGCCACGTGTGATTGTAGAGCGAAGTAGCACTGGAAGTCAGGGCCGAATTGTTCATCTGAGTAATGCATTCACACAGACCTTTCATAGCAGGAAGCCTTTCTTTTCCTCCTGGTAGCAACAAAAATACATGGGAAGAGTAAGTTTCTCTTAACTTTAGAAAGCTACTTCTGTGTAAAGGCTCTGCAATAATGTACTTCTGCTTTATACCAAGAGCTCTGACTGCCGACACCTCAGAACTTAAATTCTAAAGAGTTAAGAAATGTATTTTGAATGTAATAAAAGTTTACAATTTTTGTGTCAAAATTGTGAATTCTTATGTCAGGGAATGAAAATAATTTGTCCATACTGTATTTTTATAGGCTTACTTAATGTATTCTGAATAAGGGAAGACAGTTTGCATCTGCTGAGAAACTAATTTTGAATGCAATAAGAATTTTTTGTTTAATATAAATGTGAGAATCCATACACTATCAATTTCTTTTTATAAGGCCTTTAAAAAAAGTTCAGAATGTTATCTTTGATTGTGAAAATGCTTTTCCTTGGAATTTCTTTCTGATATTTTAAACTGGTTATAGATTTTTGTAGACTAGTTACTTGAAAAGTCATGCACTTAAAATCAAGCTGTCCTTAAAAAAAAAAA